>JAVLVB010001034.1:2186014-2227641 GCA_032876305.1 Orestias chungarensis | reverse complement strand
GTTGTATAGTTTTTTTTTTTTTTTTTTTTTACTGACAATAATCCACACAAAGATGTTTTCTTTAACCAACATTTTTCATGCTAATGTTTAAACTCGTCAACAAGCATTTATCACTCGGTGGAGTTCATTACTGCAGTATATGTCAGTAATATAAAGCATATGCTTGATTGTTTTATCTTTTTTATAAGACATTTGGCACTCTTTCACAACATAAATGGGTCGGACGTTTCGTGTGGCAGTTTTATGGTGAACAGTACAGTGATTTGCCGCACAGTTTAATGACTGAGAGCACAATAACTGTAAGCTAAGATTTGTATCTCCAGAGATGGATAGACCTATGATTAAGTCATCAGTCTGTGCTGCTAAAGAAACAAGAAACCGTAGCCAGTAATGTGGCCCAATTTGATTTTAATTTGTATAAACAGGAACATCTTGGGATTTTATGGATGTTGTAAATCAAACACACCTGCCAAGTTATTTCATATTAAATGATAAGCTAGTGTACAACGACAAATTGTCTCAATGAGCAATTACATGTAGCCCAACAGCTTCAGTATAGCTTGGAATCAAATTCTGGTGACCTTGAAGCATATAATTCGCTTATTTTCCATCCTCATCAAACTCTTCGCTCACCACCTTTGCCCACTGGCCCTGAATTAAGCCTTCATCTCAGTCAGAATAATAATAGATTTGAAATTTGTATTCGTTTGCACAGTTACTGTTCGGTGCACAGATCGTGGTGTGCCTGAATAATGCCAGCAAAAGGCCTCATAGTCAACCCAACTGAGTTATTGTCAAATTCTTTTTTTAAACTTGTCAGCCTTCTGTACAGTGAATTTCAAACATATCCATTAAAACCTGAACTTTTTTTGACTGTATTTTAGTGGAATTGGGTATGTAAAAAAACTGAAAGTAGCATATACTTGTAAAGAGGGAAGAACAATGACACAAATCTTTTAGGTTTGTGTTTATTTATTTTTACAAATAGCTGACATGTGATGTGTATTTGTGTTCTGCCCCCTTATTTCGATACCTAGTCAAACCACTTTTCACTTTTCTACAGTCTTTTTGTGTATTTTCTTTGAATACATATTTGCTCACCGCTGGAGATAGACAACAGCAGACCCTTGCAACCCTACAAAGAGTGAGTGTGTTGGATAATAGATGGATATGTCTGCTCTCTATTTGTATTATAGCTCAAGCTGAGGGTCTACAAGAAGTGATAGAAAGTATCTTTAAGTCAAAATTATCTAATATTTCCAAAACGTATTACCTGAATTCAGTGTTAGACTATGAAAGGGCCACATCAAAGGAATATTTTATGATTCACAATATGTACAAAAAAAAGGAAACAATACATGTGCAGATTTTTGTAAGTATGAAATCCCTGCATTTTATGCTTGTTATTGCTTAGGGAGTGTTGTGCAGGATTAGGGTTTTATGAGAATCTTAATGAGGAAAAATTTGTAAAAAATCCAAAATACACACTATGTAATAGAGCAGAGCGAAAAGACAAAAGAAATTAAGTATATTGGATTAATCACACAGAACATTTGGGTATAATACGAGCATAAAAAGTGTGTTACAATAGACAGAAAAAGTATAAAAAACAAAGATGCAAATCTTCAACTGAGCCTTGGAAGTAATTTGCAGAGTCTAGGATGTTTTGGCAAAAAAAATAAAACACAAAGCTGGTGGAGACATGTCCTGAAAGACTTGTATCTGTAATCGGAGTGAATGACAGTTCTACATACTATTGAAGATGTTTACTCTTCTTTCCACTTAACTATATACCACCTTGCGCTGGTCTTTCATATAAAATCAAACAATACATATTTGTATTTGTAGTTGACATTTTTTTAACACATACAAAAGTTTAAAGGGTATGAATAACTTTTCAAACCGATGTACGGAAGCTTAGCAGCCAGGTTTTCATAAACAATACCTGAGACCCAGCTATGTGGTGATGTTTCGTTTATAATTGTTTAAGCAGTTATACAGTTAATAATAACCATCAATTATACCCATTGCTGCACAACACAACAACGTATAATAAAGCTGCAAGACAATAAAGGATAAACAACAGAAGTAGCAACTATTTATGGTACAAAAATACACAGAGCTCTAATGTAAGCCTAGTGGCTCACATTAAATTTTAGTGGTAATTATTTTGACATGGTTGTGATATGCGCATTTTTAGAACAGGAAATACACCAGAATGACTGACAGGGTGTGGGCAGATCCATATGAGTGCTTTTTAAAGATAACACGAATTAATCATACAGGTGATGGAAAATGCTCTTTTTCCCCAAATCATCCGTATACCTTTCACCATCCAAAAGAGTATCTTGCTACAAAGTGTTTGTTTTTTTTATAACTTATCCAAGAGCTATGTGTAAAGCATTAATCTATATAAATAAGAAGGTTACTCAAACTCAAACAAGTTGGTCAGTTCTAGAGTTACTATAAATCTTAACTCATGTTAATTTTTTTCCCTTTCTTTCACAATCTGTTTAATTTAGGTTCCTTTCAATTCTATTCCAGCATTTTCTCCTTTTCCCATACCTGGTGTCTTATATTTTTACATTTAATCAGTGTACTTAAGTACTGTAAATAAGAAAGTTAAAAAAACAACAACTATACGTTAGTATTTTGTTTTTTGTAATCTTGTGAATTTTACTACACTATATTCATAATAAAAATGCAGTTGTTACTTATTTCTTTTAGGCCCAGCAAAGCATTGTAATCCACTGTTGTTCTTGACTGAAATGCAATTGGCAAGAAGCTGTGCGTCTCACAAAAAGGAAACGAATCGCAGTTGCAGCTCACACCTGGGATGTATTTGGAAATACATCATCCTTGTTCATTGTTCCAAGCACTCTCTTCTACATTCAAACAGAGCTCAGCGTTGGAGACAGTAGCAGAAACTCAAATGGTTGGACCAGGTCCCTCATTACCATATCCCAGCTTGATGTTTGCTTGATGTTTTGGAAAAAATAAAAAGCTTGTATCCTCTCCAAGTTTGACAAAACAGAAGTGTTGCGGAGAGTCTTTTAATCAATGTCCGGCAAAATAGATTGAAGAAATTATTTGGCGGAAATGATGTATGACTAATGTTGTTTTCTATTTCATTTTTTAACCTGAGGAGTTTTTTTTGGTAACAGAGTGGTTCTACGCATCACTATGTCATCAAGGGGGTTCAGACGTCAAAAACGGCAAAAGCACAGAGAAAACCATAAACCATTGTACTGAGACTAGAAAATATATTTTTTCTTTAAGACAAGTAATTTAAAATTAAGTACGTCATTACTTTCACTCTAAACAAGTAATATTTACTTGTATTTGTGTATGACTTCACCATGATTGTCAACAGTTTGATTCAAGTGCTAAAGATGGTTTAGATAGTTTTGTGCTCTGTAACTATGTTCTGGCTGCTAGGTGTGACTCCCCTCACCTCTTCCTTGACTCTTTAGCTTTGAATCTTTGGGATCTTCAATCTCTCACTGAGTTTCTTCTGTTGCATCCCATCATGGTTTTGGCCTTACCTTTTGTTACTTTTTTAAATTCATCTTTTGATAAGCATCCACTTTAAAAATGGCTTTGCCTGACTCCTGCTTGCAGATGGGTCAACAACAACCATAAAGCCTAACATGTATTTAGTAGTCTCATCTGAGGTCTTCCAGTTTAACACAGCTGTGAAAGGATTGAGTAGTCTTATTTTCAAATATTAGTGCTTGATAAGAAACCTTATATGATCTTAAGTTTTAAAAGCTTGTAGTTAACCTTATTTAATAATTATAATTATAATTAATACTAGTAATAGCAATAGTTTTGAAACTTGTTTTTCTTAAAATTTTCACAGTTTGCTTTATCTTCCTTACAGGTTTATGTCATGGCAGTTCAAAGTGCTTCAAGTAATAAACTAAACAAAGAAAAACATTACTTTACAGATATAAACTAAAAAGTTTAAGTACAGACTGGAATTAAACTATATTTCATTTATTATTAATCAGGAAAAATGCTAAAATGTATGTAGTACAGACGTAATTTAAAGAAACAGCAGTTTGTTCCAACTTAGTGGAGAGCAAGAATGTAATGTTTTTTCTCCTAATTTTATATCTGAAAACACATACCAGATTTTAGAAGCTATACCAAGAAAACTCAACATCAATATACTGAATTTAACTTTTACGAAAAAGGTGCAAGAGTCATTTAGGAATGACCCAAGAAAAGCATTTTGCTGAGATTACAAAGAAATGGCCATTGAAAGAGCATCCCACTATTAAGTCACCTTTTTGACCCAAGCAGTGCTCATAGTGACTCTGCAAAAAGTTTTCATCAACCACCTGCTGGCTGCACTCTACTAGCTTTTTTAGCAGGTTTCTCGGGTATGTTGCTCTGTCTTAGGCTTCTTTGTAGTG
Source organism: Orestias chungarensis (assembly GCA_032876305.1). Lineage (NCBI taxonomy): Eukaryota > Metazoa > Chordata > Actinopteri > Cyprinodontiformes > Cyprinodontidae > Orestias > Orestias chungarensis. Next base: position 2,223,220 of record JAVLVB010001034.1, on the reverse strand, counting down.
AACATTTCAGAATGTTAATGTCAAAATGCAGTGGCTGGCCCTGTTTGCGCTATCATTTTCTATAAATTCTTATTTGTTGATCCTAGTAAAACTGAAAGCATGGAGTGGCAAAGACCAAAGTGATCTTTTTTTATTGTAAAGTACAATAAAAGCAGAAATTTCACAATTCTACAAACTATCGTCACATTTTTTACTGGAAGGTAATCTTCAGAGATGCATATAATTATTTAGTGATGAACAGTTGATGACCACTGTCTCTTTAATAATAAAGGAATACATGAAAATATACTACATGAGACAACAACTGCTGAAATATCTGCTTATGAGTACAAACAACTGTTTCTTATGAAACAATCATTGAGAATGAAATGAAGTATGAAAATATTACTTGACACCAACATAATATTGTACAGCCAGTACATTGTTGGGATATGTTATAATAGAGATGCATAAAAAAAAAAAATTGTATATCTGTATATTTGATCACATTCTTTTTCCAATGTAATAAGGTTAAGCACATATTTGGATGGATAAATGGGTGGATATTGTCCCTACATAGTATTCTAAACACCTGACTTTGTTTTTTTTATTATCTGTATGCCATATTCATCATTTTCTGAAATTAATATAAATGAATATTGAACCTTTTTTCACATGTATGTCTAAGGGGAACCGTTTTTTGCATCAAAAATGATACATAAAAAAAAATAAAAATAATTATTTATGAGTCATGGTTAAAGTCTTCTCTTGTTATGGTATAAGTGTGCTTCAGCAATAAAAGGGATGTTTTTTTTCTCCTACAGACACTTTGGGGACAGAGACGCAAGAGTAACAAGGTCAACCGTGACAATAACTATGATGGGCAACGTGTTGACTCAAAATTATTTAGCACAAACAGTCAAGCATTTGTCAGTGTACTTTCAATTTTTTGAATTGAATAGAAGAGAGTAGGAGGAAGCTTAGTGAGTGGCTAGTATTCCCTCTCTGGCACCAGCCACAGTTTTTTGAGTGTTGTCACCTTTGTTTCAATCTGGCTGTAATAAAATTGGTAAATGACGAACAGAATTTTGTTTTTCTTTCACAGCATATTGTTTGGTTGAAACATATGTTCTCAACTATTAAATGTATTTATTTGCAAAAACTAGACATTAGTCATTGTTCATTCTACAGAAAGCCCATCATTCCTAATTTTTCTTGTTTTCACAAATTGTTTTCTACCTTTCATTATTAGGACATGCAGAGGAGAAAACAAGAGATTTCAGGAATCCACATTGAGGAAACCCTACTGCACTAAAAAGCCCAATAAAATAGAAATATTCCTAATTTGAATGTTAAAAAATTTAAACTACATTTAACCATGACAGTTAAATTTAGGTTCATCACTCACTAAAACCCTATCAAAACTGATTTTTTACAGAATTTTACAAAAATACAGAAGAAATTACAGCTAAAACCATTAAGAAAACAGGTTAACATACAGGTTAACAATTTTTTAACTATATCCATATTTATGTAAACTAATGTTGGCAAAGAAAATTGTCTGACGCTCAAAGACCATTGTGCTATGCAACTTTCAGCCAGTTCCATATATTTACTGGCAACTGAAACTAATGCAACCTGCCAAAAAGCTGGCTTTGCAAAGAGGGCGGAGAGAGCACAAAAGGTGGTAATGCCTGCTAACAAACAATTATTTAATTAGCTTGTTAAACGAGTGATAGAAATTAAACACCTCTCTAAGTCCTTAGCACTGACTTGGACACCGCTTTCACACACACCCTTTGGTTTTTTTATTTAATAAAGTTAAAATACTAGGATGCAATAATAGTCATATTAATCTTCTGTGAAGATTGTTTGAATCTGTATTTGTTGATCACATGCAATGAATGTCCCAGCATGTTAAAGGTCTCCTAAATCTTAATAAAACACATGTATGTGTAGGGGTTAAACTAACACTGTTAAAAACGCTGAATACATAAAAGCTGATACGATAAACCCTGTTTGACTGCATTTCATTTTACTGACCGCTTGATGTTCTATTTAAGCACATCACTGAAGCCTTGAATTCAAAAAAAGATTTTATTTAATCAAATACTGCACATTAACTTTAAGAAAAGCAGCCATCACTGCTTGAGTTAATTCATAATTAAATGGATATCCGTCTACTGTACTGAAAATCCAAATACAGCATATTTCACTGCCTATGTTACATCTTGATTGGGTTAACAGTTAGCATCATCTTCTGGGAGTCTCTAAACGTTTGTGCAGGAAACTAAGTTGCTGCAATATTCATTTTCAAACAAATTCCTTATCCTCCATCTGTGAATTTCAACTTTGCTGCTTCTCAGACTTCTATTCAAATACAGCTAACACTGTCAGTGTTAGCGGTATATGTGTAGGAGATTCGCTGATAATAATAATTGTTGTGTTGCTCATGAATGATCCATTTAAATCAACATATCATTTCAGTAAAGGAAGTGAAGCAAATCGCTTCCTTGTTCTGTCGAACTTCTATGACTCTCAGAATCTATGAGAAATGTTCCCGCTGTGAGACGCAGCATCACTAGTATGCTGATTATGCACATAACAGCTGGTATGTAAATAAGAAGCTGAGAAAAAGAGGAGATCGTTTGCTTGTTTTTAAAGATGAAAAATAATAGTAAATAATAGTACGTTGGACATTGTACAACAACTTATTACTTTATCTGAAGGTAGGCGATGAAATGTGTTTCAGCTGCTATTCTGGTTATTAAAATGATAAAATGATTTTTTCCTATGTTGTTACTTGAAATTCTTCAAGGAGTTGTGTCTCTCTTTTTATCCCTCTCTGGGTAAAGCGATTTCAACTTCAAAACTATACATATTAATTCTGGATTTATGACTTGAGTGTGTTCACAGAGTTTCTTTTATTACACATTTTATAGTGTTATGAAACAGTGTTTTAAATCAGGAAGCAATAACCATCATCGGAGACATAAATATATCCAGCTTGTTTTAAAGATCTCGATTCTGAAAGCAGAAGAAAAAAAAAGAATAATTAATAAAATAAAGTCTCTACTTTCTCTCCTAGAGCCTTTTTTCAGACATAGTGTCAAAGCTGAAAGCTCTATCCAAACTTGATGGGCCTTATAATATGATTTCTCCCAAGATAAAAGCTTATAATGCATCCTCATATCCACTCAGGCCAGTTTAACACAATAGACTTTTTCATTTTCTCCCTTCTCTGTTTGGTTTCTGTAAGAGCTGCAGAAACCTACAAAATGAAGCCGCACTGAATACTTTTTAATGCACAGGCATTGACTTGGAGTCACGCTCTCTATTTCAGACCCTTCATGAAGGTATAAAAACGTATTCAGCGCTTTTGCACCTTACTGAAATCTTTTAAATTACGATGGAGTTCTTTGAGCAGAAATAAAGACTTATGCTTGTAAATAGCGTCAAATTACTTTTGTTTAAATTTTCTCATTACATCAGAGCTTTCTGTTCATTCCTGCTTTCATTTTAAGATTATTTTGCACATTTCCCTTTGCTAAAAACATATTTTACTTGTATGATCATTAGGGTTTGCTCTGGATGACGCCCAGATGCCATTTTAATTTAACGGTTTGAGTTTACCAGTGCTTCTTGCATATTTAATACAGTTTTCATGCCCTCTGAAATCAACTGGATGCTCATGAACCCCCCACATTATTCCTGCATAGCAGCTAAAATCTTTCTGTTCATTTGTCTTATGTAATTTGCTGCTCTGCTGAATTAAAATAATGTTATGATATCAGAAATCATTTCTATTTAGGGGTATATAGAAGAGTAAAGTGTCTTTCTTAAAGAGACAATGAAATCATTTATAATGTATAGATTGTTGGCCCATTTATAGGTTTTTAATGTTGTTTTGCTTTTGTGTAACCCTTCAAAATGTTTGAGAAAATTATCATCAAGACATTTTAAGATCAGACAAAGTCAATTTTTCATATATTAAAGTAACACAAGCCATCCAAACCGACTTGACCATATACAGTATGAAACATAAACAATCCCCTGAAATCTACACAGTCATTGTGACCATCAGAGACACTCAATGGCAGTTGCTGAAGCTAAAGGTGCCACAAGTCTTTACATTACTGATGAATAAATGTAGCCACATCTTTACAAACCGTTTTCCAAATTTGTTTTTATAGATTCATTTAACAGACTATTTTATAACAAAAAAGGCCTATTTATGGTCATGCCACAGCTTCTGTAGCTCAGCCTGACCAACCTTGACCATGCTGTTTTAAAATCTTATTTTGTTGTGTAAATATTCATTTCTGAAAGCTATTTAGAGGTCAGCTTGCTGGCTTGCTTTGGATCTTCGTCTTCCAGTAGAAGAGTGGAACTCGTGGTAATAGAATAACGAATCAACTTTGTCCTTATGGGTTTTCTGTGCAGGAATCACTGTTTCACAACTTACATCAAATAGCCTTGCAACAGAAAAACCATCATCTCCATCCTTGACTGTTCAGATTATCTTTTTTTTCTAAAGTGCACTGACGTTACTTGGAGCAAATAAGACCTGCAGTGCTCTGGCGTTCATGCATGAGTCCTTGGATGTGTTGTAGTTGCAGTATTCTAGTAGGTTTGGCGTGCTGGCCTCTCCTGGGAAAGTTACCACTGTGTCATATTTTTTATATTTGTTGACAATTGTACTCTATGGTTCACTGGAGTTCCATGCCCTTTTTCATTCTGATAAATGTCAGGGATTTTGTTTGTTTTGTTCTGTTTTGTTTACATGCATTTTTGTCTTTCTTGAGACCAACGTTACTTTCCAAAAATTCTTTTTAGCTTGCTTCACATAGAAATTTGTAGTAGACACTAGACAAAAATATTTGGTAAGATGTGTTTTTCAGTGTGGTCTGGATTGGTGTTTATCATCAAGAAAAGATAAATAGTTATTCTATTTACTCTGGTTTTGTTTGTCTGGTATAAAACTCCATAGAATGATGAAATATTTATTTGTAAAAGAAGCAAAGATAGAAGAAATATAGGGACATATAAATACATTTATGTCTATATTTTGCCCAAATATGTTTATGAAATACAGAAGGTGTTTTGGGTGCGGGGAATAAGCAGCAATACTTTGGATCGTGCTGATGAATTCTTTATTTCTGATTTGTGCCGGAGCTGCGATGTGCTTCTCCCAACAAATATGTATGCTCTATTGTTTTCAATCATTCACCTCCTCTGTATGAGCCAGCAACAGCGGTGGCTGACACTGATGGACTGACACAGACAGATTAAACACTGGTTGTCAAATGGTCTCTTTCCTCTGCGGCAACGCTTCCATGCAGTGCCGAGCCTTTTTGCCTCAGTCAGTTCCACACATTGGAATGGATCAAACCTCTAACTGGCCTCAGTTAGTGCAGGGACATGTTCAGGCTGTGCATGATTATCAGAAAACAGACAGGTGGCCGACACACAGAGATTTACAGTTCATAATATTAGTTTGATGGGATTTAAACAAAAGACTCCTTTTCTTTAACCTGTTAGCTAATAAATTCCTCTTAGTATGTACCCAGTATATATTTTTACAAAAAAGGATTTTAAAGCATAAATTGGAATTAAATGGTAATTTACTGTAATCCACACAGATTTTAAAATAAGGGGTCGCCAACTCCATTCCTTCAGTGCCACTTTCTTGCAACCTTTTGTATGCATACCTCCTCCAATCCTTTTAAAATTAATTGAGATTCCATATTTTATCATCATTCCATTCTGGAATGTCTGCAGTTCAAACATATCATTGATAGGTACATTTTAATTTTATATTTACTACCTTTATGCACCTATGTAAACCTATGAACTGAACCAAATATATAAACCACGGTAATGCAAAAGGAATATTACTATGGAATATATGGGAACCAGTGGAGTTCTAAAAAATAAATAATGGACCATGTTATACTATGCAAAGCAGGTTTCTAATCCAAAGACTGGTGGAATAATAAGGACTTCCGTTATCTTTTTTTCTTTGTCCCGAGGAAGCACAAAAAAAATCAAGCTGCGACACCAGCATTGTGTCGTGATCTGAACGTAATGCAGTTCCTTAAGCCAATCCAATCAAAGTGTTCTCTATTGTCATAGCAAACAGTTGAATCAAAAAGTTTTCTTAGTTTAAAGCTAAATCATCTCTTGTGCTCTAAATAGACTAATACTCTTGATATTTTCTATGTAATAATCCAGCTGAAAAGCAAACTCTATTTTTAAAATCCAGCTTATGTGTTTTTTTAAACATGTAGAAGATAATACTCTACTACTGTTCTATTCTCACAGTCACAATCATAGAAGAGAGAAATTTAATAATTTTGTCATATTTTTTTCGGTCCTCTGTGTGTGTGGGTTTTTTTTAGCTTAAAATTAGCCTAAACGTGTTTTAGAACCATATGCATTTTATTTATATGTAAAAGCCCCAAAGAATCTACTCTATTTTAGCTATTATAGTATTGTAGTATAGTAGTATGGAAGTATATGTAGTATATAGTATGGGGGTTTTGTCTCGGCTTCAATTGTTCACACAAAGTTGCTGCAGATTTGTTGATTGTACATCCTTTGTGGGAATGTCCCACTCTATCACATCTCTAAGGAGCTTTACTGGATAGAGATCCAGTAATTATTGAAGTCACTAAAGTAAATTGTATTGTTCAGAAAACGTGTTTCATCTGTCAGTTGGTCAATTAGGGGCTCAAAACCTCAACTTAACTGTCTCACTGGCACTATCTGCTCAAGCTTTCTGTAACTATTGAGTGTTGGTGAGTTAGTTTAAATTGTAGACTTAGTTCCCAGATCCAATCTTTTTCAAGGTTCAACATAATGTGCAAACAAAGATCCCATTATGCGTGCCTTCGTGATAACAAGTGGCTTAGTTGTCTATATGTCTTCATACTAGTTTGCCCATTGTCCTCTGACATCAAAAACTTTAGTCCACACAAAACCTGCCTCTCTTGTACTTATTCACTGTAAGCACAGCAGATGGTTATTGGTCAGGCACCAACAATCATGTTGTTTTCAAAGTCACTCAAGGTCCTTGTCCTTCCAGATCCTATGCTTAATTTGAACTTCCGAAAGCATTTTTCACGCTATCTCAATACTTATGCATTTGAGTTTTCTGCTTTGTAATTAATTGACGCACCTTTGTTTTAACAAGAGATTTATCTGGTATACGTAATAAAATACATTTTGAAATGAATGGTAAGACCTTATCGGTCTGGAGTTGCTGCTTGTGAGGAGTGCGCAGAGTTGTTTTCTCTCTCTCGTTGGGTGTTACATTAAAACAATAACAGAATTAATTTGATGATATTTTAATATTTCAGAAGAAAAATATAATATTTTGGCAACAAATGATCTTTCCCAATAAACAAATGCACTTGGTTTATGGAAAATCTGACAGCAAATATATAGTTTGCTGTCAATTTCCATGTTTTATTAAATGTTTTACTTGAAAATTGTGGTCATTTGTTGTTCATTAAGAAAAAAAAACTCAATGCTAAATAGAGTCTTATTAATTCAATGAAATAATTACACACCTCCATTGGTTCTGTAAATTGAATATGTCAATCTTTTACTTTGAGACTGAGACTAGACTATGTGATGGAAAGCCTCTAAACCGCATGCCAGCTTTCAGGCGAAAAAGCCAAACCACAAAAGCAGATTAAAATGTTTATCTTTGGACAGATAGACAACTGCTAAACAGGAAAACAATTATGTGGCAAACCCAACTCAAAAAAAGACATTGAGTCTTGAAAATAACATTACATGCAGTAGCCTTTAGATGTCTTGAGGAATGCCTAGCAATAAGTAATGACAGCCACAAGACAAAGCTTCTGCACAGTTGCAGTCAGACAAGTCCCTTGATTGTTTTAGGCAGCATAAAGACTCCACTTGTCATTTCCCTGCCCCATGCACTGCCCCTGAGTACTTAGCATCCTGGAAATGTCGTAGCCATTATCTGGTATTCTTTAGGATTTGCAGCTGCTGTCTCCTGCGCCACAGGTCTGTCTGAATTCAACTGTATAATTCAGGCACACAGGCTTCAAAGAGTTGGAGCAGCTGTGTGAACGGTAGTCCACCTTACTGTATGTATTACATAAAGTTACAGCATGGAGCAAAAACGAAAGTTTAAATGAAAGTAGGTTTCAGTTTTTTTTTTTCTTCATTCTTTTTAAAAATGAATGTTATGGTTTAGTAGAATTTAATGATTGTACTTTTTGATTTGGCTTTATTACCTTTATAAAAAAATGTTTACATACAATTATGGCTGGAGTTAATCTCCTTTTGATTTAGGGCTCTCTCATTACACTTCTTTTTTTTCAAAACCCAGATGACAGAATTTAGGATAGGGTCTGTATCCAACCTTTTAAGTTCAATTTAAATTTAATAGTACTTTAATAATCCAAAAGACACATTAAAAGTTGCAGTATGTAATTTGATCAAAAATATATATTATTTGTTTGCCTTAGTTTTTCTTTGCCAAATGAATTGGCATTGCTTTAAATTAATGTTACAAAATGTCTGTGTTAAAAATTTCAAACTGCAGCATACCAGGGCAGATTTCTAAAACAGGTGGCCACAGATTCTATAGGCATTAGTACTCAGAAACTATATATCCACACATGCACCACTGGTATGAACATTTATGTCAGTATTATGCAAATGAAGTAGCAATGACCTGATAATGATGTTACATAATGTTACATTATCTGCTGCTCTGCAGACTCTCAGTCTTTTCTGACAAAGATTCTCTCATGGAGAATGCTTAGTGTGACTGATAGGGGAATTACTCCTCCTCTCTGAAGCATTTAGCAAAGATTTGAACCAGTAGACATGCACATAAATGTGTAGATATATTTTCAGACCATGATTGTCAGGTTTTAAATTTAACACTGTTTCCCCATACACACACTCTATATGTAACGAATGTGAATTCTGTATGACATCATATACTGGTTAATTGGCAGGTTTCATGTTTAACCAATTGCCCCTCATTTAATTCATCTTCCTTTCCTTTACAAGTTACTTTTTGACATGCCCAGGAAAAAGAGCTATGTGTCAGCATCTTAACCTGCTAAGACCTGGAGGGTTTTATGAAAACTCTCCTCCTGAAAAACATATTATATCAACAAAATAAATCAAAAACAGACCCATGATTATTAGATGTAAATGCAAGGTTTTTGTGTGCAGGAAATAATAAAGGAAAATCTGTGCTTCACATTGTTTAGAGGGAGAGTTTAAACACCTGTCCAACCTAGACTGGGTCTTTTGGGGTTACAACCGAACAATAAAAATATCTTACATATTACATATTTATCTTATAATTATATCATACATATACTGTGTAAGACATTCTTAGTTTGTTGGCACTTTTTCAACAATGGACACTTGTTTAAATTGGAAAAGTAGACGTTTTTTCATCTAAACAAAGTATAATTGTAATTTTCCCCACTTGGTATAGGACATGAGAGAGTTTCCCATCAACATTAACATTTTATGATGTGTGGAGGACATTGCGATTATAGTATAGTTGTGCCATGGTCCAAGGTTTTTAAGGACCCACGTACAGAGCTAAGGAGAAGAACTGCTGGAGAACAATAAAGTAGCTAAAGAGGCAGGCAAATATAAAACAAAGCTCAAACAATAAATTCTAAAATCTAATTGCAATGAGTTTAGACAGATAATCATATAGGTCTAAGTGGCTATGTGACATTAAAATCTTGGCCTTAAAGAAAACACATTAACATACTGTATCCGTCTAGGGCTAAAATAATCAACTGAAGAATAGCTATACTAACTACCTGAGATCAGACCTTAGGAAAGCAAAATGTGAAACCAACTGAGAACAAAGAAACAACAGTAAAAATAACAACAGTCATGGAGTATAATTAATGAAAAGCAAGGAATCGACAGGCTCCGAAGAAATTCTTGGTCCATAACCTCTTATATACTACCAAGTAGGTTGATATTTAAAAATCTTAAGAAAAAAAATCTATGTGCTCAGTTTATTCATTTCATCAGATTGCATGCAAAGAAAATTTTTGTCCCTATATGGGGTCTGATGTGCTTCCTCTTCCAACAGTCCGATGGCAAAAATATTCTGGTTACAATCTTGTCACATAATGGTTAAACTATTTATATCAAACTATTTTTGTTAACTTTCTCAGCAGCATCTTCTATATGTGAACCCTTTGAAAGAGCAGCCAGAAGGACTGATGATATGTTCAAAGGCAGTGTTTATTTTGTACCGAGAATTTGATTTGTCATTTGAGTTGGTAGGAGTCTTTAACAAATTTATAATCTGGTATTACCTTATTATACCCTGGAATTACTTTAATATACCATCATCTGTATTGCCAATTACCTAAGTAGCAGCACTCTATAACTTCAGAACAAGATTTTCAAATTTCACATCAGTAGATCAAATATGCATGGTAGGTCAAATAGATCTCCACTTAAGGAGTCTGGCAAAATGGACGAAGGGAAAGTGTCAGAAATGTTGCAATAAACAGATTCTGAGATGGAGCTGGAGATACACATAAACTAGTATAAAATGGAATAGAAATAGCCTAAAGATTATTTTGTTGTTGTTGTTTAAAATAGGGGAGAAGTGTGGTATGCAAGGGTGCACTAGAAAAAGAGAACAGCATCTATTCAGGGAGCTTCACAAGGAGTATATTGAGACTGCAGTCGGTACATCAAGAGCCACCACACACAAGTAAAGCTAGACCTGAACCAGAGACAATGTCAGAGGTATCTCATCGGAGCTAAGGAGAAAGGAAACTGGATTTTTACTGAATTATCCAGTCCTTTTTTTTCATATCAAAGTAAATTTTGCATTTTACTTGGAAATCAATGAATCAAAATCATATGGCTTAAAATCCATATTACTTGAAGTCTAGCTTGAAGTTTCCACAGTCAGTGATGGTTTGGGTTACCATTTCTACTGGTGGCAAGCTGGAAATACTGGTTTTGTTTTCCAGCAGGACTTGGCACCTGCCCACACAGGTAGCAGAAGCTGGTTGAATCACCAGGGTGATCCTTTAGTTAAGCCAGCAAACTCCCCTGACCTGAAACCCATAGAAAATCTATGGAAGCTATGAAAACAATTTGGGCTTCTATTACATCTATTCAGGGCCACAGACTGAAAGCATTTATACCATGGCGCACTGATACAGTAATCCAATCCAGTATTGAGTGCATACAAATTTGCATAGTTTCCAAAAGCCTGACACTTGTGCTTAAAATATCCGCTGTACAGTGTAACATGTTTTAGTACATATATAAAACTAAACAAAAATTACAGATCACGGAAAATGTCTCTTTGCTCTGACCAACATTATTAACAAAAGACCTGTAATTGTAGCTGAGTTTTTCCTTGGTGTTAGTAATTTCTCTCGTGTGCTCAACCCAGATTTATTCAAGACTCATCTGTGCCCATACTTCCCTGTGAAAGTTCTGGATCTCACCTGCAACTCTGGTTAGTACTCCTCGCTCGTTCACCACGGTGCTGCCCGCTCCAGCGTCCACAAGAACTTCCTCAGCGATTCCCCCCGGAAAACCTCCGCATCTACACCTGCAAGTACTCCTTCGACCCATTCAACTCTCCCTGGCGGTTTTTATCTTCACACCAAGTAAGACTCAGCCCACAAGATTTTACAGTTCACCAACTATCTGCACATCATCTCTGTCCTCCTTCTTCAGAAGCTCCCAGTCTCCCACATTGTTCCTGCTGCTACTGTTCCAAGTTCATTATTCAAACTTTGTTCAATAAACTCTGTTAAACCTCTCCTGAGAGTCTTCCGTTTTATGTGGGTCAAAAAGCTGCAAAATATGACAGTAGAATTTATCCATTTCACATGAAATGTTTGCTAAATATGATTAAATAAATCCAAATTTGAATCAGAGTATACTTTCAGTAACATTTATCACCACCAACCAAAAAGGTACAATCTTATTACAGTCCCAAAATATATCAAAATGTCCTGCCTTGATATTACCACAGTCCCTCCAACATTGAGCCTCATACTAGTCATTTGGATGTTTCCTCATGATAAAATATGTAACAAAAAACGTAAAACAGTTTTCCATAGAAAATTCCTTCCAGAACCTGAGCTGGAATAGAACATGCTAATTTTGCATATATTGAGCAAGCCATCTTCAGATAATTCTGTTTTTGAAGTGAAAATATAAAAAGGTCATGTTTGCTGGGATTATATTTGTATAAATTCCCCAAACCTTTTCAGCGAGCCTTCCTTTCTTATAGCCCGTTAACTTGTAATACCTTTTTTAGACCATTGTTGAAATACCTACATTTGTTTTTGCTAACAATTTGTAATCAAATTCTGGCCAAAGTATTATTTGAGGCCATTCTCCAATTTTATTGTCTTTTAATAATTTACCAGGGCAGTTGATGGTAGTGCAAATGTGTTTTTATTGATGGTTCATCACCAAGCATAGACCGGAGAGGTATATCAATATAAGACACAGGTAGGGTTACACTAGTGTATCAGTACTAATAGCTCCAGGTTGGGTTACATAATGTAAAGAGTACATTATCTGCTTACAAACAAATTTTGTGTGTTGTTTAACTAAAAAAACACCTAAAATATCTTTATTTTGTCTAATAGTCTGAGCCAGTGGTTCAATAAGAGTGCCAACAAAGTTGTTCTTAGTGGAAAGCCCTAACAACACCCTGTTTTCAGATATATAGTATCAGAAAGGTCCCCGGTAATTTTGAATCTGGCAAGGGTGATTCATATGATGGTTTTAAACACATGACTATCTTTGTGATAAAACCAAATCTCTTCAGAGTTAGGTAAAGATTTTCCCAACTGACAGAATCAAATACATTCATTCATTAAAAATGTGAAGAACATGTGTAATATTGGAATTGAAGTCCGTCTCTTCAATATAAATCCAGATTGGTTATTTTTCTGTCCATTCTGGGACCAAAACTTCAAGCCTTTTAGCCAATATTGTGGTTAATATGCAATAATTAATGTTTAGGTTTATGAACTATAAAAATCTTTTTTTTCCAAGATGGTGATATTTTCCCACCTTTTACAACATTTTTAAGCATTTCAATTGATAATATGAAGTATTTAAACCATTCTGTGGGTAACTACCCTACCCAGCCCTTTTATTTCCTTTTAATTTGTAAATGACCTTAATAATTTCTTCCTCTGTTATTTCTCTGTTTAACTAATCATCGTTTTCTGTTCCAATTCAGGGCAAGTCAAGTTTGGAAACAAAACAGTTTATACCTTGAAGACTATGCAAGACTGGGCATATAACTGTTCATAATAATAATAACTGAAATAATAAGTGTACCAAAAATAAAAGGTTTTTGTACACTTATCAGTTCATAACACTTGTCTGGGATTTCAACTTATTCACAAGTACGTCTGTGTGCTGCTTTAGTATCCTCAACACAAGAAGTTTTGTAGAATTTGATTCAGATAGATCCGTTTTGTTTTAGCAACCTTCTTTAAGCAAGTCTTTTCTTTTTTTTTTTTACCTGATTTATTTCTAGGATTTTGAATTTATAAGATATATTTTTATGCTGCATTTTTTTCTTATCTTTACAGAGGGCTACATAATTGATTTGCCTCTAAGCACTCCCTTTGAGGCATCCTATATTTTACTAAAAGAGGTCCCATGAATATTGTCATAATCTCCCTTTTCACTGTATAGAAATGTACCTTCTTTATGAAAATTTGTATTAAACATCCACAACATTTTCTTTTGTTTATTGTCTAAATGTAATTTTGGGGTTTCATTACATTTAAACCAAAATCAATAACATTTACATATTCCTTCCATATGTCAATCATATTAGAAAGGCAAATAAGATAGGTGCTATGAGCTAGTACGTACACCCAGCTGTTGTGGGAGGTAAGAGTGAGAAGTTAGGAGTTGGGTAGAAAGGTGTAATTTGCAGCATGTTATATTTGAAGATAAACCTATGTGGTTCTTATCATCCTTTCCCCAATGTAATCCAACACCTACATGCTGTGGCACCCTTCACCATTAATCATCACCTTTAGTTTATCTATGCATGTACCTGCTCCAAGTGGTTAAGAAAATAACAATGTATTCATTGAGCTTGACAAGCAGCAATGAGGATCTGACATGTGCGAATGTGCTGCTTGCTTATTTTACCCTTCTTTTAAATATCAGGAAATAGAAAGAATTCATTCCAAATAGCTTGAAAGGAAATGAAACAGGTATACATGTAGAACAGTGCTATTTTCAGCCATACTGAAATACTCTAAAACACAAAAAGAGGCAGTTGATTCTAACTGTTCAAATATGGCAAGCAGTAGTGAGAAAGTTTGAAACTTGGCTTTCACCTTAAGAGATTTAAGCAGAGTGTAAAGCAGGGGGTTGTAAAACTTTATATATATTATAATTTTTGGATATGGAGGTTTAGGATTGAGGAGGTGTGGTAGATTAAATTTGGTTACAATTCACAAACAAAACAACTGCTTTCTCCCCACACCCTTTTAGCTTTGACCCTCCATTTTAATATCTAACAGTTAATGGAAGCTAAAACATACATATACCAAGAAATAATTTACTGTGAAATATTGTGCTTGTCTTTCTAAAACTCAGAGGCCTTAAAATTAGACAATTTTATTTACATCCCATTTACATTTTTTTAATTTTGTGTAAAGAAAAACTCGTTAAAAAGTGTTTAATCATATGGTTAATGTATTTTAATGTGTTTAAACTGCTCAATGAATAAGCAAGCATTATGGGTAGTATTAGTAATATTTTGTAAAGTCTTGAAAAATATTTAAAACAGCTCTTTGGATATAAATTTAAATGTTACACTTTCTGTATATGATTGTTATGACTCAGGACCATAACAAATTTAGAGAGATAGGCACAAAAGGAATATGTATTAAAGATAAAGAATGAAGTTAAAAAAATAATTATAATAGAATTCAAATGTCAAGATCAGTGGAGTAGTACAAATGCTTCAATGTCTAATCTGTGTGTGAGTGTTGAGATACAAAAACACAGGCAAACGTAAATGCAATCAACAGAGAGGAGACAACACCCAGCAGCAGAGCAGAGCAGAGCACCACGGCAACGGAGTAAGTGCCCAGAGGGAGAGAGAGCAAATGGTGGCAGGGGAAGGAAACAAGCGGTTTTTTGTACTCTAACCCCCTGAACCACAGCACAGAGAAAAATAGGAAGCAAGCACACCGAATCACAGATAACCCCACCTTCAAGGTCTAGGGCCACAACAATAGTTTTATTATGTTTCCAGCTTGTGCACCGATAATCCTGATCAGGAAGCTTTCTCTGTATTTATGGACAATGTTCTCTGACACAGGGTTAAACATTTTGGCAGCTTTTGCAATGCTGCTATAATGTTCAACAACACCCCACAAAATCCTTGTGTCTCTCCTCTCTGTGATGACATGCTCAGGATGATCATTTGGATCGGAATATGTTTTATTAGCGGATTCAGTTTATCGTGTGCAGACTTAACTAACCAGCTGAACTACTGTATGTGCCTGCTTCATCAGCAAAGCCCTTTAGTCGTAGATAATATTAGGATTTACCGGACCAAAATTTCTGGTTGCATTGAGAAGTGCAAAATGCTTGTGAGGTGTTGCTATATACATTCCAAATGCAAACTTAAATTAATAAAATGTTGTTGTAGACATCATTGACTTATCCAATTTTTTGCTTTTGCCTTCATGTGAACACCTCTTAGGAAGGTGGTGAAGAATGCTAAAGGCGTATATGTGCTAAAACAGCTTAAATGAAGTGAAAACGAATGTCAGGTTGAAATGAATATTAAACATATCCAAATGAAGTTCAATGATTTAAATGGGACAAATGGAAAAATGATACAAAGGGACCAAGTTAGGGTCCAAGTACTTTTTCACAGTACTCTTCGGTTTGGATTTCTTCTCCGTTTACAAAAGTACTTCCTTATGATGTGTATGTTTTTCTACATAATTCATTAGTTAATGTGACCTTTTACACACTTTATACATTTTTCCCAGAAAATGTGCAATAATGATACTCCGAAGCTTTAATAAATACAACTGTAAAAATGCTGCTTCTACGATACTTTCATTTACAACTAGCTAAAGTACATGTTGCTGATGCTCTTACAAGCTATTTTACTAGACACATTATCATCATCCCATTCACAACAGCAGGAAAAATGTCTCTTCTCCCATTACAGGACATCACCTTTTCCAGCCTTACCTTGTCTGTAATTTGTCCTTGTGGGCAAAACATACGTTCTTTAATTCCATTACACTATCCCAGCAGCGTGTTCTGGTAAAAAAAAAAAAAAAAAAGTTGAAATTGATGATTGGTGATATTATCAGACACCTGTATATTTTAGATTCTGAGTGCATCACTTATATGTCAGTGGGAATACTGATCAGCTTGATCCTGGGATGTGAGCTTGGCATTGATGTTATGCAAATGCCTGGCACTTTCCTGACTGTGTCCACACACTCTGAGTAGTGTTAGTCGTGAATTTTCATGTAATCTGCCGATAATGGAACCTGATTTTACTCAGCTGAAACAATAGGGCACACTTGGTGTAATAAAAGCTGTGTAAATAACATGCTTGTACCCATTCATCTTTGTCTCCCACCTTTCTCTTGTTGAACTTACCCACATTTATAGGTCTCACTATGGCATATAACATCAGGTTCTGCAAATGACATTACATGACCTTTGATTCTGTACTCGGAGCATATGAAGATGCAGTAGATATCGAACCCAGCAACATCAAATATAAAAACATCATCTTGTGTGTTAGATTTTTAAAGTTCAAGATTAACCCTGAAATCACAGTGCTTGGTTCTCTAAATCACAAAGATAAATTGTGTGACAGGTAGCCAGTCCTGTTTCACAGTGAATGTATTTATTATTTATTTTTTATCAACTCATCCTCATGTAGAAGGCGTCAGCCAGCCTTTCTCTGATTCAGACTAATTTGCAACACAGGAAAATCAGTTGTTTAGATCAGTTTTATTTTACAAATGAAAATGTAATCATAATTGACACAAGAATATATAAAATGCCAATGACAAAAAATTGAAGCAGAAAGATGAAAAAATATTAGAACATAATGAAGTCATTATCCAAGTAAATCATTAATTTCACTTCATTGTTCATATCCACTTACACTTGCATGTTCACAGTAGGGGGGTCATCAAGCAAGAGGCAAGGTATACACCCCACAAATTAATAGTTAATCACCAGCCAACATGGAGACACAAGACAGACAACAATGCAGATACTCATATTTAAGGACAGTTTAGAGACCAGTTAACCTAACTGTCATGTTTTCAGACCAAGGGGGGAAAGTTATAGTACCCAGAGAGAACCCACACACGCAAAGGGGGGGGGGGGGACCAGGCCAAACCAAGACCTTCTAGCTTCAATTTAACATTGCTAGCAACTTTACCACTGTGGATCAACATCATCAAAAAGCAAAGCTTGATAAACACATTATCTTTTATCTACATTATTTTGAAATCTTTACAGCTTTCGCCTTAAAAAAAACAACAACTTAATTGATATGTAATTTATCAGATTTGGAATTAAGTTTGTGGTCTAAAATGCCTTCTAAAATTGTGATTTAGTTTTTTCTCCCCAAATAAAAACAAGACAAACAAACATATTATACAAATTGATTTAACAATTTAACCAATAGGGGCCACACTCCTGCAATCCTGCCATGGCTCTCATTCGCCATTTATCAATATAGCCTAAACCGAAACCAGTTTCGTCTAGAGTTTTAAGTTTGCTGATGTTCTTTGCCCTTTTTGGATGGAAACCCTGTTTTTGGGCCATAGGTTAGCAAATCTTAAAAACTAACAATGAAACCATCAGTGAAATTTCTGTTCCAAGGAATCATTTCCTGAAGCACAGCCATACTAACAAGCCTACAAAAACAAAATATTTGTGTCATATTTAAGGAGTGGGAAATTAGAGAGGAAAAGGTACTTTACAACTATTTTACAACTGCACAAATATTATTTGAGCTCTGATATTTCATTGTTAAGTGTACAAACAGTTTTACTGTAGTACAAATAATCGCTAAGCCACTTATCCTAAACTACTTAGATTCGATAAACCTATAATCTTAAACAATGCTATAATAAGACTCTAAAATATGAAAGGCTTTTTTTAAATCAATCAATGATACCACTATGTTTTTGCTTTGCCTTATCCGCTGTAAAGTAAATGTTCAAGTCATTCGAATCATTGAAAATGATTTGTTTGGTCGAACATCTATGCTTTAAGGCATTAGGAACACTTTAGTTAAGTGTTAGGTAATACTGCACTTTTCTACATTTACCTGTTACTTCTCTGCTGCACAGTACAAGGCAAACACATCTGAAGCCATCTCAAGAGGGAAGATATCAGGAAAAAGATTCACTAGACAGACACACTTTAGACAGCAAGATCAGAGAATAAATATGTTAATTGAGGTTATCATGGGGGTGTTTTCTTCTTTGTGCTAAAAAGCAAGAAAGTCTGATTTTAACTAACCTCTGAAGATAGGCCATCAAAGTTGTCTCCCATGGCCATTCCCCCTGCACTAATACTCTGATGGGAGCATCTTAATTATGATGCACACTGAGATAATGATAATGGTTCCTTTAGCCTGTTCAAAGATGGCTGCACAAATTCAAATGGCCACACGTACAAACGCACTGACACACACATACGGTGTATAATGTTTGTCTGAATGTCAAAGGAAGGAGAACACATGTGGAAACCTTTTTAGTTTTTTTTTTTCCTGGTTTAAGACTGAAGAGCTGCTTTAATATAATTATGGGATTCACACAAAACCTCAAATGTTCATCTTATTTTAAAGATCCGATTTTCTTTCTGATCACTATAAAAACACTGTACAGATTTATGTTTATGTGGAGTTCCTTCAATGTATTTTCTTTAGCTTTATTTCAATTTTATTTTGATAGCATGTTATAAACTAACAAGCCATTGTGAAGTGACAAGAGAATGATATATGGTTTGTATGGTTTTAATTTTTCTTTCATCTTTTACAAATAAGATATGCAATTGTTTCTGCTACCTTTTGCTGATATCAGTAAAAAATGCAATGCTCTCAATTCACTCAGAGGCTACATAAGTTTCTGTATACAATTAATTTGCATAGTATAAATCCAGGGGCTCTGTAAAGGCCTCAGTTTTTAACAGAACACCTAGGGAAACAAAAAGCATCAAGATAAAAAACACTGCAGAAAAATCAAGGAAAGGGGTGATAAACATTTCCACACTAAAAACTACAACACAAATGAAGAATCATACATTTGAAGTCATATCAGATATATTGTTTCTATTATTTCTTTACCCTATCCATTGATTCATCAAAACTGGTTTTCTGAAGGGTAAACCCTTTTTACAGGGCCATTCCCTTATATGCAATGAATAGGAGGTACAATGGAAGCTTATCAGAGTTGATGGCAAGCTAGGTGGAGCTCAATACAGTACAATCTTTTAAATTCTTGCTGTGCAACTCTTGTTTAAAATATACCCAGGTATAAGTGCTGCAAAATGAGAAAATAAATTCAAATACATACCACATTTATGAGAATTATATTGGGAAGAATATTTTGAGAAAACATTTTGCATTTTTTCTGCTTTACCGTTTCTGCCGTACTTTGATCGATCACAAAATATTCTCATAAAATACATTGAAATTTGTGGTTGTAACATGATACCATTCTGAAATAATAGGGGTATCAATAACTCTTCTTACTTTTTTAGATTGGCTTAGGTGTCAAAAAATTGAAAAAATGTGATACAAACTGCACAATAATGCAATTTAAAACAACATTTCATAACCTACTGTTCTAACTTCCACTCCGATTTTCTACTTTAGTCCACTTTCATAGGATGTTCACACATGTTTATAAACAAAGGTGAATATAGGAGAAATGCGAGACCCAAAAACACATTTGCAAGCCCAAACAGTTATGATACTAGGGTAGAGAAAATTAGTGCACTCACAGCAAAACACCATGCACTACAACGCTAACAGCTGCATAAGTATCTATCGACATGTGATGAATGATGATTTCTACCTACAGTTAGGTGATGAGAGGCTTCTGTCTCGCAGTTTACCTGTTTATTTATACATTCCGCCTTAAGGTGGAGCGCTCTCTACAGCTGTGAGGTTTCCATTTGGGAATCCTTTGTCATGGTACACACGTCAGAATAATTTGGTTTGCTTGATGAAGATCATACAAACAAACAGACTGATATTTTAATTATGCCAACATTTAATTTGAAAATCAGGCAGAAGAGCATTTTGTTAAAGTTAGGCATGCTACAGAAACATAAATGCTGGAAACAAATTGGAGCTTAACTTTCACAGCGAGGAAATATGTGGAAGTAGCAGAGAGAGGAGCTCTTCTTTCTTAAGGAAAAAAGAAAACTCTTGAAAGCTTATTATCAAAACATACATGTGTTTTCAGTCTACTAAAATATATAGAAAAAGTATTATGGCAACTTCATTATGAAAAGAGGGTAAACGTAATGCTACTAGTAAATTACGAGTAAATCTGTTTGATCTTCTATCTTGATATAAAGCCAACTGATAGAATACATACATTTTGGTACAGACTATAATATTTGTGCAGGGTATAACATGGATGAGGTAAATTTTTGCACGCCATTTGTGCTTCATGTTCATTTTTACATGACATGACTTTTTGTTAGTGTACAATCTTCTCCATTTTTCAGAAATCCTTTACTTAAGCTGGAATACCATGGATGAGGTAAATTTTCACCATTTGTGCTTCATGTTATTTTTTACATGACATGACTTTCTCTTAGTATACAATTTTCTACATTTTTCAGAAATCATTTACTTAAGCTGGTTTCTATCATGTTTAAAAAAAACTTATTGTGAACCTCAAGGGAGATGGCATGTGTTTATCATACTTATCAAACAATACTAGTTCAGTTTAACATTCTAATTGGTGAAAAAAAATGTTCTAAAGAAACCCCACAGATTGTAGTGAGTCATTGACTTGCACCATTCTTTCATTCATACTGGACATCCATATGACAATGGCGGAGAGGAAAAATATCTGCCGGCTTTGATTTTATTTCTCCGCACTTCCCAGATGAATTGGCTTATTTTTTCCACGGTAAAAGCTTCTAATCAGTTCCTATTGCTTCCATCTGTGTACCTAGCTTTATAAGCAGCCCTCTCACAGGCAGGTACTGCCAGATTATTGAAAGCACCAGCTTTCAATAATCTGAAGTGTCCAACTGTCCTTCCCTCTTTTCTAGGTTCATAACCATGATTTTTGCTTCCTGATTTCTCCCCCTTACCTTACAATATCTTGCTACATATGATTTTCTGGGTTTTGACCTAGTTTCTGGACTTCCACTTTTGCCTAGACTCTGCTTCTACCCTAAAATCAAGAGCCATGCCAAATCCTTGTTTCTATTTGGACTGTATTATTTCATTTATTTTTAATAAACCCTTTTTCAAAATATTATTACCCTGTAGAGGGTGAACATTTGGATCCCTGTCTCTCGGATATTGACACCTTTAACAGAAAGAAACCTGGTTAAGTGTCAACAGCTTATTAAAAATGCAGAACATAAACTGAATAAGTGGGAATGGAGTGCTTTCTACGTTAGAGAGAAGTAAGAATTTAATGGCAGTATTAGCTCCTTTAGTGGCTTCATTTAAAAAGAGAAACATCTTAAAAGATAACTCTGAGCTGTTTTATAAAGGTATATGGTGAAAAACAGCACACACTATTAAAGCTAATAATTTTATTCGGTTTAGAGAACTTTTATAAACTTGGATTCCATTTACTTGTCAAATATACCTGAAGTGAGATGTCAAAAGGTTATTAATTCAGTATGTAACATGTGCTCTATGAAAAGTCACAATAATCACATGTAACAAAATATATATTAAGTGTGATTACTAGGTGTTTGATATTTTCTGTGGTCACAACCCTGTAACCCTTATAACACATACTAAATGGCTCACAACCAAGGGCAGGGCAGCCGATAAGGGGCAGTATAACCACTTCAAAAAAAGGTCAATAAGAGATTCAATAAAGAAATAACTCATATGGCAGTAAGCCTGTCCCCCTCTTCTGGGTAATTCACTTCATAATGACCTGACCACATGAGAGCACCTTTAGACTTAACATTGACCAGGGGTGCCAGAGTGCCATTTGCAGTCCTTGATATAAATTGAGGTGGTCTCTGACCTTAGTTTAAGAATTCAACAAATTTGGCCCTCTTGATGGAAAGCTTTTCCATCAAAAACTTAACATACGTATTGCTAAGAATGGACAAAATAGAGTTGGACAATCATAGTTTGATGGACTATAAATGCACTATAAATATCTGAAATTACTTGAGGTTTAACTAAACATGACTCGGTGAATTTTGTTTAGCCAGATTGAAACAGCCTTTTTAACTATACCAACATCAATGAGACTACATATTCTTTTCAATACAATGTTCCTGACAAGTTCTAATTCTATGAAAGCCAATGTAATTAAAATACCTCAGTACTGCAATCTAATCTACATCAAAAGATGCCACTAAGTTGATAAAAATGATTCAGACACTGATAACTTGTAAATGAGCTGTAACTACAAAACTTTAGCTAATTTTTCTTTCTTTCTTGCTCTTCACACGAATGTATGTTTGCAAATGACACAGGTGCTCAACCAAACATACAAATGCGTTTGTGAATCCTTGCAAAAAAAGATATCTCAGATCGGAGCACGACACAAATGATCAGACAAAACACAAGACTCAGCTGCATCCTTGACTTAGGGTTTGACCACTGTAGGGATTTATTATTCTCTTTGAAGCGTTTCTACTGCTACCTGACAAAAAGAAAGGTTCTTTCCAGATCTGTTTTGTTCACTTGGGTACACATTTATTGTTTTTGTCAAAATAATATAATGCCCAAGACTTGAAAATATTACAACATCATATAATTAAAAATAATACATTTGGTTTTCTGCCTTCAAATGTTCAGGAATGATGTGGTGTCACAGCTGGCACTACAAATCCCATTGGTCCGTCCATACTCTTTGCTTTTAACCCCAACATAAAACTGGACTTCCCTGTGGATGAAGGACCTAAAAGAAAAATATATTGCATTTCAAAAGGCTCAGGTGTTTCATCATTGCCTTAAAAGACTCATGAACCCTAAGGTCTTGCTTAGAGGTTACAGATTTTAAAATAACAGCCTAAAGCCTATGATATTCAAGTTACTTTGATTGAACTGCTGAATAATTGCTTGAATGGTTAAAAAAGGCTAAAATACAATTTATTTGAACTTTTTTAATTGTTTAGTTTTAAAGTTTTCAAAACAATAAGTCTCCTGATGACATTTCACTGTTTTAAAAATATTTCCTAAGTACAGTAATGCTATTTTAAATGCTCCAACATTTAAAATGTTTAGTCTTCATGTTGCATTATGAATTATATTGAAATCTTTCCTTTATTTCTCACTTGATTTGTTTAATCTTGAAGTATCTTCGTTCCCATCAATAGTGACGCTGATGAAAGATATTTTGTCCAGTAGCTCTTCTTTAAAAACACAGAGCCATCATTAGCGATACACACAATCTTAATGCGTTTGGTCGAAAAAACAACAACAACAACAAAAAAACTCTTCAAAGATATTATGTGTTGCATTAAATGGTTGAAAAAACTGTAATTGATGCAAATGAGACATATATTTTTTACATTTTGCTTTACATGATAATTCTGAAGTAAAATAAAACAAAACATTGTGTTAAATATTTGCAACCTTTCTCAAAGAATGTTTTGTCAAAAAAGAAGAGACAGTTAACAGCGGGTGTTTTATATGTGTGAGATCTGTGTTACTTCTTGTTTTAATAAGTCAGTTTACTTACTTTCCTGTTTTACTTTGTCAGTTTACTCAGTTGCTTGTCTGTCTCTAAAAACAATTAATACGTTTAAACCACTAAAAAAAACTACAATAAATCATAATGATCAAAACGACATCCAATTGCCAGGTATAAAAATCTGATATTTTTAATACCTTAAGTTTCACAGAGACAGGAGATAGCTCTGCTTTTTCATAATGTCATTTATATTGGATTTCTTAGCTACAGTTAAAATGACTGTTGCTTAAACTGACGTATGAATGACCACTACTAAATGTAACACTAGTGTCTAAAAAAATTACTAAAATGCTAATTGCTTCTACTTGCCAACACTGCGCTGAGGGAGGTAGATTAAAGAATGTATCATAATGCTCATTAGCAAATTCCCTTATTTATTTCAAATAATGGTTGGATTTGCTTACAATTTGTTGTATTTTAATGCTTCGTTGGAAACACATCATGTGCAACAAGGTCTAACATGTATTTCAGATTTAATACAAACAGATTGAAATATGATAGCATTTATTTATTTAAATACACATATGTCAACCTGTAGAACAGAATGTGTACCACAGAATATGCTTTCAGGCTAATGTTTGTTACTTATAGAAAGTTATATCAGCACCTACATGTGACTTGCCAGCAAAGATTTTTAAGTGGTCCAAAATGTTTTGATAGAGACTTACACCGACTCTGGACTTGGAAAAAACCACAACAAAAAAAAACAACCCTGCCAGATGATATTTTTGAAACCAGTCAGTGTTTATGCATTTTTGTACGGAGTCTCACAATCTTCCCAAGGCAGCGGTTGTCACTGTTGCTTGTTAACATCTTCCAAATTTTTCACTTCCACTATTGAGCTTTGTTGTTGACTGTCAGTTAGAAAACAGTCAGTTAATCTTTGAACCTAAATATGTAGGCTTTGGCATAACATTTATGCATTAAAAATCATTCTTTATGGCCCTGCTAGTGTAAGCCATAATGGTCAAAACTTACCTAAAATCCAGTCATCAAATATTCTATTTACTATGTTGTAAATCTTTATTTTGTCATTTTGCTAATTAATATAGTGGCCAGGTAAGAGCAGGATAACCCATAAGGTTACAGTAGATGTTTTGAATATGATTTAATGAGGGACTGAAGGAAAGCTTAAAAAGAAACATACAGCATACTGGAACAGGCAGGGACACGATCATGGAAGGCCTGTAACTAAGAGCAATGAAGATCAACGGAAGGAACCAGTCAAGTACAATTAAACTGGAGACCTCAAATATACTGAGGGAGAGTGAAGCATGGCAAAGGAGCTTCAAGGGACTAATAGGAGGTGAGTGGATGCCGCTGCGGAGGGGAGCAGGCATACACAAACAAGGAAATAGGAAACACCTTAGTTAGAAGAAACTAGTTTAAAAACTGATCAATGAGAATAAAATACTAACACAAAGACTAAAACTAAGTCAAGAAATTATCAAAAACTGAAGCAAACATTAAACTAAAGGATTTTGATATGTTTCATTTGAATTCAATTTTATACGTTGCTGAAAAGAAATTAGTAAATAAATATGCTTTTAATATTTTACATACTAATATGTAATATATTGATTCATTGAGTTAATTAATAATATATATATATATATATATATATATATATATATATATATATATATATATATATATATATATTACTATAAAACAAAGATATAAACTAATATTGTTACCATCATCTAATCCCCCACCTTTTTTTCCCCAACACAACATAGTTGTAATAATGTGAAAAGTAAGAGTAGAAATACACAGGAGAATTACACTTACGTGAGCTTGAGTTGATTTGCATCCCTATCATGAAGCAGCAGTCATTCACTGACTGCTTCCAGAAGACTTAGCTTTTTTTCAGTGTAACAGTGAGTCATTATTATTGATGGCTTGACAGCCACTAAACAGCGGCAAAAGGTAAACTGACAGTTATCTGAAGTGCAGTATTTACCATACTGATGCGATTGTAAGATGAATGACAATTATATACAGCAGGGGAAGCAAAACAGGGAGCAGTTGACAGAAGAATGCAAGATTTGAAAAGAGAGTCACCCACAGAAGAGTGAGCACTTACTCCTTAATGTGAAAACGTTGTGGTCCTTAATTGAAAGGATAGCGAGCAGCTTAATTCTAAATCTAGAAATGTCTGTCAAAAGCAGTCGTACCGCAAAGGCTTCCACAGATCAGTCATGCTCATCCTCAGTGTCTCTTCATAATGAGGCTGCCCCCTCTAATATGCTTCGGATCCTTGGAAAAAGGCTCTTATAATTAGATATCTTCCAACACTGACACAATTAAGGTGTGAACACAGGCGGAGAGCTATGATTGTGCCATCAGAGCGGTTCCAAACCCCTTCAAATTCTGAAAAAAGGATACTTTCCTGAATCTTTTTATCCATCCAATTTAATCTGTGTCAAAGAGACCTTCCATCAAAACAGGACAACAGAGGCTGTTGTAAGTGAGTATACAATCTACCTGTGTGTTATTGCAAAAAAAAAAAAAAACCTATACAGGGTCCATTGCAGGATATTTTTCTATTAATCCCAAGATGTTGATTTTTACTTTTTATTTTTTGTTATATTTATTCTAAATCTAAACTGCATTTAAATGTATTCACTCTCTTAGGTGTATTTCATTTAAATCCATCATCTCGTACTTGTTTCTGGAAGTTTATGGGTCTAAGTCTGGTAAATGTAGGTGATTGTACTTGAGTCTAAAATTGGCAGTGAGTATTAAAGCACAAATAATGTCAAACAAATTTTCTGTAGACCCAAAGTCTGATTGTGTAAAAGGCCAAATGTCCAAAAAAACTTTACAGTTTAAAGCACTGAATTATCTCAATATTTCTACTTCTTGGGCTTATATACCAGTTTATACTTCATTTCGCCTTCCATTGATTTATGGTACTTTCCCGGATTATTGTTACCTTGACAACAGATTAAATTCTATGCATTCTATATTAGCAATATTACTCAAACAGAAAATCATTTCATTACCATCATGAATACACGATAAACAAATCAGTTTATGAGTGTCCAATCTAACCCAGCAGTTTACATCAAGTCATTGAATTTCAGTAATCACTCTTCCTTTACGGCAATCGTTCATACTGAGCATGCATGGAGCGACAGTAGAAAGCAAAAACTTCCCTTTAACAGGAAGAAACCTCCAGCAGAACCTGGCTCAATAATCAAATAAACTTGTACAAAAAATATATCAACCTTTAAAGCTTGTTCCAATGAGTAAAGCATGCCCCCAAACAACTGTAATGGTAAAACAAATGATTACCACACAACTTAAACATTGTTATGCTAAAGTCATTGATAAACCATTTTTTGGCAAAATCCACTATTTTGAAATGTTTTACATTTTGAAATTTCGCTGTGTCCACTTGAAAAGCAGAACTGAATGAATGCAGAGGAAATATTTATATTGTGAAAAAAAGTGATCGGAACAAGAAACTGTTAGAGACTAAGAGTTAGACTTAGGAAACTATAGAATAGAGACACAGGCTACATTCAGAAAGCAGGTATTTGTGCTCACTTCCAATATATTTTGTGATGTTTTGTTTTGTTGTTTTTTTTTTGTTTTGTTTTTTTCATGCATGGTTACAAATGTTACAAATTAAATTTGCCAACTATCTGACATCCCTTTCGATGGTTTACTATCCCAAACCGACCCATATGAAAAAAAAATAATCATGTGCCAACCCCACTGCCTTGTCAAGTACTGTTTTTTTTATTGTTGTTGTTTTTTTTTTGTATTCTATACATTTCAATTACTAACTCAAATTAGTGCTGTAATTGGCTTTCCATTTATGAAAAGATTTTGTAGGAGTTGTTTTTATTTTTTGTCAGGACCGCTAACACTGCCCATTTAAAATAGGTTACATTTGACAGTATTTTACCATTTCCTGCTGGTTTCATTATGTTACGCTGTTTCATATTTTGTGAACAGCGTCATCGCTGAACAACCTATCTTAATGAATAATTATCAATGCATAGCAAAAGCTTTGTGTTTGAGCATGTTTGAAATACCAAAGGACAAGTTAAAGCTGGTGTTTAATATGCTGAAAAAAAGTGTCAAGGAAAATGAAACAAAGTATACTCAATTTCTTTAAAGGAAGCATTTGATGATTCCCAATGACCTAACACAACAAAACCTATTGTGTGTGATCATTGTGACTCATGTTTATTTGTCCTTTAAAGAAATGCAGGTTATTTACTTGCTAAACATTGTTTTACCAACCAAGTTGAGGCTTATATGAGCAGATTTCGGAACAGTGTGGTTCATACTTGTCAGTGTGTCAGTTTGGGTTGTTTGTTTTCAGTTTTTTTTTTTTCGTTTTTTTTCTTCCCAATCTTCAACTGATTACCATGATAATAATTAAAAAATTTGAATTCGTCAGCATACTTCACTACGTAATGGCCAGAATTTTCTTTATTGTATAATGACCCTAATATTCTACATTGTCGTACGAGAACAGGTCAAACATAAAATAAAACAAAAGTCAACATGAGCGTCGTTAAAAGACAAAGACAAAAGAATACAGATAAAACCCTGAAAAAAGGACTGTAGTAAGCTTGATAAGAAAAAAAAAAGAACAACAACAGGGAATTAGAAAAATATGAACTTAGAAAATCTAAATAGACCATCAACAAAAATAGTAACTGTTGGTACCTTTCAGTCTGAAGTAAAGCACTGAAAATCTCCTTCAATCCATGCTGTACATGTTATAGAGCAATGAGAAATCAAGCATTTACTTTAGGTCTCATGTCTATGTATTATGTGGAAAGTAGAAAAATAGACAAGACGAAATGACTTTCAAAATTATATATTGTTACATCTAGACTCTAATTTGCACCACAGATGTGTCGCTGGACTTCAGCTATTTGTTGTGAAAGAAAAAATCCACAGGTGGGAATTTTTTCCACATATTCAGCCAAATGTGCTTAATGGACTCTTTCATCAGTTAACAATGACAATGATTTAGTTAGCCTGCACTCTGGGAATATGATTTATTCATTCAAAGCAACATGTGACAGTCTGATTGAAAACTCAAACTAGAAATATATTGCTAAAAACAAATGCATATTACATTATTTTTGTAATGCTGTTCATTTTTATGTTTAGTTCATGAGTTAGTCAGTAACAGTAACTATAAATTACAGGGGGGAAAAATAATGTATGATAAAGAAAAACACCAACAACAGGCTGGAATAGACACCTGAGGTCACTGTGACTTTTGTTTGGCTGTGTTTTGTCAGCTTAACCAAATGGCTAAAAACCATTAACAGCTTTAAGCCGGAGCAGCATTAGTGCAGGGCTCACAAGCCTTGAGCACCTTCTGCCAAGCTTTAATCAGCAGCTCACAGGCCAGAAAATAATTATATGATAATGTAGCAAGTCCTTATAATCTCTGGAATGTTCAACAAGGCTTCAGCACACAACCTACCGTAATAAGGCAACAAACACAAGGCCTATACCAACAAACATCATGAACTTCATGTTCAGCTGTCTCTCTTCGCCTCATTACCTGTATGAGTATTAAAAGGAGATGGTCAGTAGTACTGTAGGGGACCAATGATCCTGCAGATTACAATTTGAAACTACTATTGCAGAACACTTTTGTCACTCACCTTCTCCATGCTAAGATACAGAATACTGTTTTTAACAGTTCAGCTTTTGTGACCCATTTACCCAACACCTTTGGCTATCATAATTGCCAGTAGAGGGCGCTGGCACTGCACCATAAACACACTGACTTGACACCTGATGTGAAATAGTACCATAATGTTCCTTATGTTCCCTACAGAGTTGCACCAAACTTTTTTTCTTTAAGAACACCCCCCCCCCACCACCAAGTAAAACAAACAATGCCACAAAGGATTAAGGCAGTTCTGAATAAAAAGGAAAGGGGTACTAGCAAGGTTCACCTAATGAAGGTGCCAGTGAGAATATATATATATATATATATATATATATATATATATATATATATATATATATATATATATATATATATATATATATATATATATACACCATTGTAATGATCCTGTACAAACTAAAGACATTTGGTCCTTCTTTTGCAAGTTTTTTATTTTCACCTGCAATCACACTAAAAACTTTGTTTTCTTTCACTTCTTTTATGATTTCACTTTGTACCATCTCAGCTGAAGAATTTAATTTTGGACTTGGTGACGTGTTTATTTAGCATTGCCACATGCACCCAACCTTTTTTCAATAAACTGATCATGCTCTGCAATTTCTTGTAATATGGTTAAAAAGTTTCCTTTATTCCAACAGTCCTGAGACGCTCAATTAACCTTTTGTGCTATATTTTGGGTTGTAGTCAAAGCAACTTAAACATTTTGGACAGCCTTGCCACAGCAGTTAAAGAGTGTGTTTCTGGTCATGGGTTGACCAAGTTTTTGTAAGGTCAAAAACTAGTTTTGGGCAAAAAATTAATACCTCACATTATCTGTTTTAATTTATAACCTGGAATTTATCAGGTTGAGGGTAAGGCCAAATGTAGTTCATTGAAGATTATCTTATGGACCTTGCTTTTTGCTTTGCTGTACAGCTTTGTTAAGAAAAAAGGAGTAACCTTCCTAACTGTTCCCAAAGAAGTTGCCTTTAATCTTCTCTCCACCAAACGTTACATCCAGGCTTGTCCATTGGCTTGCAAAACAGATAGGCATGATAAGTCACTTCAGACAGTGTCAGAGAACATGTCTACATGGAATTTGGTCAAGGGTTGTATGCAACTGCTCAGCCATAAACCTATTCCATTAAACTCCCATTAGATGTCTGCTTACAGTAGTTGATGTCAAGGAAACATGAAGGCAACGACTCTGTGAGCCGAGCTTCTCAGATGCCGTTTTAGATTTTGCTATATCTTTATTCCTTCTTTCTGATCTTCCTGATGTTGTTCACATCCGATAGGATTTCCAGATTCCGGTAATATTTGTAATTTTGTTTTGAACTCAATGAATTTCCTTATATTTTTACACATTGCACACGGTGCACTGTTTTGACAGATTTTTGGTTAAAAGGTCTTTAAATATCTCCTTGTTGTTGAATAAAAGCTTTTTGGGTCTGTCATACCTTCATATATGTCGTTTTAATTAATAGCGACACTAGGAAAATGCGAAAATATATGTATATTTTCAGCAGACTGCTTTTAGTGCCAAAAGATATTTAAAATTCATTATTTTAATACACCAGTTTATCAATGGAGTTTAAATAGAACATTTTAATACATAAATGTGAAATATCACATATCACAAAAAATTAATTTACTAAAAACTATAAACCAACTTAGTTAGCTTTTTTGTATTCTATGCTTTTCCATATCTTAATATTAGTCCTTTAATTGGCTTAGCATTTATAAAAATATTTTGTAGTAGTTAATTTTTTTTTTTTCTTTTTTTTTTGTCATGATTACTAACACTGCCCATTTAAAATAGCTTAGATATGACTCTGACTTATTACTGGTAATATGATCAAACACCTGTGGTTGAAACTGGAAACACTTACATTTTAAGAGGGTGAGTTGCATAATCTTCTTTTATGTAATCTTTTACCGTAATTTTCTGGTGGTTTCATTATGTAATGCTTTTTCATATTCTGCGGACAGCGTCATTGCTGAACAACCTAATATGATAAACAATTACAATAACATCAAGACTTTTAACATGCTGAAATAAATGTCAACGAAGGTGAATAGAAGTATACTCAATATCTTTATTGGTTGTGTATGAGTCACAATGATCAATCACAATAAAACCTATTTTGTGTCTGATCATTATTACTTATGTTCATACCTCATTTAAAGAATTTCTGCTAAGTTACCTACTATACGTTTTTTAACTAACTAACATGAGGTTTAAATAAGTCGATTTCTCAACAGAGTGGTTCTTATTTTTCTTTGTCTATGTGTCAGTTTGGTTTATTTATTTCCTTTCACTGCCCCTAGATGTCCTCAAGACCTATATTTTATTCTCACATCACCTTCACCATCTATTGTTCGTCACTCAAGTGCCGCCACCTACATAATCCTTCTTTCCAGTCATCTCTCTCTTATTTTCTTTGGCCTTATTGCTTCATTCAAGTGTGTATCATCTTTTTGTATTTTTTTGTATTATTTTATTATTATTTACTGCTTCTCAATACCTTTGGTTTTATTTTCCCTCTCCAGACTTGTTTAGCAACCTCTTAATTTAGCTCCTGGTTTTGATTACAAACTGTAGCAGTGTCTTGCTTTCATAATCAATTGAGTTTTTCTTTATTTTTTTCTAGTAAATGGAATGCATTTTGCTTCTACTCAAGGAACAAAAATCTTTACCTTATCTTGAATTTCACTAACATGTGACATCATGCACAACTTTAAACAGTCAAACAAGTTTAAACTGAAAATGGTAGGTTAGTATGTTAGAGCTGGGAGTGTACTTTCCCGACATAGCAGGCGTATACTGTAAGTCATCAATTCCTCCTTCCTCCTTCAAGGCAATTAAATACCATGTGAAATGTCTGAAATATTTTGGACTGGTCTCCACTTTCGCAGGCTGTCAGCCGTTGTTTGAACTGATAGCTCTTTACATAACTCAATGGTAATTATATGCTTCTGACTCACGTGCAGTAGTGTGAAGATGAATCTAAAAATGTGTGGGACAACAGGATGATTTGATGTTTAAATGTTTACTTAAACAAAGTTTGTTTTCCAATTTACCAAAGCACTAAATTATTACTACAAAAGGTCTCAATCACGATGCCCTTCTAGCTTGTGTCTTGTTTTACCTTGAAACCTGTTTTCCCAAGGGTTTTTTATGTTTATGCAAGATTAAACTTGCTTTGCATTTCTTGGTCTATGTATTCAAACCCATGAAAATGTATTCAAACCTGTTTAGTATTGACTCATAATACATGACAATCTGTGTATGGACATTTTCCTTTAAAAGATTAATCCAACATTCTTAATTTGAGATTCAGTGTTAAAATTAGAAAATTGCTGCAGGCATTGCAGGTGAAAAAGCCAAAAAGGACTGTTTTACCTGTGTGGGTGGTGAACAGATGCTTGCCTTGGAGATTCACAACTCAAACAGTGACATCTGCCATATTACAATTGCCTTCACTGGCGTTAATATACCCTTTTCGTCTATATAGGGTCTCAGGTGGTTATCACTGTTAGAGATGAGATTGTGGTTCTAAAGGTCAACAAGGGCAAGAAAAAGGTCAGTGATATTTGCTCAAAAAAATGTCTCCCACCTCTGTTACATCCAGGGTAGGAACACAGACAATGCTTTCTGAGAAATGGAGCAAATGTAATCCAAAAAAGTGTAGTAAGGTTTTTGTTTTTTTTGTTGTTGTTGGTTATTATCTTTTATACCTTCAGAGATAATATAAATATATGCTGGCAGATTTATTATATATGTCTGTTTGAGATCTGAATGTCAATTTTATTATTGCCATCTTACCAACTTTGCTTTGCAATCTTCTTTTTTTTTTGTACAGTTTGGCCTTGGGTTTACTATTCACGAAGAAGGACTAAAACACTGTGATGAAAAAACTCACATAGTCAAAATATTTTTACTTACATCTTCACTGTGGGGTTTTATTTAATTTATAACACACACACACACACATACATATATATGTGTGTGTGTGTGTGTGTGTGTGTGTGTGTGTGTGTGTGTGTGTGTGTGTGTGAGTATAAATATGTTTTTAGGTTACTATCTCCTAATTTCAGCAAGTACGGGGGTAATAATGATGGTGGTTGTTGTGTTTGAGCGTGTTCTGAGAATACCGGATTGGCGGGTTTTGTTTTTTTCATTACGTGGAGCTGTGACACTTTCTTGCAGACAAACTTGTTATTATGAGGGATGTTAGTTACGTAAAATAAAATCCACCAGAGTCCTGTAAATGCGTGTTTTTTCTTTTTTACCATAATAACCATAATATTGCAGAATTCACCGTAGCCTAGGGATATGAAGCGTTAAGCAACCTATGCCTCCACATTTTCTTTCAATGCAATTTACATTGTCACCACTGTGATCTCTAACTAAAAAATTCATAATTTTTTATTGCATTAACATTCTAACACAATATATACTAAACACGTGTGCCAGTGCTACACAACGTTCTACACAAATGTAGCAATGACTCTAAAGTGCCAAAACGTCATGTACATTTTATCTGTACAGATTGGTGATGCCTAACCTCACTATGCTAATTGCTTTAAAGCTGCATACAGTTAGTTTAAAAAAAATTTAATACATGTTATCTATTTGTAAAAATTCTCTTTATGTCCTGGCAGTATGAGACAAATATTCAGTGTAAAAAATATTGCTTCTATGTTTTTTCTATCTGGTCCTACTGAAGTTTGCAAAACTAGAGAGTAAAGAGGAAGGTCCTCCCCCTGCTTTGTTCTGTACTCCAGCAAACAGTGAAAAGAGCATGATTTTTTTCATAGATTATCTTTGTCTTACATTAGTGTCATAAAGTAGTTACTATAAATTAACTATTGACCAATTTTATATATATATGTGTATAAAAGTTACCTAACGCAGCTTTACCCAGTTGACATGGCATGGTAATTGGGACATATTTATTGTGTATTTGATAAGTAATTACCGCAAACAAGGGCACCCACAGCAAACAAGGGCACCCACACAATTCTTATAGAGCATTGACTTTTCAGTCAAATGTGGTCAGGTGATTTCAATAAAAATGGGATGCCAATTTATCACAACTCATGTTCAATCAATGGAAAATATGTACACAAGCAACACCAGCATTTTAGAACATGAGGTACATGTTTGTTTTTTTTGGTTTTTTATGCACTTAAGTTTAGGTTGACACTCTTGGATTTTATGGAGCATTCCCTGTGGCCGCCTGTGGAATAGATCGTGGAATCATTCCACTGTGTATTGAAGATTAAGCTGGTTTCCTATCGTTTTGACTTATTGGATTTCAGACTCAAAATAGTTATTAGAAGTCTTAACTCTTCTGTCTTTTATTATCTTTTTATTACATTTTTTCTTTTTGATATATTGTGATGGTTTGTCCAATTCTGAAGAACTTCAGTAAACTGTCCTTTTTAAATAATCTGTATAAATATATTAGATATTGACATAAAAGAGATACATGAAACTTATAAAATGTATAATAAAATATAGGAGAAGACCAATTGAAAGCATTTTAGTGGGGTAACTACAACAAATTTTATTTAATTCTGAATACTGTTTACAGTATACTTCCAGACTTCGAGCATGGATTTTTGTCTTGGCCAATGTAACTACACAGAAAAATTATACAAATAAAATATTCATGTGGCATTATTAATTTGGATTCATTTATTTAACAGAGCTATATTTGTCAGCGAGGAGGAGGATCTTGTGGTTGTTTTGCAGGTTTTCCTCTGGGGTTCGTCTCAGGCCTTTCATCCTGGCTGGAGCACGCTGAACGCCTGTGCCTCGCACAGGTGTTCCACATCTAATCAGGTGCTGGAGCAGTATAAGAGGAGTGGTGGACCAGCTTCACATCGCCTGAGCGTTTGTTACTACTGGTAACGTTATCGCTTGTGGCAAACTAGTCTTGTGTAGACTAAGCTCTTCAAGTTTAAAACTTCCTCGTTAAACCTTCTTCTAGATGCATCAAGTTGATGTTTTTTTGTGCTCGTTATCTCCCCGTGCTCATACTCCGCTGGGCTCCTCCTCAGGTCAGACGAAGAACCTCTCAGTGCTTCACCACTTCCTGGATCAAGGCTCAGTTCGCCACACCGGTTCACCCTACTCAGGTTCAGCTCGGACTGCCCACTCCTGCTCCAGCCTTTCACCTCCTGCAAGATTTCCCCCCGGACAACCTACCTTCTGGACAGCAGCAAGTACTCCTCCTCCCTTCCGGGTCTCTCTCTGGCGTAATCACCTGCACCCCCAAGTAAGACAGAGACACAAAATAATCGTTCACAGTTTCCCTGCCGAGAAGCTCAACCTGGTTTCACCCCACAGAAGCTCCCAGTCTTTCTTGTTGCCCCAAGCCATTCCAGAATCAGAATCAGAATCAGAATCAGTTTTATTCGCCAAGTATGTTTACACACACAAGGAATTTGTTTCCGGCTGTTGTTAGCTCTCTACAATTTACAACAATTCCAGTTCCCATCCAAACCATTCTGTTCAATAAAATCTGTTTACCTGATCTCCTGAGAGTTCTCTTTTATGCGAGTCAGATTGCTAAATAATATGACAATACCAACACAAGTTGTGTGTTTAATTTGCTTTGTTATATACACCTTGGCAGTCCAATACCTATTTACTATTACATAAAATGAAATAGAAATTCTCTCAAAATATGAGTATTGACATTTTTGAAGTCAGAAAAAAAGAAAAATCACACCATCAGATCTTACAAAGGCTTAAACTTCAGAGACGTGTGTTTGACATTTGGAGGCCCTCTTTGGCGTGACCTTTCCAGAAGTTCGCCAAACATATCTAAGTGTCAATCTCACTCTTTTGCCTCTGAAATTTAAATTTTCTGTTCCTGTTGACGAGCAGAATGGAAGAGAGGACTAAGAAGTGTTTTGAGTCTGTATTTTCAGACGCTACAGCAGAAGAAAATCAGAGTTCTACTGTTGTCAGTGGCAAAGTACTGTAATAGAAGCGACATGATTTGATTTTGAAGTATGTCTGAACAGCTTTCACATGCCCCACACATTCACAAAAAATGTGAGAAAAGGAAAAGAAAAAAAAAATTGCAAACTATGTATAACATTTTATTTTAAAATCAGCTGAAGGAACTCAAAAAACCTCTTAACTCATACCACTAAGTTAAATATTTGAAAAATAATGTAATAAATACACTTGATTGATGACTAGGATCAATTGGGCAGTGATCAATTTGGCCCTATACAAATAAATTCAAGAGAATTGAATAAATATAAAAGCATGTTAAAGAGATTTTTGTGTTACATTAAATGTGCTTTAATGTAAACAGAATAATGTTATTGTTCCTTTTTGACTCAACGAAAAAGGTGAAGTCAATCTTAAACCACAGCGCCACTGTGTGGTAAAAGAGGGAACCTTCAGGTCAGAGCCTGATGTTTAAAAAAGAACACATCGAACTTCATAGAAAGGGTTTTTGAAACAACCCATAATTGTAATAACAATAGGCTGTATTCAAAGTGAATTTTGAGGCAAATTGAATCTGTTTTAAATTGACATAAAATGTA
>JAVLVB010001034.1:2153949-2177540 GCA_032876305.1 Orestias chungarensis | reverse complement strand
GGGAGTTTTTCCTCTCCACTGTCGCTACATGCATGCTCAGTATGAGGGATTGCTGTAAAGTCAACGACAACACAAGCCATTGTTTTGGTCTGCTGATTCCAGAAGAGTGAATGCTGCAAGTCAATGAAACAGAAATTAACAGTTGAAATAACTGCAACTAAAGCAGATGAGACAAAAGATGTAAAAAGTAGCAGAGCGAGAAGTGGTCAGATTGTCCTCCAGCAGCCAAGGCCTATAACAGCATAACTGTAGAAATAGCCTAAATAACCTAACCATGTAGAGATGAGATGTAAACATGGGAGAGGTAGAGCAAAGGAGAACCACTTGTCTGGACTGAGTTTTCAACCAACCAGATTAGGATGTCTTCTCTACCTCGTCCTAACTATAAGCTTTATCAAAAAGGAAAGTTTAAGCCTACCCTTAAAACTAGACAGGTTGTCTACATTACAGACTAAAGCTAAAAACTGGTTCCACAGGAAAGGAGGCTAATAAATAAAAGATTTGTTTCCCAATCTACTTTTAGAGATTATAGTAACCACCAATACACCTGCAGTCTTCCAGCAAATTCCTTGGGTAAGGACGTTTGTAGTAGTCAGCTATCTAATGTAGGATGGAGTTTGATTAGTCGGGGCTTTTGTATGAGTGCTAAAATATTTTCTGGATTTGACAGGGAGTCAATAAAAGCAGGTTAAAAAATAGGAGATATGATGTTTTTAGGTTTCATCAGAACCCTTGCTGCAGCATTTTGGATCAACTGAAGAATTTTTACTGCATTTTGTTAACTTGCTGCTAGTAAAGCACTACCGTAGTCCAGCCTTGAAGTAACAAATGCCTGGACTAGTTTTTCAGCATCAGTCCTAGAGAGTATATTTCTTATTTTGGCGATATTCCTAAAGTGAAAGAAGGAAATCTTAGAGACCTGTTTGATATGGGATTTAAATGTTATATTAAAAATGACACCACTTTACTAAAAGGCCAATTTGATGTCATCAGTATAACATTGAAAATTAACACAATGCAGTCTGATGATTTTACCAGTTTGGTACTCCACAAGTAACCTTACAATGTTAAGAGGATTTGTCTTTTAGATGAACAAACTGTGGTCTGTCAGACAAATATGACAATTTTTAAAGGATTTCAGATAAAAATGGCAGATTAGATATAGGTCTATAACATTCTTATTTCTTTAAGTCGTCTTGGTCAATAAAAACCTTAAAAGCCTTTGATACTTATCCATTCACAAATGACAGATTAATCATATCTAAAATTGGGGTAGTAGTCAAATGGAATACTTCCTTAAACAGTTGGGTAAGGATTAAGTCCAAAATACTAGCTGATTGCTTGGATTAACTCAAAATTTTTGACAGCTAAGAAAGCTCAGACTTTAAACAGAGATCAGGATCTAGAGCTGCATTAAGTGGTTCCTCACTTACTGATCTAGCAGTTTGTGTTTTGGAAGATGCCAACAATTGTACTGTTGATAGATTTAATGTTATCTATAGAGAATTCCATTGGCCTTGCTACTGAGAGATGGATGAGCTGTCGCTTCTTGTAGGGTTGGCAACTGTACTAAAAAGAGATGGATATAACAAATAAAAACACCTGCTGTCCAAATAGACACCCCTGTAGCATTTTATAAAAATCTCTTAAAAATATTATCTGGATTGATAAAACTAAAGTGTAACTCTTTGGATATTTTGTGTGCCATTTTTCCTAGTGTAAAACTAACTTGGCCTTAGAAAAAAAACACATCAATGATCTAACATGGTATTGGTATGGAGTTGCTTGGCTGCAGCAGGACCCGATGATGTAGATGTTATTACAAGGTTTTTTTATGTACACTTGGTTGATTTAGATTATTTTGTAAATTTAAACCATCACTTTGAAACTGCACTACATATTTACTTGCATTTTTTTAAGTGATATGAAACATCTAACTTACAAATTGAAGAAACAGGTACAAAAATCTAGTTAAAAGAATAGAATACAAAACCTTTTATTGTCATTATACACATTGTACAATGTGATTGGAGGATAATGTTACTCCTTTATTACTCCTTTATTGTCTGTTTATGTTGGATTGCTTTTTTATTAATTTTACAAATACATTCAGACTATTCAAACAAATATCGTAGTGCTGTAGTAACCACAATCTTTAGTAAGTACAATAAATGACACAAGCCAAGCAACACTGGAGATCCTAGGATGGCTTCAAGAATAATAAGCCTAAAGAAAGTATAGAAAACAGTGCATAGATAAGTCAGTCCTATACACAATGTAATTACAAGAAATTCAGTGGGCACATAACAGTGCTGTAGTGATTTGTACTGTCCACTCATGGCAGAGAACTATAGTTTAAATTTAATTCTACTACAGGATTCTCCCCTTGCAGTCCCAAACATAAAAAGGTGGTTTAAATGACAATTTAAACCAGAGATTGAGATTGACCAGAGAGACCAATGTTGGTCATGTGTGTTTTATTTCTGTGGTAAATTGTGACTCAACAACACCAGTGATTTATAAATAGATATAGAAGAGTTTGACACAGCTGTTTAGATTACTTATGGAGTTATGTGAAAGAAAGAGGTGGTTGAAAGAACATGCTGGCCACACCTAAAATGCACATATACAAACAATTTTGAAATGCACAGACAATGAATGGCAATTCATTAAGGAAGCAAAAAATGAGGAAACAGATTCTGAAACTGACCATAACTCTCCACCCCCATATTACTGACAATCGTATGTAATAATATGCATAACCAAGCGTGTTTAAAACACTAACTCAAGAAATGAACAAATTCATTTATTTTAAATAGGTCCTATCGAGTGTAGAAAATTAAAATAATTACTTATTATACAACAAAGGGGACATTTTTAAAGAATACTTCAAGATGTTCTGACTTGGCACTGATCTTACAAAGTCAATGCTGGCAAGTAACCTAAAAGAAAACTAAAATACATCTTGCAGCCAACAATCTAATGTCTCTCCAATAGCAGTTTATTAATTTTGAGAATGGTTAGATGTTTCCAGCTTTCATTGGTGTACTTTTCAGCTTAACATTAAGTGGCTAGAATAAAAATAATCTCTTCCAAATCAGAAAAAAAATGAGGATGTTGAGCCAGAAAATAATGGAGTGCCCTCTTTCGAGTTGGTGATGAGATTATGCCTCAAATGGAGATGTTGAAGAATCTCAGTGTCTTGTTTACAAATATGGAAAGAATTGTCATGGTCTCCACTGTGTGTAGCTTTTCTTTGTGTTTGTTTTCTGTTATTTTTAGTCATTTTATTATGTTTAACCTAGCCATTCATGTATTGTTTATGTTCTCCATATGTTTAGTTTTGTTGTTCTGTGCCACTCCTCATCTTCCTGATCTTCGGTAAGTCCTGCTTTTACTCTCTCTCAGTTACGGTTCCACTACTTACACTTCCAGGGCAGAAGATTGCTATAAAGATGAGAAATAGCATAGGTTTGAGTGCTGTACAGGTGTAAGAATAGGTATTATTTAGGCTACTAATAACTGAATAAATGCTGAAGGAATTATTAACAAAACTGGTGATTTATTTTTAATTACCCTTATCAGGACACCACTTGATTATCAGAAATAATCCAATACGTAGCCAAAGTAGTTTAGTCTCAGTTATTTTATGAATATATGTCTGTTAAGGCTTATGTGTCTAAACAATAAATGGGAAAATATTGTTCAGCACTGTTAAACAGCAAGAATAGGATAATTACAAGAACTTCTATCTAATATATGAGTTTACAAAAAAAAAAAAAAGAATAAAAAAAATGTAACCTTCCAGTCCTTCCAAAAAATTGTTTGCGTGTATTGAATAGGAGGCTACCCCTGGCTGCCCGCATCCAATTTAAGTCCCTAATGGTACCCTACAAAGTGCTTAAGGTAATGGCAATCAAGCCACAAGAAACTCCAAAAACCCTCCCCTTCAAAGAGCATCTAATATCCTAACTCTTCCGCTTACCTGTATACCCCCTCTACTACTCTTTCTGTACTTCCCTCTACCTCTTCGCTGGGACTAATCCTAATGAGGGCATTGACTCCGACTCTGGATTTTCCTTTAGATAATTTATGGTCAGATTGATAACAACTGTAACATTGGGTCTACTTTGTAAGTCACTTCGGATAAAAGCGTCAGCTAAATTCATAAGCATAAAAATAACTTTAAACTCCGTTAAAACTCAGGCTCCATTGACTGTTTAAACCCAGACAGCTTTTAAAGAT
Organism: Orestias chungarensis; assembly: GCA_032876305.1. Classification (NCBI taxonomy): domain Eukaryota; kingdom Metazoa; phylum Chordata; class Actinopteri; order Cyprinodontiformes; family Cyprinodontidae; genus Orestias; species Orestias chungarensis. Next base: position 2,173,295 of record JAVLVB010001034.1, on the reverse strand, counting down.
TATATATCATTGAAATCATTTTAGTCTAAGCCATTTTTTACTAGCCGTAGACAGGCTCTTACATGGGTAATCCTTAGGAATCTTCATTGAGCAAGGTTAGATTAGTTGTCATCTGGGAGATGCTTGCAGGGAAACCAGTGATACTCAACGTCTTCTTAGCTGCATGTCCAGCTCTGTTAAGAAACACTGTTCGATCCAGTTACTAACGCTGCTACAACACACTATCTGGACCACAGGGAATCCTCACCTCTGGACTGGAACAGCTTCAGTGCCAGTGTTTTCGTTCGAAAGCATGTATCTGGAAAGCACCACTATTCTGTCCACTTAAGAGAAACAACAGCAGGTGTAATTTGAAAGCTGGAAATCAGAGACCAAACTCAAATCAGGGAATTATTTTTTATTTTTTTTATAATTCTGGAGATTATGAATAAAGCTAGGATCAAACTTATTCCTTCAGTCAGGAGATAGACAAATTTCTAAATAGACTGTTTTTAAATACAATGCTTTTAGGATGATGCTCTCACTTCAGCCCCAAAAACAGTTTTTGGTTGGTGAGCAGGTTCTTTGGCACCCTTTGATGACCAGTGTTGAAAAAGAAAGTTCAGGTAAAGTTTTGTGTTTAAACATATTAATACTCCTCACTTTTCTGCTAAACTGGGTTGGCTAATGCAAGCATTATGGGATCAATAGTTCTTATATCCAGCTCCATGTTTGTTGTGGTTCACTCCATAATGGCTGGTCCGAACACAGCTCTGCTGTGTTGAAGAGAAAGCTTAGCATAAAGGCAAAGCTCTGATTCACCAGTTGATGCCACCCTCTTCTATGGTAACAGGCTTTGGGAAGTGACCAAAAAATAAAAATTAATTTCAAAAATTGCGGATACAAACAACTGAATTAATTTTCGCCATGGTGCGCTAGGGCTAGGGCCAAGGGTGAGATACTTACTCTATTGTGTGAGAATTGAAGCCAGTAGTTGTGGCTCAAGTATCTGTTAAGGATCCGACCCGGATGCCTGCCTAATGAGCTGTTCCAACGTCTCCCAGTGGGATGAGATACAGGGTAGACCTAGGACATTCTGGAGGGACTATGTCTGTTTGCTAGCCTGGGACTCATCATTTCAGTAATCAGTTGGACATTCAAGCACTTACTTTTTAGTCAACTAGACTACAATAAAAATAGAAACAATATCAGCTCTATTCTTTAAATCTGTTTATACATTTGTTTTATCTCTTGTTGGAATTAAATCTTAATTATTTTCCTATTATCTTCACACATACAAGGGGACAAAAACGTTTAGAATTTTTTATTTTATTATTATTAGTCTTTAAGAGTTAAACAGAAACACATTTTTAGAATGCACCTTATCGTTCACCCTTAAAACGTTGGAATTTTCGTATTTTGAGGAAAATGAGTTGCACCTTTCTGATAAAATAATATCACAAATGTGGCATTAAATCCACATGAACAACTATCAACTTTAGATGAGTACAAGCAGTTAGAGAAAGGACATTGTCATCTCCAGAGTTCCTTTAGTTTACTTTAGTGTTGCTGTCATGAAAACAGTTTTTTTTTTACAGACATCAAATCCTAATTTCTGCTGTTGCCTTAAGTGCTATAATTTTAAATTCAGTATGCATTCTCTAATATTTAAAGTTCACAATGCTGCTAACTTCTATGTTTTAATCAACGTTCATTTTATAAATAAAAATATATAAAAACGCTTAGACAGGTTTACTATGGACTAATATATTGTTGTCATAGAGTACAAGACATTGTAGTCTATGACAAGAATTGTAATTGTAATATTTACAACATACAGCCAATGAGGTAACTTTGTTGTTAAGTTTGTTTTACTAGTATGTTTAATTTTTATTTCAAATGTCTTTAAAAAACTCTATTCAAGACTTTTGTCAAATACGTAGCTACAAGATCATGACCCGTAATTGACATTCCCAGAGTGAGAATGGATCTTACCCAGATTTTCAAAATTCAGGGTCAAGCAAATTATGGAAACACCTATTGACAGATGTTTGAATTTCTTCTCTCTTCTTTTGAATGCCTAGTGGTAACCCACATAGTTTTGTTCTACTAGGTGTGTGCATCTTCTTTTAGCATAACTTTTGTTACAATATGAGCAATAAAGTATACAATGTCATCCGTGTGTTCCAGTTCCATTGTGGCTTTCTTTTTTCAACAAAAGGTTTTACTGTGACAAGGCAACATTTTCTTCATGGGTGAAGTAGCGTGACCAACATGTTGGCTGTGATTTATGGATATACAAACATAGCATTCTATAAGTAAGACTTGTGTAAACATCAACCAATAATCTCATATTTCAACAGGGAGGCATTATGTATTGTCCAGCAACACAAAGAACATGCATATTTTAAATTTGCAAAATATTTTTTGTTTTTTTATTTGCAACAGACTTAAGCAATAGATTCCTGAGAGTGGTTGCCTTTCCAGTCTAACCGATTTTTCTTTTTAGATGTGAACTGTGCCAACAATCTATAAAATAGGGAGCATTGTAAAAAGCTATCAAGCTGAAGTGTTGAAATGTCTGTCCACCTTTAAATCCCCAGTAACGTTTGAAGTGTAACAATAAAAACATTTTTTTAAATGGCTTCTGGAAAAAGTTACTAGATTCGATTGCAAAAATATCTTATTTAATTGTATATCTATTGCACCAAGTTTCCAGAAAATTGTGGTGAAAAAACAGCATTAATTGTTTCATACTCTTTCTATAGTTTTAAATAATTTTACTAGAAGGTGCCAGAGTAGATTAAAATTGTTGGTTTAAGACATCAAGCTAGGAATAACAAATCAGTTTAGTTGGGTAATACTTAGCACTAAACCCACCAAGAAGTCAAAAAGGTAAGCTGGGCATCTGTTTTTAAAACGGACTACCTCATATACTTTATAATATTATTTAACTACACAATTTGTCACAGGCACAGTGTTATATAGGCTTTACACATGCTGCTGAATTTAAAGTTAGTGCGGTAGCTTAAATTGAGCTGTATGTAAGTTTGTAGCCAAAAGAACCTGACAAAAAAAGATCCTTTTTTTAACTTTGCCATTTATAAACCATATATTTGAATATGTAGTCTAATGAGACATTTCATATCCAACTGGACAGCACCAAAAAGTTTTCCACATCCATTTATTGAAAAGTCGGCAGAAGAAGTACTCAAGCTGGACTAGGTTTGCCATTTGGCATATTGTATGGGTCAAGTGAAATGGTTACATTTTTAATTTATGTGAAAAACTTTTGTAAACTATAGTTTTTGAAGTATTCCTGGGTGTGTCACCAGGGCTAAATTTGTTTACTTTACTTGATAAGGATTTCACCTTTGCTGTCACTAAGGTGACATGCGAGGTAAGGCGAGATAAGACAGTGAGTTTGAATAGCAGATACCCAAGCATGCAGTTTGACTGGTCAGCACGCTAACATCACTCAGTTATGCTTGTGTTTCTCTATAAAATGGACTTAAAGTTGCTACAATACTCAACAGAAGTTATATATGAAGTGGATAACTATATTTGGTTAAGGCTGATCCTGATAAATCCTGAAGTGAAACAGTGGCCTTTTATGTCCTGTCATAGTGGGTGTAAATGAATGCTCAATGGCCCCATGATTTTCTTCAGACGTGAGAGACTGCACCCTGTTTCTTTCCACTGTGTCTAGGTTAGAGCAACATATTTGCAGCTATTGTTAAATGCATATTGAATAATATACATTCAGAACACAAAGAACAACAACAACTAACACAGCTTTAATTACCAAAGAATGTTTTCATAATCTTTATTTAATTAAGAAGCTTTAGAGGATTAAATCAAGTGTATTTAACTCGTTTCAATCATCCTGTTTTCATGCGTGGTTTCTATTGTGGCAGGTTCAGTTTAGTATACCAGTAGTGTTGTGATAGTGAAAGCGCATCCCCTCCCCTTCTGATAAGCAAAGCTGTTGATAGTTTTTAAAATTGAAGAAAAAATGTTATTGTACTGACATTTATATAGACATTTATTGACTAGCATTGAGTATACAGTAACACACCTTCCCTAAGGCCCGAGTTAACTTGATTGAGAGTTACGACTTGGAAATCGCAATGCGACAGAAGTTTATTAGGTTTACTTCTAAGGCAATGAGTTATTTTTCTTGGGACAGCATAGTAAAAGGGGATCAACATTTTTGACTTTTTTGAGAACCTTAAATTATTTTCCATCCACTTTACAATTCTGCACAACTTTGAATAGATCTGTTGCATCTTTTCATATCAAAATACATCGAAGCTTGTGGTAGCAAAGGGACAAAATGTTTGAATAAGTAAGAATATTATGGGTTTTTTTCTTTTAGCTTGGCATCAAATTTGAGTGGATACCAAAATCCCAGAATGTTTCAGTTGTGATAAAGTAAACATCAAAAACTACCCCTACCAACACAACACTTCCTTCCTCCTTCTGATGACACTCATAAACAGTTGTCATCAATTATTGATGTGAAATATTTCAAGAACATGTTTTGGTTTCACTGTTCTGTGGTTTGGTTGTTTTTTTGTTGTTGTTTTTGTTCTTCATTTCATTCACATCAGTCACATGAAGAAATCTTTTTCTTTTTTTTAAATAGTGGTTAGAATTTAATTCCTAACCCCCTTCGCACTCGTGCTACAGCATAGCTGTTGACTATACATACATGATGTAAGGGGTCTGTTTTGGATTTAAGTCTTATGATTAGATATTATAGGAGTAAACCAAATTTACTGTCATGCTTAAGAAACCAATTTGAGACTATGGTGTGATATAGTGCTAGTAGTTTTAAAAGATCATTTGTTCCTCCTCCACACTATGATAACATTATTAGCACCCTAAACCTTTGACGCCAGCCAGGATACACCCATGGTTTCTTGCAGTTCATGCCAGGTTCTGACCTACCTTGTCCGATTGAAATCGAATCCCAGTAAATAAAGCGTTATTTTGTTTGTTTTTTTGGATAGCAGTCATTGTTAGGTTTAGATTAGTGTATAAAAACAGGAGCAGCAGTCTCTCTTTTCATAGTTAACAGCAGTTAACACTGTGCGTGGTTTTCTCTTACTGTCTCTCATCTGCTTTATAATTCCAATTATTTTGCTTTCATGGATTATGCTTTGCGTACCTTGGTGATAACAGCTGGGTTTTTCAGGTTACAAAACAGAGCATCATTAATCGATTTTATAGACCGGTTCAACATCAGGAATCTTTTGTGGTACATAAACTTAAAAAAGGAGAAACTTTACATAACAAGATCGTCATGTTTGTACAAGATATTTGAAAGTCTTCACACATACAACAAAGTTGTTTTATCCACAGTATAAAAAAAGGTTTATTGATATAGATCGAAGTGCTACACTGCTGTTTCTCTTAAGACAAATTGCAATGGACTGGCTTTTAAAAGTTATTCTAAGTCGCATAATGCAAGAAAGGTAAGTAAAAAAAATTATATGCGAATGGAGAATATGATTTAAACATTTTTTTACAGATGTCCCTTGTTATTGATATTCAAGCACATCGTTTTTTGTTTTTTTTTCTTCTGGTTAAATACTCATGAGCAAGACAAACTGGTTTGACAATACAAATCTCAGCAGGAAGTCGTTTAACTAAACACCCCCTTTCAGCTACTTTATTACTATGTCACAAAGACTCAAGGAACAAGTGCTTGACTGTTGTGGCAGGGTGTCATACGGTGTTGCAGGGATTTCAGTTGTTTCACTTGCTGCAGTGACACGGCTTCTCGGCTTGTTTCCCGATCGTCAGTGCAATGAGATAACCCTTTTCTTCTTTATCGTATCAGGTGAAGAATAGGTAAGGAATAATTTGCTGAAAATACAGATTCAATCTTCTTTATGACATTTTATCATTTACCTATGGTGCTATATTTGTGCAATTTTGCAATCAATGTTCATCTTTTTTATTAATTAATTATATTTGAATCACGCCATGAGCTCTTAGTTGAACATTTGTATTCTTTTATGAAAGGAAATAAAACACATACAACTTTTAATTAGCTAGAATAGAATTTATTTTACAATTATTAGTTGCTGCAATTGAGTATTGGCATATAACGAAGCATAAATATTGGAACTACAAGGGAAAAAACACAAAGCATTTAAAGCATGATACCTTCATTCCTCATGCCAATGACAGGCGTAAATAACTCCATCAAGATAAGTAATTGTTTCAGTATCAGTCAACATCAAGGGGCCCTTTTACATCTAGCCACTGCGAACCGCTGTGTTGAACTTTTGTTTTTGTCAAAATTCTAAGTTAATTTTTTTTTTTGTTCTTTATCCTTTTCAGCTACGAATGAAAATGGCACAGACGGAGCAAGAGGACAAAACCAGATCCCCAACGGAGGAGATCATAGAGGAGCAATTCCTTAAAAATCTCTACCTTTTCATGAAGAAGCGAGACACCCCCATAGAGAGGATCCCCAACCTGGGCTTCAAACAAAGTAATTATTAGTTTAAACAATTTAAAAGGAGGTGTTTATACATCCTTAATGTATGCATTCATAAATTTTTCCTTACATTCATCAGTAACAGTATTACATCATTCATGTTAAATTCCCGCTGCTATTGTGCAGCTTCCAGTACACATGATGTACATCCAGTTGCGGCATCAAGTAAACATCTCAGGAAGTATCTAGATGTGATTTGTGGCGTTGGAATAGTTATTAGTAGAAATAGAATTGAAAAACATGACAGAAAGCATGTTTTAAATTGCCTTTAGCTAAAAAAAAAAAAAAGGGATTTATAGCTCTATAAGCAATATTAAGAAATGTCAAAAATATGGGGGAATGAGAGCTAGATTGCAATAAATAAATAAATAATAATAACTTTTTTTTTTCTTTCTTTCCAGTTGATTTATTTATGATGTTCAAGACTGTCAGTGACTTGGGTGGCTACCATCAGGTAAGTCTTTTTTTTTACTTTATCATACGTGGGAGAAACATTTATTTTTACTACAGAACAATCTTCTCTATGAGGTTAAACCTTTAGAGGTATTTCATTTATTTATGCATAATAAAGCCCCTTTTACAGTTACATTTATTAACGTACATTTATCATAATCATAGCAGAGTGCCAAACCACTGAATTCTCTTAGTTATTTGTAGTGATTCATACGATTTATGCACCAAAGCTGTAAACAAAAATTTATTTGAAGCTTTATAAAATACTGTTGTTGTGTGTTTTAGCATTTGAAATGAGCAATGAACAAATATACTCTTTTAAACTTCAGGTGACCTCTCATCAGTTGTGGAAACGGGTTTACAACACGCTGGGTGGAAACCCTCGAAGCACAAGTGCAGCTACCTGCACACGCAGGCACTATGAAAAGTGAGTGTAGTTATCTGTGCGTGTATTGTGAGTGCGTGGTTTTATCGCATTGCAAGCTTTTATCTAATTCGATTCCCATTTCTTTTAAGGTTGCTTCTGGCTTATGAGTGTCACTTGAAAGGCATATTAATGAACACCATGTCTCACCATCAGACAAGGTCCTACAACTATGCTATAGACAAGGATGGGAGCAAGCGGCTTCCAAAACAAATACAACTGCCACTGGTTGGTGTTACTTCACACTCATTAGAAACAAAACTTATAACAGTAGGGGTTTTTTTCTGATTATCAAGAATATGTAAATTTAAAAAATGCAATAAACATAAATTTGTTCTGTTGCAAGAAACAATTCACTTAACTATTCATGAAGGGATATATTTTCATACACTGGCAATAAAAATTGAAAATTGTAGAAATTGCTTTTTTCAATAAATACTAATGTAAATCAGAGTTTCCTCTTATTACAAAGTTTTCATAATTTTTATTTTTTAAATTAAAGTAGTGCATTTCAGAAAACTAGTCTCTGAAATGTTGAATTGTTTTTTCTTTAGGGATGCTTCCAGTCAGATCAACTTGGAAATATCTACTCTCTGCCTCTCCAGTACCATCCTTTCTACCACCCAGCTCACCCGGTTCTGCCACCTTATGTCTCTATTTCGTCCTCTGTAATACCACAGCATGTACCCCCTGCTCCCAAGGTTCCACGTTTATCCTTTCACTCGATTCCTAGGAATTTGGTTAACATGGTTGGAGACCCTCTGCAACACCTGCGTGAACTGGCAGAGCAGTACAAGTCCTCAACTGGATTGTTACCCTCTGAACCCCTAAACCTGAGTGTGAAAGCTTCAGCCCAAGAGTCTGACACAAGCCCTGTCTCATCATTCTCCCCACCATCATCCAGCAAGAATCCAAAGTTTTTGAACAAACCCTCCACGCTCTACACCCCTCATCATGCAGGTGTAGTTAAAAATGAAGGTGATGAGACACAGGATGGTGAATCCAGCGATGGTGTTTCGACCCTATCCGAGTCTGAGAACAAGAACAAGGCCGATGACGGCAATGTCCAAGCCCGGACACAGTCAGACAGCCCAATATTTATTTCCGCTCTGACCCCTAAGCAAGACAAAGACATCTTTGAAACAATACCAAAACCAAACACCTTGAAAGCAGACTTTCCAGTCCATCCGGCAGAGTACAGAGAGGTTAGAACAGAAGTAGAGAGTTTAAATCTCAGTCATGTTATGCAAAGGATTCCCAAAGACAAGGAAGGCAAGATGGAAATTGAGGTGCCACTGTCTGTGGTACGTAACTGGCTCAAGTTGTACGGTTCTTCTGCAAAGCTGGCTGAAGCTGATAAGCTGCTGATCAGTGATTATGACAACAGCTCGGGAAAAACAAGGCTGTCAGATGTGGAGCTTTTCCAAACAGACCTGACACTTCGCAGTCCTCAACACCAGAGCTCAGCTGAAGACCTAAGGCTAACAAACAAATCAAGCCCCAAGCCAAGCTCAGACGCAAATTTTCACCAGGATGGTTGTTTCACCAGTGGCCAGACTGCAGATGGCCTTCTAAGAAAAGAGAAAGCTGGCCAGAACATCTGGCCACTTGAACGGCAGGATCTCGTCAAATCATCTAGGGTCAAATCCGCAGGCTTCTGGGATACCTATTCTGATGAAGCAACGTCTCCCCGCAGTCCAGTCAAACCCAATTCCAGTCCCCCTAGAAAACGTGCCATGGCCTCAAAGTTCTACATGGAAGACATTATGCAGCTAGGGAAGCAGAGGTTAGAAGTGGAGCCCTCGGCTGTGCTAATGGTAAATTCCAGCCCTGCATCTGTGTTTCCCTTAAGCACTGAGGAGATGGTGAAGCTGCAGACCATAATCTAAACTTTACAATTATGATTCGAGATGGAAACCAACACCAGATTTATTATGCTTCTCTTTATTAAATATACATGACCTTATTAGTGTTTTTATACACCTTGATGATATGTAGTGTACCAGTAACAAAGAGTAAATTCAACATTTTATGTTGATACATTATAATCACAGCAGTTTGTTTGACTTTCAGAATTAATGGCACAAGAACATGTATAAGCATTGTTTTATTCCTTTTTAATTTAGAATAAGAAGAATACCACATGTATCTAAATTATTGAATAGAAAGAGTCAACTGGAAATCATATTTGTCATGTAAATATACACAACAGATATAATAGAAGACTAAATACATGCATATCCAAAAGTAAAACAAAATGTTGATCCTGCTTGATTGAACAGGATTTACCTTGGAATTTATTGTAAAGATGTAAATAACATTTTTTCTCTTTTTTTTAGTTGTTGTCATCTTATCCTTTTTTAAATTTCTTACTAATATACATTTTGTAACTATTTAATTTTCTATGTCCTTCAGTTGAAAACTGTACATTTAAAAAAACATGAAGGCGATTTGATAAATAAGCATACTCTAAGCAGAATGTAGCAGTACTGGATTTTTAAAAACTGCTGTAAAGAATTGATTGTACATAATTGATTGTGAAAGTTAAATAAATTCCATTAAATTCTCATTGCTTGCTTGTGAAATACTTGTTCCATGTGATACACTGTGTTTATAGTTTTAAAAAAATGCTGCTGATTTTCCATCTTTCTAATATTTTTTATCAGTTGTTTCTTTTCTACTTCTAATTATTGCAAATATGTCACAAAGACAAAAAGTAAAAACAAAAACAGATAACTGCATATTTCGTGTCAATGGTTCACACGTGAGGGCTCAAGGGGATATTCTTTGGAGTTTTTAGCCCGGGATGTCTCGGAGATTATCTTGCAATGAGCGAGAGTAATGTAGAAAATGTAAATGAATCATCATTTTATTTAGCCTATCTTTAACCCACCTAAGACAAATGGCACAAGAATTTTTTTAATCACTTGGAGTAAAAAGCTGTTACAAAAGAAAGCAACTAAACAACAATTAAAAATATGGATTGAAATATAGTTAACTTGTGATGCAACAAGATCAGACTGAGACAAAATGTTCAGAATAACAAAAGTTTTTATTCCAAAAAGCAATACCAACAAGATAATTACAGTACAAAGCATTTTAAACTGGAATGAGGCTAATGGGAATGCATTTGTTCATTACAATATAGCTCTATATCTATCATTACTGGACCTTTAATGGTCTAGTTTCTTCTATTGCTTCATATATTAAACTGTCACCCTGCACTTTTTTATTTTATCATATATTTTAAGAAATTTCAATGCACCAAAGTAACTTTTTGATACTTGTATGGTCACCTGCATTACACATGCAACCTGTTGTGCTACGTGCTTATGCAGAATGAAAACGTGCATAGATCTGCGGTGAGACAAAAATATGCAGGTCACTCTGACACTCCCTTCACTGTAACCCAACACACACTGAATAATGCCTGACATCACGAAGATATTGTTGTTTATCACAAACTTACGATGACTGTCACCACAAGTCTCTTTCATGTGCATGGAGCTTTTAATCATTAGCAGCAGAAAAAAACGACGCAAACCCCCGTCTTAAAAGCTAATAACACTTCTCTTTATGTGTTAGATTTGGTGACGCATTTTAACGTCCATCAAAAATAACCTGATAGTAGTGCGGATCAGACGGGTTACATAAAATCATCGATAGTTTAAGCATTCAATTTCGGATGAACTCATTCTTAACAGGTTATTGTTGCCACATATGAAGGTATCTGGTGTTAGAAATCACTCCTTAGTTCTCATTCAACTCAAGAAATTCAAGACATGCAAAGAAATGACACATGGTGGTTTTATACTTTGGAAATAAAAGGTCACACACTTTTAAAATGCAAGTATATATATAATGCATGTAAATATATTTAGAAACATTTCATTAAAAGTATTTAATAACTAATCCTTGGATCATTCAATTTCATCACACATAACTTGATTTATGGAATTTGTTTTAATTTCTTCTCATGTGTGGATAAGCCGCGTTGCTACTGATAAATGGTTTTATTTTGGATATCAGAAGCTTAATAGGAGAAAAACATACTTTTATCTTTATGTAGCGTGCCGCGTGTTTACAATAGTTCCACGAGGTCGCACACAACCTACAGTATGGAAAACACAGTGGATCAAGAAGCTACGCGGCACAGCCGCTGCTATGTAATGCTTGCAAATGTTTGTCTCGTGAGTCAGTTGGGAAGAAGCCAGGCTGCATCTCTGCTTTCGGTATGAAAGTCTGTACACTAGAGGTTAATGGTTGAAAGATACATTTAATTATAACTGACGGAAAAAAAGTACAACAACAACGACAAACATAAAAGCAGAGTGACATTAAACTCTTCAAATGTTTTATGAGACAGCTTAGTTTGTTCATTCTAGTGCAGTGATATTTTTATTATTATTTTAATTATTAACTATTATTATTATTAGTATTGCAAAGTATAACTTGAAATTCCTTTGTTTCATTTAGTGTGGTTCTGGATTTTGGTTGAGGGAGAACAATAAGAACAGTGCAGTAAGTCTGGGGTCCTTAAAGAATTTGAACGAGCAGCATTTATCATGTTCTGGTCCATTTTGACCGGATTTAAAAACCACAGGCGAGGAGAATGGGAGCAATTGTCTGCTCTCTGCTGCATCACTGTCAGGATGATTAATGGCTAGAGAAAAAAAGAGGAAAATGTTCAATGAAATGCAGAGTGAAACAATAAATTAGTGTCTTGAATTGACATTAAAGAGGCCTTGTTCAGACTGTCTGGCTTTATTACATATTGGAGACTTTTTATTTTATTTACAATTGCTATTCCGACAGTAAAGGCACATCAGTATAGTGGGTTTGGTGGTCCAGGTTGTCAGGAAGACTTATTTAAGAGTCTGATAGTCTGCAGCGAGTTCAGGCTACAAGTAACATAGGCCACAACAATGTTTGAGAGAAAACAATGAAAAGAGGACGATAAAATGCAGGGAAGGGGTACGGCGATAAGTAAGAAGAGAACAATATTGACAGCAAAGACGGTGCACATACACAATAACCGTCAGTTAATGGTTTATGCATAAACACAGTTCTATATATAAACCAATCTGCCAGTTACCGCAAGTGCAACATTTCCAGCCAGAAGTGGCACAACCAGTTTCCAAACCCAGACGGGCCAGATTTTCTTATGTAATTATTTCCCCCACAATAAAAAAATGAAAAAATTAACTGAAAATTTAATTTTGCATTTACTTTGGGTTGTCTTTGCTTCAAATTAAAATACATTTGATGGTCTGAAATACAACGTATACCCTCAAATTTACGCATTAGTGCGAGTAAAGGTAAGGACTCAGCCATGACACGGTACGCACCTCCCAGGGTCCCCACATGTATATTTTAGGTTTGATAGTTTACTGTCATTTTGCAATCATAGCAGGAGAAGAAAGAAAAAACAAGACAGAAAATATATTTATTTTTGTTTTAGTGGTTGGCACACACCCCTAGTAACATTCACATCTTTCATAAAGAAAACCCCTCCCTGACAGTGGAAGTAAACTCTTCAAACAAGTTTCTCCAAAAACACGGTTCGCGGTTTTGTAAGAATGAGGGCATGATGCTTTTTCTATCATGAAAACACAGATCCCAAACCTGATGAATCACTCTGACCACGATATCAGCATCTGTCCACTCGTTTAACGCAGCATAACCCTCTCCAGGAAATGTGCTCAGTTTCAACAACAAGGCACAGTGGAAATATTTGATATCATTATTTTCTTATTCATTGATCAATTTTAGATATGGCACTATTGGTTTGTAGCCCTTAAAACTCTAGAAGGAAGATAGATTTCTAGTTTTTAAACACCTTAACATTCATCTTACCCTTAAAGCTATATAGAAAACACTTGTTTATTCAGAGTTTAAAACCAAGATGATATCACATCTTTTGGGACATACAGATGGACAAATACTTATTTATATTTTTCAAAAGATGACATAAATTCAAAAGTAGGCGGACCAACTAACTACACAGGAAGAAATAAGTGCAAGGTACACTAAATCCAGTGTTTTACAAGTGCCAATCTTTTTTTATTGTGCTACATTGTCACCTCACATATATCAAATATCAAACTGTGCAGTACAACATGTTCTGTTTGACATCTTGTGACCAATCTCTGGCCCTTTATCTGCACACAGAACATCACGCTGCCAAACAACGAGCACATTCTTTCGGGACCTAAACGTCCACGTTTTGTTTGCCTGCCTGTGTAATAACTTAAATTATAGGCCTGTGTTTTATGACTTAGTCTACATTGTATTACAGGGACCATTGTGTTTCAGTTTGGGAGGTATTTGTCTTGCTTTGCTTCACTGATATGATTATAAAGTAATGTCATTGCTGACCTGAAGAAGCCAGTAAAAAGGAGTCTATCATCTTAGTCAGCGTCTACATACGTATGCCCTAATTTTGTGAATTAAACTATAATAACACAGAAAAAAAACTTGATGTTTTAAATAAAACTTCATCCAAATTTGTGAATGTATTGAGATAATGTTGTAGAAAATGTTTTTGTCTATTAACAATGTGCTTTTCTACTGTGGCACCAGAAATTGTCAGGATTGTTTTAATTTTTATTATTATTATTATTATTATTATTATTATTATTATTATTATTAAGCATCCAAGAGTAGTGAATTGTAATCAGTCCCATCTTATTTCAATACTACTTAAGATGTATTAATCCTCTGTATTAATACTCTAATCTGTTTATAATATGTTGTGTTTGGAGCTTTACTGAACCAACAGCATTACATGGAGCAAAAATATACCAGACACAAAGTACCAGACATGGTACTTTCTTACTTTCTTCACTTGTTCAAACTTTGTATTCTTTGTTTATTGTTAGTCTAGTACAGTAAATGGTGTTGCCTCAGCCTGCCTACCTGTTTCCTCCCTGCTCCAAACTTAAAATTTTTAGTATGTTAACTTAATGAGTGTGAATGGAAATTTTGAGTCAGATTGTTTGTAGGAATGTGAAGGTTGTAAGACTGTAAGGATTGATAAGGTTGTTTATATGAATATGCAGGTAGGAAAAAGTATGTATTGCTATTGAATTCGGATTTATTAATATATAGACAGGTCCAACCAGGGACTGGATATGAAAATTAGGTACGAGCTATATACGACTTACACTAACTTTATGAAACATGGATAAAATCTAACACAGACCTGTACAGTAAAACCTGTACTGAGGCAAAGCCAGAGGTTCATGTTCAGGCAGAATAACAGCCTGATGCACAAAGCCAGAGATAAATCCAACTAATTATCTGCTGCAAAACTTACAAATTTAAAATTGATGTTCACAGAGGTACTTTAGGCTATTTTGCAAAGAAAAAAGTCTTGTGCAAAGCCCATTGAGACACACACTGGATCTTTATCTTTTTTGATGATGGTAAACTGCTAAAAACAAGCTACATTGTTCAGTTGACCTACTAGTGTTAAATTATCCTCAACCTCATTGACCTGGCTTATCCTGATTTTTTAAGTCCAGTCATGTCTCCACAGAAAAAAAGATTTAGTGGTTCGAGTTTACATCTATAAATTTCCCCTAAGCGCATGTTGATACAGTAAAGTTCTGCTACTAAAGCATGTTTTTGTTGAGTTTATAAAAGGAAGCCAAACATTTTGCTTTGGACAGAAATTTTCACGTTAAATATAAATATACAATAACCAGCTGCTATATGATCTTTCATTCTATTTTTGGTAAAGATCAGTTTTTCTGATGCACATTATCTATATTCACACATATGGAGGAAAGTGGTACAGAAAATGGTTATGTATTATTGGCAAAAATCTACCTGTGTCATGATCTCTGCATTGTTCTCAGTATGTTTTACTCTTATATTTGAAAGCCAAAATAAAAGGAAACAAACAATTTTATATATATTTTTGTAATACAGGAAGAAAACAGGGTGTGTTCAACTTATTTTCACACATCTCTCCATTACTTCCCAAGCATAGCAATCTCTGCTAAGCCTGTTTAAAAGGGAGTGGTAAATTAAAATTTTTACTTTGAAACTTATAATTTAAACATTGGAAATTCAGTTTTTTTTATATAAAATTAGAAATAGAATAGCTTTTAAATTGACTTAATTAAAATAAAACTAAGAAAATAACAAATACTCAAAAATTTTAGGGGAAAATCTGTGAATTCAGATATATTTGAATGTCTTTTAGTCACATATTTAATATCAACAATATGCATTGGCTACTTAATCTTTCCAAACCCACTGAAAGTCCAAGTAGGGGGAATTTAAAAGAGCAGTAACAGTAAAGCAGTAAATAAGAGATTTTGGTTAGTGCAAGCTGTGTCGAACTGTTGCTAAGTGATTACGCACATCCGGCAGAGCATTAAGAGGACTTTCTGCTGAATCTGTTTCAAGAAAAGCTGATAAATCTACAAACGTCTTTTGGAGAACAGACAGGAAGTTCGATGCAGCATTCATGTTTGTTACGAGTCATACCTTTCCTTGTAGTAAGAGGACAATAAACTGAGAATGTCGTTCGACAAATCTGGAATGGCAGAGCCCTTTCTCGGAGATGAGTGAGTTACTGGAAAGGAAGATGGAAACAGCCAGTCTTGACAACAGTTTCTGACTTTTTGTCTCAGGTCGTTTACAGGCAGTGCTTAATAATGCCTGTTTTTAACTTGTTTATCTACTTTAAGTAGATATTTTTTCCCCCTATTTGATTAAGATTAAAGATTAAATCAACTTTATTTGCCAGGTACATCCAGGACATACTAGGAATTTGTTTTGGTGTAATTACACTGAGGCAGCCATTTGCGGGGGCAAACTGGTGTAATCATACCGAGGCAGCCAGGTAGGCAGTAGCCCAAAGGGACCTTCCAATTGGAAGTCTGGCAACATACCACTTGAGCTATCCAGCCGCTGTAACCAGTTTGTAACTGATACACACAGAACCTTTGTGTTTTCAGTCTGAATTCCCGACATGAAACAGGCATTGCATTATGAATGCATGTATTGACGTTACATGCATGGCTTTTTTTTAAACTGATCTTTGATATCTCCATAGTAATAAAATGTGCAAATGAATCACAAATTCTGCTTGAGTGTTACGTCCACAGTGATTCAGGCAGAGTAGTATTCATCAATATTGGGAAAATAAGTTGATCAAAATCAAAATACGCATTGCATATGTCAAATGGAGTTTTACTTCTAAGGGGTCGTTTTACAATGTTTGCACCTACACTAGCTTTCACTGGACCTTCAAGTCAGAGGCTGTCAACCTTCAGACCCAAAAATAATTATTTCAAGATAGGAAAATAATTTAAAGAGTAAACCTAATGTTGGCCTTGCTTTTCAAAACAAAAGCAAAAACAAAAAAAACTATACTGGTGAGCAATTATAGCAAAGCAATTGTCAGGTACCTCCTGATTATTTATGTATTGAGAAAAATATGTTGTGAAACCAATTTGTCAAACACAAGCTCTGTAAAGTATTTGTTTCATGAAATTTAAATCCTAAACTTTCTGTGCATAAAAGGGTCTAAAAAGATATTAAGATACTAATACAATTGTGAATTGTGAATAAATAAATCAACTAATTGGATTTCACACATTTCTTTGTCCTTGACATTAAGTCAAATCAAATATTTATTTATTGTGCTTGTTAAATATTATTAACATGTCCTGTATTTGCTAAATACTGTATGAATGATGATAAAAAAGGCTTTATTTTATTCTTACTGTGTTTTGCCTTTTTAAGCTTAAAGGCGCACCTGTGTATATATCCTATATACATATATGTAGGGAGCAGATCATTGTCCAACATTATGAAAACCAAGAGAAATAACCCAACTAACCCAAGATATCAGGAAGTTGTTCAGTGGACCTCCACTACTCTGTTTTCCCCTTAAGAATAATTTCATCTGACACAGTCAAATTCATCAAGCAATAAAATACAAATAAAAACACATGTCCATCTATGATAGAACTTTAATTACTTACTTTAGTTTGGCCTAAATGAGCTTTGGTACGTCTGAAAGCAATTTGGAAAGCTTGCATAGCTAAGGACACCCTCTCAACTGTCTTTTGTTAAAGAAAATTAAATTCATCTTGCAGCTGCATAATCAAATCAATACGAACGTTTAGAAACTCTCTCCTTTAATGCTAAACTTTACTCAAGGAGGGACAAGTGTACTTCACAGGCGTAATGAAGAAAAAATGACAAACGGAAAAATATTAAATCAACATTAGACAGGAAGTAAGTGAATATTTAAGTGGGGGATGACATTCAGCAGTCGCCAACTTGATCACAAACAGGCCAAAACAAGGCTTACAACAAAGTCTTGGAGTGGACATTAAAAAAAAGCCCTGATCTCAGTACCATAGAAAATGTGTGGGCAATGCAGTGCCCCACGAAATATGTACAGCTGGGTAAATAGTTTTATAGCTTAACACTTCTTTAGCCTTATCCACAATTTACTCCACGACTTTTCCCATTAAAAAAAGCCAAGAAAATAAACCGAAGTGCATGACTAACATGACAAGTTCTGGTGGCGTGAATACTTTTGAAAATCAATGTACCGGTAAATGTTTTTCTTTGTTTTTTTGTTTGTTTTTTTATCATTGACAGAAAAAGTTTTTTTCTGACAATACTTTGAATGAAGGAAGAGGCATGATTGTCGTTTCATAAGAATAACGTTAATAACTGTGCAGCAACAGAACATATGTAGCTGGTTCAAATGTGAATTCAAATAGTGTCTAAAAAAACATCTTTTAATTTCTTTCTTTTTTTTTTTCTTATTTATGGTACTGGCATCGCCTAACAGAAACGGTTGAAACAAAAGCATAAATTGAAAGGAAATTCACTAAACTGGAACAAGACATGTACAAACCGGTATTATCGTTTGAGGAAAACTCTTTAAAAATACATCAGGTAAAAACTCAGAAATCAGTCATCACAGAAACGCTTGAATGCAACCATCTAAGGCTGGTGAGTCTCAACTGATGTTATATACCGGCTCAAGAGGTGTTACCTATTTCATGAAAGAGAGATCCTTGCTCCAGCGTTTTGGATTTCTTGGACCTTGGCACTTCAATCTTCATCTCTTCATCACAACATTGTTTCCACTGACCTGAAACAATCAAAATCGTCAATTATTTATATCACAAAACACACAAAGACGTGTTCAGTAATTGCATTCGACAATTATGTTGTCATATTATCTATTCAAGCCAACAAGGCTCTAGTCTATTCAAGTTCATGTTTACGTTATACCTGCTGTTCAACATATCGGTACAGAGGCCCATAGGCCTGTAAGTCACGTTTATAACTGAAAACTCCCTCAGTCGTAGCCTTACCCAGGTTATATACATGTTGCTGGAGGGCCTTGTTCCAGCATTGCAAGTCTTCAGCATTCAGGGTGGTAGCTTTGTAGGTTGCATTCTCTCTTTGAGGCTGCATTCTAATGGTAATCTGCTGCCCGCGCACAGGATCTCTGTCAGACATGCACACACTGGTTTCCTAAGCACAGGAAGAAACAAAACACACAATGACACCAATTTATTTTCTCCTTCAAATTTCTTTAATTTCTTTGAAGTTTTCAATGAAAATGTCCAATTTCATTTTAAACGGTGAAGTTATTTACAACTTAATGGGGGGAAAAAAGCTCAGGGCAAATGCTCTCTAGAAGATCTCAGAGGCCTTCATTCATAGATGACGTACAGGTGCACCATATAAGTAACTTTTGAAGAGAATGCAATGCAGTGGATTTAGTTTAGCTGCGTTTGCCTCCTTTTTTATTTTTTGTTTGTAGCACTGCCCTTTAATAGCTCAATCTTCCCCACAGCATCATGCTACCAGCACCATGTTTGACAGCATAATTGGTGTCAAACATGGTGGCAAACAGTGATATTTTATTTTATTTTATTCCATTTGCTCTTGTTAGACCCAACTATCACAATACCCCCCCCCCCC
>JAVLVB010001034.1:2106804-2152381 GCA_032876305.1 Orestias chungarensis | reverse complement strand
TTTTTTTTTTTCATTATTTCCCGCTTAAAATACATCATAGCAAATTTACATTTAGAATTGCTTTAGTAGCTTTTCCTACACAGGGATTACAGTACATTTGACAGATATGGTATTTTATTTCTAAAAAGTTAGCAATTATGTTATAATCAAGAGACATTCTCTTTAGATTTTGCTTGACTTTTTAATAAAAATGTCAACCTGTCAAATGTAAGATATTGGGAGTCTATTTTTAGCTTCAGTGAAACAAACACTGTAGATGGTGTAAAACATATATATGTATGCATGATAAAGTTGTTAATGTTTAGTGCATATTGACTCTTAAGGACCAAAAAATTTAAAAACTTGACCAATATGCTGAGGCTGTCTTATCAATGGGTCAATAAGCAGAATGGTGACTAAAACCACAATGAAAACGCTCTGTCAGACATAAAATTTGCCGTGCTAAATTGCATTTAAAATAGAACCCTACAATCTCTAAAGTTATTTTCCTGACATCCTACAGCATTAAACGAGAGAGTTTCTAAAAGTTTTTATTGATTTGATTATGCAGCTGCAAGATGAATTAAAAAAATTTTTTTAGCACAAGACAGCCGATATAGGTACTTCAGACTTTATTCAGAGTCATACAGGTATGATGCGTGCTACAGTTTCATAGACACTCCCAGTGCCTGGGAAAAAATCTCCAGATGTCTTAAAGTTATACGGCGGAAAGCGTACGAGATAAATCACTGCGTAAGCACATCAGGTCAGACTGGTTTGCATTGCCAGTAAGACAGGAGAAAAATAGGAGAATAGCAATGTTACATTCAAAGGATAACCACGCCTTTTAAAGATTAATTGTCTGGTTTTTTCATATTACAATATTTATATTATATTTATATTATATATTATATTTATATTACAATCTGTTGTAATCTGTGTATGTAGTTATTGTTCTGATTTCTGCCTAAGTACTTGGCATGTTGTCAGTTGTATTTGATCAAATTTTTAAAGTTAAAGTTAAAGTTAAAGTGAACTGCATTGCATTCAAATATTTAAATGTCATAGTTTGTTCTTGTTTTTTTGTTCTTGTTTTTGTTTTTTTGTTTTTTAAAAACATATAAAATGTGTTAAAAATGCTTTAATGCACCGGTGATATCAGCTATTTCCACAAAAAATATGAATGAATAAATGTTTATAGCTCTTAATATGTAACATTGTAAACCATTTTCCTCGCAATATTTGATTTTATGCTCCAAGTTATTGGATCCCTGACATGCGCTAGTGAATTGTTCCCAAATAGCACATTATGATCTCATTCAGCTATTTGACAGAAGACTATACGAACTAAACTTGTTCACACAAACAGTTAAGCACCTTCCTTAAAGAAGCAAAATCCTCAAAAAAAAATCTATGCAAAATAAAAAATATGTTGTATGGCGTTAGACCAATAATGTAGGTAACCGTTGTTGATTTTTATGAGTTTAATATTTGTTATGTCCATTTAATAAATGTAGTACTTAAAACCAGGGAGCTCAGTTTTCACATAAAATAAATATATCTGAATTGTACTTGTCACTTTGATTAATAGTAAGGCTCAAAACAACTACTAGTTCATCAGCAGTTGTCTTTCATTTGTTATGACATGGAGGTCAGTTTATATTCATACATTTTATGGAAATAGTAATGTGTTAAATTAAATGGGACGTTAAAAGTAAGGGGTAAATTTTACAAATCCATTTGCAGAATGAATCCTCTGTATATATAATAATGCTCTAAGCACCAACAAATGTTGCAACCACCCAGTAAAGATGCGCTGAGGTCTCTAAAAAAATCTCAGTTTTGTTATTTTTGTTTTGTTTGTGTGTTTTTTTTTATTACGCAGAGGGTTTCAGAGAATTACCTGATCTGTTTCACGTTTTATTTACACACCAGTTAAACAGGAAGAAAAGAGTTACTGATCAAACGTTCATAAAATGAATAAATAAAATAAGGGCAAATTAAAAATAAAGGTTAAAGTTGTTTTTATTGGACTATTAATCATGAAAGCAGCGAATTGTGAAATTCTAAAAATGATTGACATAAGCTACAATAAAATGGCCTAACCTAATGAAGTAATTTTTAATAGGAAAAGTTTTTACTGCAAAGAAGATTATCTCTTTATGGCAACTACACGAATAAGGGCAGATGATGATGCAGGTTAAGATAAAAAAAAACACTTGATCAAATTTATTTCACAGTCTAATTGTTAAATAAAAACATTTGTACTATTCTAATCCTATAATGATTCATAACTGAATAGGAGATTAGGTATATCTCATTGAATTGGAGAGAAAGCATAATTGAAATTATTCGGTTTTCTTTTATTCACTAGTGCACCCTAGTGGCTTTAGCGTGCAACCATAATACTTATTTGATCATCTTTGCAGTTGTCTTATTCTGACTTTGCGTATTTACAACCAACCTTTGTGATGGGGATTACAACCAATGGTTCGTCCTTAGACTCAAATCCTTCTTGATTTCGATAGCAGAGGAGAGTTTGACCGATGAGGACACAGTAGAAGCTCTCCCAATGATCCACGTCCTTGTCAAACTGAGTGAGAGGAAAAGAAAGAAAAAAAAAACACAAGGAGACACAGTAAACTTACTGAGCTGTAAGAAAATGTAAACCAAAGAGATTTGTGCTTGGCGGTAAAATGCTAAAATAAGTACCTTGAAATTCAATGGGCGACTGATTACCGTCTGAATCATGCACAGAGGCTGAGCAACTAAGCGACAACACATTCTCCCATACAGAGGCAACCAGAAAGGACTGTCCTCTAAACAAACAAGCAAACAATTATTAAAACGTGCAGCGTGATGAAACTGGCGCGAGATTTAGCACGGTAATCACCTGTTGCTGAAATTGTTAAATCGTGCGTCTTGAAACCCTGTCTGACATGCTCAATACTCAGTGTTGTGTGAGCCAACAGGTTATACTTTGGCCCCCTTGTAATGTAAAGACAATGATGCAATTATGGCGTCTTTCAGATGAACAATTATTTATTTATTTATTTTTAAGAAAAATGAACCATGCTCACAGTGCAGACTGATAGGGCAAGGGGGGTGAAATGTTTCCAGGTCTTAGGCCTTTGTTCCCTCCACCCGAGCTAGGGTAGCCGCACACGGCCGCAGACTCAAAGGCAGCTCGGATCTTTCTCCCAGAAGAGCATCCCAGGGAGCCTCCCAGAAAGCTCATTCTCCTCGGAGCTGGAGCTGCCGGGGAGAAATCCTCGACCGCGCAGCTGCTGTACAGCTCAGCACGAAGCTGAAAACCTGGACCCACTCTGTTGCTGTGGAGGCACCAGTGATTTCAAGAGCCATTATATGCCCACGTGTAAACAAGAAACACTCATCTCAAGCTCATCGTGTCTCACAATATGACCGTGTCCTCGAAACAGATGTCGGTAGACGTCCTGTCCACCATCAACAGGTCAGTGTCGTGGATCTCTGTGCCGCACTTAAGCAGGCAGAACACGGCACATCGATGCAGCTCTGAAAGTGGAAAGCGTGACGGAAAAAAAATGGGTTCTGCACTCTAATGATTCCCTTCCAAATCGTTATCAGGTGAAACCCTTTACAAATGTACATTCACACAAATGTGTTGGCGTTCCTGCTGATTATGTTTGAAAGGTTACAAGGTTTTAAGGAATTTCCCTTTATTCTCAAATTTGTTGGAAACTATTAAGAATCTCTTTCAAATAAATATAACTTAACTGTTTTTTAAATTGTACTTTGTTTTGGCTACACATAGATTTGTTTCTGTATGACATAAAGATAAGGTAACAAAGAGCTCAATTTCCATTTTACCTTGACATGTTTACTTAGGGAAGATGTGACCGAGAAGGAGCTTTTAGGCGCTCGAGTTGGGTTGGGTGTCAAACAAAGGAGATTTGCGGAAAACTACGTCAAATCCCTTTTTAATACAGTAAAGGGTCTGTAATGCTGTGGGGTTGTTTCTCCTTTGAAGAGTGCAAGCGATCACCAACTTCTCAAAATAGAAAAACAGACGTGGAATGAAAAAATATTAGCCGTTTCTGCAGAATGATAATCCAAAACACGAGGCCGGATCAACACAAATGGAATTGACAGCAGAAGCAAAATCAGCCTTCTACTCTAACCATCTAAAAAGAAAACGCAGGAAGATCGTAGAACTTTGACTGAATCTTAAAATAATGGTCAAGGATCCTTGTTTTTTCTGTATGTCCCACTCACCTCCTTTATTTTTAAAGTACTCCGAGTCTTTCCACATGAGGGGGATCCGCAGGTCTACAGATGGCGAAATCAAAAAGTCATGTAAGAGAGGAGTGATAATGTTTCCTGCAGCTACATTTGTATAATTAAACAAGGACATTTTGCTACCTGAAAGTGAGACTTTCCCAGTGCAAGGCTCTCCCTTTTCAGATATCTGGCTGGCAATTATCAACCATCCACATTCAGGAAATATAGAAATCAGGCAGGTAATTGGTGTAAAAAGTGAAAACAGAAGCAGAAACAGACATTGTGTTTAAAAAAAAAAAAGGAAGAAAAAAAAAACCCTTTGAGCAGTATTGACAAATCAGTTGCATATTCACGTCTCACACCTGAAGATATAACTTATAAATGGAAGTTCTGGACGCGAATATTGTCTAATATAAACACAGCTCGTACATCTACAAGTAACCTAGCCTGACATCTTAAAGACTGAGCAAATTTCTGCAAATATATATATGTATATATATCTTGGTTTGGTTTAAAAACAGCAACAAGTTAGTTTAAGCTCCTCATTTTAATGCATCTCCCTGATCCATTACCTGCCCATGAAATCATGCATATACTCAATATTTGTGCTTCATCTGACCTGTGTCCTACTGTTTCTAAAATCTGTGCTTTCCTCCGCCTCTGTAGCTGACTGAGCAGAGCCAGGATGCGGGCGTTGCAGGTTAAAAGACTCTTGGAGGCTTCCAGGGCCTGATCTCTCTGGGAACAGGCAGCCAGCAGCTTATAAGCCCCCTCCTGCATTCGCACCTCTCTCTCGATCTGCTGCAGCAAGTTCTCATCCTGTTAGAGACAAAGCAATAGTGTGTCACTCATATCTAAGAACGTTTGTACTAAAATCCTGAAACACGTTGCCTAAAATGGAACCGTGTCTATAATCAGACGCTGAAATGTTAGTAGATTTCAACCGGAAATGCTGAAAAGAGGCTTTGAAACCTCCAAACATGTTACGTTAGTCAGAAGTAAGGGGTTTAACATGTTATTTCTGTGCTGGAGTTTAAACCCTGGACTTTACTCAAAAAGAAAATCAATAGAAAGTTGTTGTTTTTTTGCTTCTGTAACTAGTTTGTTTTACTTTTGTTGAAGAATCAAAGGAAACTACTAAGAAACCACAGATAGTAAGAATTCCCAATGGATTTTTTTTTTTACAAACTTCTAAGAATATTGCTGGAAATTGTGTTTAATTTATGACCGCAATACATTGATTATTCCCGTGGCCTGCTGTGAATGTGTTTTTATATTAACCATTGGCCTGGCACACTGAAGGACTCCACCGCTGGGTTATTTATTGCACTCAAAACATCGCAGAGCCTTTAAAAATTTTAAATGGAGTTAATTTAGTTTAAATATGGAAAACAAAAACAAAAAAGAAGATTTGCAATAATTCTTGCCTGTTGATACAGCATCCTAATACTCCTACCTATAAACAAAATGCTTGGCATAATGTTCTCACATCTCAACATTTTTTGTAATAAAACAAAAAAATATATATATATTTATATACAGTGGTTGTACTTTGTGCAGACTGCATTAACAAACCACATACTTGAGCTCTGTGCAGCAGAACAGCGTTGTATAATTCAGCCATGCTTGGTTTGGATTCAGTCTCAATGGACGATGAATATTACATCCATCTCGGTCAATAGGTTAAAAAATGCATTTTGTTTCCCTTTCATTTTCTTGTGAGTCTAGTAACAATAGATTTGTAAAATAAAATAAACTATATTAGATTATAGAGATGCTATTCATGTATCTGTACATCCAATCAGACTCTCCCCTCCTTCTGCTTACCTGGGTCTGGTCGGCCATGGTTCTATCTCGGCTGTGCCGCAGAGGTCTGCTCGGGCTGCCCGGGCTGCCCACTCTGGAAGGAGGATAATCCGTGAGCTGACTAAACCAGCATTCCGGATGGATCTGCAGACGGAGCAGTTAGTTACTCAACAGAGATCAAAACAATCTTAAGCCTCCATACAAGAGGCTTGAGGACGAAGGATTAGAGTCTCAAACATTACATTCTCTTATTCAAGCAGCTTTAGCACAAGATTAATGGAGGTCCAACTATAGAGTACATACTTTTTTAACCGTAAAATCATTAACAAATTGTGCATACAGATCAATTCAACTGATAAAACAGAATGGACGTCAGTCTTGTCCCAAACCGTCGTCACATTCAGTGAAAAACGTTTCATCTTGGATTTCATACGGGGAAAGGACGTTTTTAGAGCAATCTAAACATTTCACCATTTGTGAATTTACATTAAAGCTGTAATAATCTGTGTTTAGTCTAAGGGGAAACCGCTAATTCCCAAGAAAAGAACTAATGTACCCTGACGTATGGCTGTATTATGTAACAGAGGTAATAGTTGGATCTCATGATGGATTCAGAATCAGCTGAGCCTTTTACCGCCTGGTTACTTTTCAAAGTTGAGCCTGTATAAGAGGTGAATTTTAAAAAAAAACTGAGATGAGCTGCACCCAAGAACTAAATCAAAAAACAATCTAATAACGTGGGGGTGCAATTTTTCGTGATGCATTATGTCCAGGATTAAATGGAAGAAAGGGTGAACAAAAAAAAGATACAAAAAGTTTAAAAAATAACCTTGAAAAGTCTAAATCTGTTTCATTAAGCTTTTCTTTTTCTTTCTGTATTCACGTCACTCTAATTCACACAAGACTTTTTGTGTTGTGGGGTTGCAAAACTCCCGCAAAACTCCATTGCTGCTTGACAGAATAAAACTGGTATTTTACATGTTTTTACAAGATCCTGAGAAAGTTGGACATAAAAGTGAAGTCAGAGCCAATTAAAATTAAACTGAAGGATCTCATAAGCTGTCTGTAAGGACATTGGCAGAACCTGGGCCTAAATTAAGGCCCTCACTGATGCTGACTGCAGCCAAATAAGCATACAGTGGGTTTTGTTAAAGAAGGTCTTAAAGAAAAAAAAGTGCAAGTGGCCCGATGTGAACCGGACTACAGTAATCGTTCGAAGGCCTAACAGTGGACACAAGTGCAATGTTACAGAGCTCAGTATCACTGTACGTCTAAATAAACACAGACGCCCTGGATGTATGAAACGCGTGCTGTTATTATTCCGAACTGGTTTCCGAACAAAAGGCCGAGACGCCTGTCCTGAAACGTTGACTAAAAGGACTGCGAATAGGAAATTCCAAGACTGACAGAAGAGTTAAAAGCATTAGCGCCTCACTGACAGCCGCTTTGTTCGCTCGCACTGCAGGCGAGAACACAGATGGCATGCGAGTTTTTGTTTGTACTCGATAGCTTTTTAAACAATGTTAAAACAACAGGCGATTGGAAATTATTACATTTGTGTACTTGTGACAGTTCATACCAGTAGGTGGGGCCTAAAAGCAACATATTTGCACCTGCTCTTAAAAGCGCATACCTAGAATTCCCTGGATTTGCGTTAATCAGGAACCACTGGGGCCACGGTGAACTCACTGAGGTATTAATGCTATTAACTATATGCAATCTTTGCTTAGATTAAAAAAAGGTTTCTCACAGCTACTTACTAAGGCTGGTCTTCTAATGTCTCATACTTTGTCACAATGAGACCTTGCTGCATGAGTCAGAGTAATGCACTAAACTTCCTTCAGTTCATGAAACTTTTTACTTGTTAGCCTTGCACAATGAATGAATGTGAGTGTTTTGCAATCTGTAATAGAATCAAGGTTGCCCTAGAACCTATTCAATCTGAATACGGCCACATTGTTGGATTTAATTAAAAACAGACTAATTGGCCAGAGACGAAACAGGTTGAGACTAAACTGCATCAATGTCCTTTGAGTGTTTTTACATAAAATGTTTGTGACACTTCAGAAACAACTCGTGTTCAGTGATATCCAACCAAAAAACAAAGCATTTAAATTTTTTTGGAGGGAATTGTAGTTTTGAGCAAGTTAATAAATTTCCTACATTTATGAGCGAAACAACAGAAAACTGCTCATGCACTTATTGATGCATTAATTTAATTTCTTATTTTTTGACACCACTGTGGTAAGAAAGTATTAAAACATCAGATGGAGATGAACACAATGGTTCATTTTTTCCCAACCATTGTAGAAGAAAAAAACAAAAATCCCCTTGCTTAGGTTTTATTTATGGTTTGTACAATGAATTGTTAAAGACTTGCTAAGGTTGGCCTCAAATTCAGCAGAGATGTAAGTACATGTATAATAAATCAACCAACATGATTTGAATGTGGAATATGAAATAACATTAAAAAAAACATTTTTCTATTAATTCAATTAAAAAAGGAATTATTGCTGATATAACATGATAAAGCATTTTAATGCGACAATGTTTTGGTCCTAAACATTTTTGCAAAGTCTCAGAACCACGTCACTAAATCTACATTACTATTATATTTTGTGATTACAGGTTTTGTGTTGGTTACAAATCATCTGTATGCACCCTAATAGCATTACGTATACAAGATATATGTAATGCTGTTTTAAACACCTAAGCAGGTCATGGTATTAAACATAATTTGTACAAGGAACTGGACCCACACACACAAACATCTACAGAAGAACATATCAAAATGTTTAATATGTATTTTACAGATTAAGTTGTTTTTTTTTTTTATTAAGTTTTAGGGAACACAAAGATAAAAAAATATGTCTATATATATACATGTCTTCTCCTGCTGGAGTTACGCTACCAGAGACCAATGATGACCTCAAACGTCCAAGTATCAACATGGAGAAACGAGGTAAACCAGTTCAGCTTTGTTATTTACATGTTCACAGCAGCTGTTTGAACTTTGAGGTTAAATATGTATGGAGTGCAAAAGCTTCTATGTATTCAGTCTGTACAATTTTGTCAGCCATATTTGTACTTTCACATTCCCTTTTGAATGAACAGAAGTAAAAAAATAATAATAATAATCACATTTCAATCCAGATCCAAAGTGCTTGTTAAATACCTGTTATGACAAATTACGTAAAAGTTACAATTTGTTTTACAAAAAGTATTAAAAATGAGAGTTGTAGGCAGTTTCCAAATTTTATCCCTCTTCCATTTCAGTGAAAATATCACTTAAGAAGTACTGCGACACGCTGGTAGGCTCATCTTCACTGAAGCCACTCTCGCCTTTCTGGGATGTTAGAGCCTACAACAGAAAAGGTATCATGAACTTTCAGGGCGTAGCACAGAAATCAGCTTAGACGAAATCTGTATCCTCCTTACCGGAGATTTAGAACTCAGGCCAACATGTGCGGCGGCGGATGGAGTAGGCGTCTCTGTTGCTGTTCTTGTTTGTGTGGGCAGAAAGGAACTTGATGAGAACGTAGCTTTTAAAGGAGACATCTGTGCCGCTCCCGATGGAGCTTTCCCCACATTTCCCTTGTTCACTGCTTTTCCACAAGGGGGTGTCTCTGTTTCAGCAGTTTTCACTTCAGATTTGCCTAATGCAGAAACTTCAGCTATGCTGTCATTTAAAAAAAAAACAAAGGAAACAAGATATTTTAATTAAAACTAGTTTCTAACATGAAAATCAATTGAATTACTCAAAATTCTCTACCTTACCAACTCAGAATGGTTTTCTTGTCTACTAAATCCTCACTAATCATTTCATTTGGCTCAGGGATGGCATTGTTAAAAGCGTTTGCCTCCCGAGAAAGTTTAGGATGGTCTTCTGCTTTCAGACTCAAATCAGTAACACTGCGAGGAGAGAGAAAAGAGAAGAGATTCAGATACAAAACTTAACATCCCAAAGTTTCCTGGAGGGAGAGCAAATACCAACCTTGATTGTTGTCCTGATGCCCCTGCTACAGGAAGATAAGAGAGGTTTGCAGCTCCACTGTTTTCCACTTCGCCTGCTGCGGAGACTGGGATCTCCATCAGAGAAAGGATGAAGAAGGGTTCATCTGGATCTGAAGGCACCCGCTCCGGCAGTACTGAGAGGGAGAGAGAGGCATAATTCAGACAAAAACCAACAAGAAGAAAAAAACCAAACTTCAAACAAAATGATGTGAGTGGGAGAAAATCTCTGATTGACTTACTCTCTGACAGTAGGAAATCTCTCTGAATCCCCTCAGTACTTGATGTTTCATGCTAGGATTAAAGGAATCACAGGGAGATATTTATGGGACAGTTACAGCATCTTTTTTTAGCAGTACAATCTATCCCTGATCAAAGTGCTGACTTTCACCACTAGAAAGCATGGATCATAGCCTCGTTTTGTTAAAAAGGTTTTTCCAGCAGGTTCCTTGAAAGTATACAAAGTATTCCCCTTTGTGCTTTTTAACATTTAACTTTTTAACATTTAACATTTAACAATGTTACACTTACAAACTCCAACATATCATAGGAGAATTAGGTTAGGTTGGATCGTAATTACTATTATATTAAACAAAGGTGTACCAAACTTACACGTTAGGGGACATCTAAAGGTAGTTGATAGCACTGGATTATAATACCCGATGACAAAAAAAATGGATCTGAATAAATTAGTACACCACTAATGCAAACCCTATCCTTTTGTTTCACAATTATGGGTGTACCATGACAAAATGTTAAAATACTGAATAGTTGAAATGAGACCGAGAAGCATGATTGTCATCAGCTTTGACCCTCACAAAAATATGCTTCTCAAATTAAATGTTGAAGAGGTCTGCAAACTTCAAAATGTAACAATGCTAAAAAATAAAACAAGCAAACTTATAAATTGTGGAAAGTATATGCAATAGAAAATTTGTTTGAATAATCTGCGTTATCCTTGTGGACATTCAGTGGAAAAGTTCAATGATAAAAAAAACAACAACTAAAAACGGTATAATGTTGTTAAGGACCATTTGGTCCAAATTGAGTCTACTGGCTCCAAAGCATCAAGTTGCAAATGCCAATTAATCCAACAATGCAGGTACAACTAATGTAACTACAACTACCCTACACTAGAGAGAGCGTATGTCATTATTGAGAAACTGACGTTATAAAACTTGTAATTATTTTTATAAAAAATTAAATTTGAATTAATGTTTAAAAACAACGTTTTATTGATTGGACTGTTGTTGTTTGTAAAATTTATTATACAGCTGAGTGCAAAAAAAAAAATCAATAATCAAAAAAAGAAAAAAAAGAAAAGAAAAATCACTGATCTCCTAATGATGCGAATGTTAAACTGGGTATGTTATTAAGGGCTGAATTCAATATTCGTGGGGTTTTTACACTGCAGTGACATGCAGCCTAAAACTAAAAAGATAAAAAGTGGTTTTATATAAATTACCATCACTTTAGTTATTATCACACTACAAACTATTGAGAAAAAACTTAAAGTTAATGTGTACCAGGTCTCTTAAAACCAAACTACCTTGTAAGTGAGACATTTACTGTTACCAATGCATAATTACTAATATTGAGGCATAAATTCTTTCAATCTATCAGGCAACTCTTCTTAAACCATGATTCATTCCTATAAAAAAAAATAAAAAATGAAATAGATCATACGTATCTACCTTGTTAGCAGAGTCTTGTTCAAAACAACCAAGAGAAGTATGAGCGTCATGTGAACTCGACTTGTCAGTGACTTCTTTTTCTATTTCCGGGACATCCTGTATTTGTTCCGGTGCAAATTCTTGATCCCCAGAGGTTCCTGGAGCTTGCGAGGTACTGTCGGACTCTGTAGAAGAAAAAATGGTTTAAATCCAATTGGCTAGTAAAATCCACCTGGTCAGGGTTCCTTAAATAAGAGGAAAACTGTGAAACCTGTTTCTGTTGGCTTTGAGTTTTCAACTGGCTGACTTTTCTGAAGACGACTGCTGCATCGCAGGACGGGTTTGGGTTTAATGAGGCTCCCTCTACGACCTTGAGGAGGTTTTCCAGAGTTTTTAGAAAAGTCACTCAACTCGGATGATGTCGGATTGCTGCTTTAAAAATAAGATAAAGCAGAATAAAACAGGGGGAAAAAAGCTTCAAAATGAATTTTTGAGGGCATTTGTGTCTTACCCTGGGACAGAGTTTCTCTGATGAGTTGAAGCACCAACATCAGAAATTGATGGCAATACGGTATTTCCAGTGTGAGCAGCAACTGCTAACGGCACATCCAAGTTGCAATCCCCAGAGGAAACACTAGTAAGGTCTGCTGGGGCGTTATTTGACATGTTGTCCTCGGCTGATTCCAACTGTTGCTCATCGATCTGTTCATCAAGAGGTCTACTGCGAAGATTTATAACTTTAACGCTACAGCAGGATGGTAAATTGGGTTTTGGTTTGATTTTGGAAAACCGCTTTCTTTTTTGAGACGTAGTTTTCTCTGCACTTGAAACTTGTCCAACATTTGGTAGTTCTTCGTCCTCAAATTTTCTACTTTCTTCAGAGATTGGGCTTTCATGTTTTTTCATTAGCTGCATGGTTGTCAAGTTTCCGGGAATTGATTTTTCATTCGTTTGATCACCGGCGGGTAAGTTCCCCGCAAACGTAGCAGGAGGTTCAGTCTGGTCTTCGCCTGCAGTACCTTTGTCAGAAAATGTTACCTCTTTTAATCCAGTTGATGTTGAGCTAACCGTAGGTGAAACAGTTATGCTCTCACTTGCTTCACCTAGAGGTGTTGGATTCAAATCTGTAAACTCACTAAACTTTTCTTTCTCCATCATGGTCTGCTCCGCAAGTTTGGATTGTTCTTCAGATTCGCCATCCCCTTTGGGCCTTGCAGGCCTGGAAGTGTGTAATAAATTTGGTTTGGGATTTTGGGATCGACTTCTTTTGACCTGCTGAGCTGATGGCACTTTATCATCCTTCTGAGTAACTTGTGAGTGTTCAGAGGTTACCTCGGTAGTGCTGACGTCCGGAGACATTTCAGCAGGAAATGCAAGGTTATCGTTGGATGTTGATTCTTGTTCTTTAGTAGATTGATCCTCGCTTGGCTCAGAATTTAAGTTTGAGTTTTGTGTCTTTGTTTCAGACACTGTTAGATTCGTGCTTGCCTCATCATCAGTGGGCGTCTTTTTCATTTCTGAAGGTGTTCCAACAGCTTCAGAGGAAAGCGGTGGACGTAAATCAAATGCAGGATTAGTATTTTTTTCACTTTGTTTTTCAGAAGACAGGCCACACATTGCAGTGTTTAGTTCAGGTTCTGTCGCAGTCTGTTCAGAAAGTGTGTGCTTCTCTGGCCGGTTTTCTGACGTTGGGGACTTCTTTGCGACTCTCGATGTTTGAGGTAGGTTAGGTCTAGGTTTGATTTTTGAATATCGTTTCCTCTTTGCCTGTGCAGCAGCTGCAGGTTCATCATCCTGCGTGCAGACAGATGACTCTTCTTCAGGTCGTATGAACGCTGAAGGTTGATCGTGTTGATCTTGGACTGGGTCACAACGAAAACCTGTTGGGCAACTAATGTCGCTTGGTTTCTTGTGCGATATTGAATCTTTATCCGGGAATTCAGAAACCAATCCTGAGTCACTGCTGCTTTGCGTTCTACTTTGATCAACTGTAACATCTATGGTGTTCTGGTCTGCTCTGGCACTCTGATCTGATTCTGTCTCTTTGTCAACCTGATCAACTCCAGTACCTGCGTTTTTCTCCTCATTTGTAGAATGTTTTTCTGTTAAGAAATGAATGGAGTCTGATGTTTGTATTGGATTTAAATTTGAAACACGGTCACTTTCTGTAACCTGTACAGAAGTCAAAGTACAAACCGTTTGCACCTCTTCTCTTGACTCAGGATTTATACCAGAAGCTTTTGTTGCAGCATTTTCTGTTGATTGATGTTTAGTCTTTTCAGATCTTGAACTCTGTGTTAGGTTCGGTTTAGGTTTTTGCAAACGGCTCCTTCTCAACTGACTAGCAGATGAAACATTAGCCTGTCCTTTATTACCTGGCCTGTCTTCGACAAGAGTATCAAAAGTGGCAGGATTACAACTATCTTCTGGGATTTGAGCTAATACCACACTTGATTCTTGCTCAGCTTCTGGTTCTGGACTGGACTGCACCTCTGGGGTATTTTGATGTCCTGCTTGATGCTCAACTTTGATGATAGTTTTCATTACCTCTTCTGTTGGATTCAAACTAGTAGTTGGGGTTTCCAGATCCTTTATGATTTGCGTTTGGGGTTCTGAATTTGAAGTAGTAAGTGAGTCTTTCTTTAAGGTCTCTTTACTGGTCTGACATTTATTCAATGCAACTCTTGACATCT
Organism: Orestias chungarensis; assembly: GCA_032876305.1. Classification (NCBI taxonomy): domain Eukaryota; kingdom Metazoa; phylum Chordata; class Actinopteri; order Cyprinodontiformes; family Cyprinodontidae; genus Orestias; species Orestias chungarensis. Next base: position 2,137,959 of record JAVLVB010001034.1, on the reverse strand, counting down.
GTGGGAGGTTGGGTTTAACTTTTGACAATCTACTCCTTCTCGGTGCAACCGGATCCATACTGGTTTGACTCACAGAGAAATCTTTTTCAGGTTCAGGCGAGGGATGTTCGTTGCTGCTGTCTTGGAATGAGCCTGAAATTGTGCAGGGCTCTCGTACAACCGGTGTCACTTCTGATTCAGATCTTTCAATTGTTTCAACAGGAGGTGCAACAGTTACATCTTTATGATCGGATGAGCTTTTATGTCTGGCCTCCTCGCTACTAGACTCAGACCGAGATAAAGAAATGGAAGATAAATCACCTTGTGTGATCAAGGAATTCCCAGATTTATCTTTTTTTTGGGGTATGTTTGGTTCTACTACAGGTGATGTCATCTCAACAGCAGAAATGGAGCAGCTCCCTTCAGCCTGCTGTTCTTTGGACATGTCTGTTTGGGATGTTGAGGGAGCAGTCCTTGAAGCTCGCCCAAGGTTTGGTTTAGGCTTCACTTTAGAAGAGCGTACCATCTTGGATGATGGTGAGTTGTTACTTGAGCTCTGGGACTTAGGCTTAACGTGAGAACTAGATAGTTCATCATGTACAGTCTTTATCTCATCACAAATTGGTTCAATGGTTGTAACATGGGATGTGTCACTAGAGCTTGTTTTCCTGTTTTCTGGGTCAGTTTCTCCATCTTTATGAGGACAAGGACTTTGCTGTTGTTCATTAAGCACAACCTTTTCATCCAAGGGTTCAGATGTGTTCCCATCCACTGCTGTGCCTAAAATTGAACATTGTATAAAGTAATTTTACCTAAAATAAAGCAACATCAAGACTTACATAAAATAAATTTGGTCGGTTCTGATCCTCTTACCTGATGTGGGACCTTGTGTGAACAATTCTCCCTGTGCTGCCTGAGAAATGTGACCAACGTTGCCAATGGTCAAGAGGGTTTGAGCAGCCTCATTATAGCTTTCATCCTGAGAAACTGAATAAAATAAAAAATAAAAAACCAGTGAATCCCTAAAAACAAAAAGCATTTTTATTCACCAGAGGCTTCACAGAATAAACGTACAACATACCTTCTGTTTCTTCTGTAGTAAAAATGTCTATAACATCCTGCAACAGGAAAAAAAACTGATTAAATGTAAACAGATTTAATATAAATAGATAAAATAGTTTACAGTTAAACTCTAAAAGCTTGTGTAATTTGTTACTTTACAACTACAAGCTTAACAGTAGTGCATTATTTCTTACAAAGTGGCAGTAATACGTTTTCAAAGCAAGGAAAGTTAATCTCCAGGAACAATAGTAAAGTAAAACTGTTCAACTGTTATAGTTAAAAAATAAACAACTAGTAGCTTCGTCTTCTGGCCATTTCCAAAACATTTTGAAAAACACTTTAACAACCTACCAACTTCAGGAATTTAGGTTTCCTCTACTTAAAATGAAGCTACACTATCCTAAAATGTAAATTGTAATAGAAATTTGAAAGCCTACAGTTTTTGTATGGTTTAAACCTGAATGTTCTAAAGGTGAAAGTATAACAAAAAGGCAGGTAAATTACAGCATTCAAAAAAATAAAACAAATCATGACACAGCAAATCAAACTTGCATTTAAAAAGGAAACCAATGGCAGAAAAATGCAATGCACTTTAACCAGACAGCCGATATGTAGGTAAAGCTCCAAGAAGAATAGGTGGAACTGAGGAACTAATACATGCTATGATTGCAGCACACATCACTTACAACCAGCAGGTCTAACTGATGATCACACGCTTCAGCAGTGCCTGGCTCAGGTTGTGTGTGATGAGAAGATGAATCAGCCTGGGAGATGCTCAGCATATCAGGCATACCATCCAAGATATCAAGCTAATTGTGGGATGGGAGTAGTCAAAGGTAAAGGGTTTAAAATATTAAATGTAAAACATGCATAAAGATGAATCAGGTAAGTAAAAGGCAAAAACAGGTTGGATAGGAAATGAAAATGAAAAATGTGTCTTTCTGCTATTTTAAATAGGAATATTTTTCAACTTCCTACCTCAGCCATAGGGTCGTCCACTTCTGAAATCACAGCATTCAATGAGTGCAGGCCAGTAGGGACACTTGCAGACAAATCTTTACTGGACATGTCTTGCCCCTCTTCATCCTCTTCATCGCTGAAATCCAACTTGGAGGATCTGAGAGTAACCAGTTTTGCTTTTTTTGCCTTTTGTTCTGATTGCGGCTTCAGTGATTTGGATCTTTTAACAGCGCGCTTGGGTTCTGATTTTGAGGCGGAAGCAGTTTCAGCTTCAGAGGAGTGCGATTCCTCTTTGTCAGCATCAGAGAAGGCCCGTGTTGGTTTAGGGACTCTTCCATATCTAAAAATCAAATGAGTAAATGCAAATAGTACTCAACATGCATTGGGATATTGCTATTTTTTGTATTGTCTGTTTTGACAAAAGACATAATCATCTACCTGGTGGGTCGCTGATTTTTTATGGTTACGGCTTCCTCCTCAGAAGAAATGTCATCAGTTGCAGACCTTTCCCTAGTTTTGCATAAATTTGATTCATCTTCATTTACCTGAAATATAAGCAAGCTTAAAATAGGAACAACAGACTATATGGGAACCATTTTAATGGCTTTAGTTAACCTGTTCGTTGTGGGCCTCATCACTCACATTAACTCCTTTATTGGATTCAGTTTCTTCACTTTTTCCCTTTTTACCTCGCTTCATGCCCAGAGGCAAAGTTGGTTTCAGTGCTCTGGCTCGCGAGAGGTTGGCTGGCTTGATACAAGGATCTTTGGAGCTAAATTTTAAAGTAAAATGAAAAGTTTACTTGTTGAAATTAATAACAAAAAACAATAAAGACTGCCTGGAAAACTTTTACTTTACATGTCTGAATCGGTGTGGCTCTCGGGGAGTGCTGCCTCTGAATCATCCGGTACGTCACCTGACAATAAAAAAAGAAGAAGGATAAACTAAACTAAGCAGCAAATAAAATTACTTTTAGTACCGTTTTCTCTTTGAGCTTTTGAATGGGCAGGCAAAAATAAAAGCACAATTTGGAAACTCTGATCTTTTAGATCAGCGGACGGACCACACTGACTTCTTGCACCATTAACAGAACTCTTTAGTGTGGAAGTTGTTACTGAAGGATCAATACTCTTCAAGAAGTACAGCCCACCTCTGGGCTGCTAAAATGGAAAGGTATACATAAGTAGAAGATCAAGTATTACAAACATTTCTAATAGTTTTTATGAGGTATGAGAATGGTATTTAAGGATAACTACACAAATATGAAAAACATTTTTCCATTTTATAATTTTAAATTAGAGTGAAATCCTTTTAAAAAAGAAATTGGATGGCAGCTGCAAACTTTCTAACATTAAGTGGACATAAAACCTTCTTAACAGAATAAAGGTGTAAATATATATATAAAAAAACTGATTGACCTGATTTGCTTTTCTTCTCATTTGGTTCTTCACTCAAGGCCTCCACTTTATTCCCTCTCTTGGGTTTTTTAGCAGGAGTTTCTCCCTCTGTGCAACGTTCCTCATTCTCTTTCTCCTCTAAGTTAGACATTTCACTGTCATCCTCGTCCTCAACATCACTTAAACTCTTTACAGATTTTTTGCCTTTAAAATGAAATGAAAACAATAATGAAAAAACAAGATATACTCAAAAAAACATTACTGTAAACAAGAACATTACCCTTTGCCTTTGTTCTTGACTTCCTTTTGGAGTTCTTCTCAACGAGCGACTTGAGTTTCTTCTTCTCTTTCTGAAATTCCAAAATTTTCTCCAACAGCTTAGAAAAGTACTCTATATCCAGTTTACGCCTCTCTCCTGTGGAGCAAACACAGCATGGAGTTACTCATCAACCTGAATCATCTAATGCTATACTTGACCACCTGAACACTTACTGAAAGCTTTGTCTATCCTCCAGGAACTTACACGCTCTTCTTTTTTAAACTTGTTCTGAAAAACCATTTTTTTGTACATTTAGATCACCTATAGGTTTTATCTCTGTGGTCGCTCGCATATACACACATTTATACTTAACAATCTTACTTTTATTTCTGATCGAGCTCTGTGTGGGAACAGTTGGCAGATCATGGAAAAGTCTGTCCCGACCATGCTGACTGCCAGGTAAAACATGTCCGTCTCTGTGGAAAGCCGAATACAAAAAGAAATATCAAACATACATCCAAATGCATAACAGATATGCAATAATTTTGATCATTATGTGGGGCGGTTTAACCTTCAATCGACCATGGTTTGGCGTAAGTTGATTTCCTGAAGCTTGAGTAAGTTGTGGTGGAGCCTCTTTCAAAGATGGGGTCTCTGTCGGATGCTGGGTTCGGCCCTTTAGCTCGCTGGACTTCCACCATTAGGCTAGAGGAGAGGTTTATTAAATCGCAATCAAGCAGCACCATCTCTGAAAAACCTCATTAAAAAATACAGATGGAACAAAACCCGCTGTAAAGAACTCTGCTTACCTCTCCTCATCAATAATCAGTGAGCCATCTTCTGCTACTTTGACCCGTGGAACCATCAGAGAATCCTCCTGATCTTCCTCTGCAGCGGCCTCTTCTTCGTCCTCCTCTTCTTCTTCCCTGGAATTCACTTTTATAGGGGGAATTTCAGGTAGTGCTGCTTGCGCCGTTGATCTTCAAGAATATGAAGACATATCAGCAACAATTGAACAACATTTAACAAACACTGTGAAACCCACGGTTAAGAAAATGGAAACTCAATGTAAATTTTATTTTATTTTTACTGATTGAAAAATCTGTGTGTACAGAGGAGATTAATACCTATAACTTCATATATTTTAATTCATTATTTGCTGTTTAATGTCCTAAATGGGGATTAGAGTATATGTTTTGGCTTACATGATATATTCTTTGTACTAAGTAAAGCAAAGACAAAGCAAAGAGTGATAGAAGTTCATGAAGGATTATATAACAGATTGACAAATTTTCATAAATGTAAAAAGAAATGCTTTTATTATACAGAACTAATGTGTTTTTAATGATGCTGGCTTTACATAAAAAATTAACTCATTTTAGTAGACCACAGTGTCACCTGGTGGCCAACTAAGGCCAAAGCAGCCTTTCAAGAGCAAAACAATGTTTATAAGTAGGGATGCACCGATACAGACACTGGTATCGGTCCGATACCGTGCATAAGTACTCTACTCGTATTCATAAAAATGCCACCGATATCATGACATCGATACCACCCGCGGTGCTACTATTGGGCCTGGGTGGGCCGTATGGTGTGATCTATGTGCCACCAGGTCCGCGGGTACAGAGCCACCTGAAGGAGCAACAACCGCAAGTGTGTTTGCACGAATAGCAGGTAAGCTAGCCTGCTCAAAGGTGCCTGGACACGCGCTCAACTTCGACAAACCGCCCGCTCCCTCAGCTCACTCCGTGCTCGGCTCGGCGTCCGCAACTCTACAATATATGCAAATAAGCCGCGCTCCCAGCTAATCAAAGACTGACCTTTTTCATCTAATTAAACCATTCCTTCCAAATACACAAAGTTGATTCATACTCTCAGACTCACTGACATTTCAGCAGCGCAGACACAAAGCCGAGCACGAGCTGAGAGGGCGAGCGAGCAGTTTGTCAGAGTTGAGCGCGAGCCTGAGGAACCCATGAGCGAACGCGCCTTAGATTCACACACACACACACGCCCACAACCATTGCTCCCCGGACAGCTCCGCGCCCGCAAACCTGGCAGCACAAAAACCACGCCACACCGAGTCGCTGTCCTCAGTACCGCAAAAAAGCATTTCAGTATTTGACAATTTTGTTACATTTGTGTTTGTACTGTATGTTTGCACATAATAGGGAACTTTGTTCAAATAACAATATCTGTGGAAAAATTAAAAAAATCCAAAGTAACTATATGTGAAATGGCATAAGTACTCGGTATCATTGAGTACTCAAATGCAAGGACTCATACACTACTTATTTTGGAAAAAAATGGTATCGCTGCATCCCTATTTAAAACGTTCAAAAATGATTGTGTTTGTATTACATGTCTTTATATTTTTTTTCTTAAAATAAATTAAATTAAGATATTGTACACGCCTGCTGTCAGACGACAACACTTAGATGGTGCACCAGAACTACAAATGAGCTTCACACAATTTCTTAAAAATTGTCTATAAACGTACAAATTATATAAACTACACATGTCATTGATCAAAATTTTAATTAAAGTGTTTGAAGAAATAAAATGTGAACTTAAGTCTTTTTTTTGTGACTTGATTGACTTGACTAGACACAGGAGTCCAAAACCCTTAGGACTACCAAATGCACTAGAGGACACGAATGTGAACTTGCAGAATGTTCCTGACTTCAACTGGGAAATTAGGACTAGTCAGATGTTGGCATTGCTATTTAAAGGACATTGTTTTAAATGACCCAACGATTTAAATAAGAAAAACATACTGTTCTCCTTTCGGCGAAGGTGGAATCACCATCTCATTCTCTTCGTCTAAACTGGATCTGAAAAGTTTGGCAAATTAGTATACATTGACAAGCCTCATTCGTCATCTTAAAATATCAACTCTGACAGTGACGCTAAGAGGATGTTAACCGTGACAACATTTCAAGAACCTTACGTCATGGGGTTAGATGTCGGGAGGTAGTGAATGAGGTCCCTCATGGTCATTTTTGTAGGATCCAAAGTAAACTCCTTCCGACAGGCTTTACTTCTCTTGATTTTCTATAACAAAACATTAAAATGTATTCTGTGTATACCCAATACCAAATGCGTTAACAGTAGTAAAAACTTTGTATGTATGTATTTGAATAACATGAGCTGACCTTCTCTTTGCACCGCTCCCGTCTCAGCAGCTCTCTCAGCTTCTGGGCTTTTATCATCCTCTGTACATCCGATGGGTCATTCAGGAGTCTACTAAGGGACAGCGCTGACGGGGTGATTGAAATCACATTTTTGGATATGAGAGTCTTTGCTTTCTCTGATATTTCTGTAGCTTCTTTATCTGGAATAGAAGGAGGTACTCTATCATGTGATCTTGAATTAACTTCTTTGGTTTGACCGGTTGAAATGTTTTCCACTTGTTTGCTACATTCTGTGGATTCCTTGGGTGGCGAAACAGTCGAAGGTTCTGGTATCTCAGAGGATGTAGGAGTGATTGTTGGTGGTTTTTTGTGCTGCTTTTCCTCTTCAGAAAGTCTTCCTTGCCTTGGGGACTGGATTCCTCTTGGGGCCGGCGTTCTGGGAGGTTGACTCGATGTTGAGGGCTTTTCCTTATCTGACCCACAAACGGCATCGGCAGGAGTCACAGAGACTTCGACTGGGGATTTCAGTGTCCGAGAAACGACAAGAGGGCGACCAGGAGCCACTTTGGGCTTGACAGAGAACCGCTTCCTTCTCTGGACTGATGCGGATGAGCCGGCACCTTCCCCATTCTGGTCAATGCCATTTCTAAACAGGAGTTTTAAGAGTTAGTCTGGTCGGAAATCATAGAAACAAATATTACAGCTCCTCAAATATCTACTCTCCAACATACCCAGTACCGGGAGCATTTTCTGATGGGATCACATCCGAGCTGTTGGCTATAGAAGCATCATTGCTCTTGTTTTGGTCTTTTTGGGTCGTGCTCGTCTCCTGGTTTGCTGCAGGCGGTTCCTGAGATGTTCCTGCTGCGGTTCTCCCAGTTGCTCCTACGTTGGGGCGAACACTGAATCTTGACCGACGAAACATTTTAACCTGAACATAAAACATTGGAATTCACAAAAAGAAATTTTTATATCCCTTTGAAAACCCCCAAAACAAATTTAACCCCATACTTCAGACAAACATGTACAGATAATTTATTTACACTTAAAAAGGTTTTCACTTAATGGAAGAAAACATTTAAAAAACTAAAATAAAAAATGTAAGCATGCCCTTAGGTAGTAAATTCCAAGTCAAGAGTTATAGAAGAATAAAATAGAATGCCTTTATTGTCATTATACACATTGTACAATGAGATTGCAGGGAGAGACCCGTGAGCCGCAGCATCGGTGCGCGCTGCTATCGTTACATGTTTATTAGTTCTTGCAACCTTATTTAAAAATTAATTACATAAAATACATATATCAAAGCCGTAACACGGTGGTTTATCATGATTTCCTTTTCAGCCTAAAGCCACTGGATTTTAAACTTTTATATAGGAACCCACAATATCAACATTGCTACTAGCTGTTTGTCATTACAGAATATATCAGTATCCGATAAGTAAAACTGGGCAGACATAAACAACCTGTGTTTACCTCCATCTTTTTGCTGCTTGTGCGTCAGAACCGAAGGGGACTGGTCTGGTACTGGTCCTACCATTTGCCCGGTCGTGACAGTAATAGTGATGCAGCGCAGGATTGTGGGTGTGCTTAACTGAAGCCAAACAGCAATTAAGGATGTGTGTTTACTTTAATGTAGTTTCGCAACTTTGGGGAAAAATGTATAATATATTTCTTCGCATCCAGGCTTTGATGTCCAGTGTCTGCAACGTCTAGATTTGCCTCTGCTTTAACAAGCCTCAATGTCAAAAACAAGTTCAAATAATCATGTCATTAGCGGGACTCTAGACATTAAATGCGGACTGAATTGTTGAATCAGCAACTTGATTCGGTGGTGGAGGAAATGGAGGCCTTGATTTGAAGACCAATGATACCCAATATTGAAGTAGACCAAAATAGAAGTTAAACACCACCACATATCAGTGCATCCTGATTTTTCATTATTAATGAGCTTTATTCTCTTTATGACTCAAAAACTATTCTTATTGCTTGAATTAACCCCCCGCCTTTTTGCTTTTAATGCTACATTACATCCAAATCCTTTAATGTATTTGTGAATTTGGAAAAAAAAGTTTTTGGGTTTTCAAAATGTGTAACAAAGAAAAGTCTAAAAACTGTGTGCATTAGAATACTACCTTTTTTCATCTTTTATCGTCTATATCCAAAGCAACCTTTTGAGTTCGGTCAGTCTTCGCCATGTTTAATAAAATATTACGGCAGTCCACAAATGAGGCCTTTATACATGGAAAACGCTAAACACAGTAACGGTGATGCTCTGGTCAAACACCCAGCCTTTAACGAAACACGGTGGTAGCAGCATCATGCTGTGCCAAGAAATTTTCTTCAGCAGAGAATATGGAGGTAACTACCGGGAGGAGAGTAACCCTTTCAAGTAGCAGAGAAACACATTTCCATCAAAACTTTGTCACGTGTTAGAACTTCCCATTTAAATCCAATAGAGACTGTAAAGCAAGACTGCATTATATTTGTATCCAATCAGCTGAAATTCAATGGGAATCATCTCCAGCTGCGCGTGTTTCTACATTTTGACATCATTTTCGATCGAACTTCACAATTTTTCAGCACTTTTCTGACATAAAATGCTACAAAAAGGGAGAATTTACACATTTAGAGTGCAAAGAGGAAACAGAACATTATGTAAACAAAGCCACAGTTTAGATCGAATGCCCTAAAGAAAGTATTATGTTATCTATGTTATCTTTTTTATTATTATCACCAATAATGTTGCACCCAGCAACATATTCGCCCGACTTCTGTACTGCAGGTAAAAGTACTTAGCCTATAACCTGCTGTTTAGCCCAGCTAAGCTTCAGGTGTTTGATTAACTGTCGAGGCCAGACATGTAAAGCGCTTTCAAAGCGTTCGTGTAAACAAGGAGCCAATAGATAATTATACAACCACGCCTTTGTTTTTTAAAACATACCCTGATATAACACGTCAATTTACCCGCACTTTTTGTGTAAACAAGTGGAAAAGCAGCTCTCCGCAGAGCTCACGCCCTATAACACTCAAGCGTAGCAACCTGCCTGAGATGTAGCCTCATGTTAAGAAAGTCGTGAAGCTAAAAAGAATAAAACTCTATAAATATAATTTAGAAATCCACCAACACGTCCGCAGAAACGTACCAGTTCAAGCAGATGTCGGTCTTCTTAAAATAAACCAGCCTCGGAGTAGCGAGAAAAAAAATAGATGGCTAGCGGTTCCCCGTGCGTTTACTGATCCGCCATGTTTTTTGTTGACCCCGTTTCCTTCGGTGAAAAGACTTCTGGGAAACGTAGTCTCGCGATACAAACAGTTAGACAAAGCGAGATGCAATGAAAATTTGAGAAGTAGCCTACTACAGTTTTTTTTCTTAAATTACTTAACTTAATCATTTAATTTGCTCTAACATCAGCTCAAAAAGAAGGAATGTGGTGATGAAAAACAATGAAATGAAAGATGATGTCGCTTATGGGATAATTTTGTCAAATGTATCAGGCATCTGAATAAATTATTTTCAGTTAATTTACTTTAGTAAGTTGTGCCTTCACTATTGATTTTTTTCATAATTTTACCACGAGATGACAGTATTTCACCAAAGTAACTATTGTGTTACTTAAAAAAATTATAATCATGGATTCCCTCTTTATGCAACATTAAAATATACGTTTAAATGTTTAAAATAAAACTGAATACATGATTAAAATAATGAGCACTTAACAGAAGCATTTAGAAACAGGAAACACTGACTGAGCACCAATCTAAAAATTGTTCAAATGTTTCTTTTTACATCCATAATAATTTAAACCGTAAAACAAATAGGATCCTTGAGAACTTTAGATGTTAATAAAAAAATAAAATAAAATAAAATCTCGATTGTCACAACTTTGGACAAAGTGTGACTTCACAAATAATGTGGTTTCAGTACTGAATACTGAAAAGAAAGTGCACTATATAACAAAACTGATGTATAACAATGTAATTAGATAATAATTTTTCACGTCCAAATTTATTTAAGTGCAACATTAAAAGTTATAAGACATTAAAAAATACTTTATTCAAAGGGGTGTTTGTTTTCTTTGCACGACAAAAACAGCACCTGTACTTCCTGTTAAAGCTTACCTTTGATTATTTTGGATATACATGTCTTCTTAAATGTGGGCTCACTGTATGAACTTGCATTGAAACATGGACCCCTGTCCATGTGAATCTCTGATTGGTTTAAAGCTTTATTCTTGAGCAGCCAATTAGCAGAACTAGCAGAATGAATTACTTTTGCCATGGCAACTACGCAGGAAAAGGTTTTAGCCAAGATTTGAGCCCAGGACCTTCTTGCTACAAGGCAAGATTGCGAGCAACTATGTTACTGTGAAACCTAATTCAAAAAAGGTAAGGAAAATTAAATCTTGTGCAGTTCTTTTGCCGTTGTGCATATTGTGGATGTTGTGAAAATGTTGTACACTGCAGTAGGAACGGTTTAAAAGAATCAACAAACCCCCAAAAGGTTTTGTGGGTTTATGGACAGTAAAAGACGGAAATGTGAGCTCCTCCAACCGGGTCTCATCATTTCACATTCCAAAGTTTCATTATATGTTTTAAATAAACTCTATAAATCAGAGATGCATGGCTTCTTAAAAAGTCTAGGTGCACCACCAACGTAAAGTAGTGCATGTTAATTTGAAATCCTAAAAGACAAAATAACTTCTATGTCTTTTGTTGGCTGTTCCTCTTTTTTTTAAGAAGCCTCAGTTTGGCAGACGTAGAATTAACATGCCATTTACATGCTTGAGTTGCTATAGGAAGTCACATGCTTGCTACTTACCCATTTCTACACACTGTGTGAAGTTATGGTGATTATAATCTTGTAAAAACAGACGCGTAGAAATAGCAGCAGCAGTCACAGACAAATATAAAATATATAAAGAGAGAAAACAGAATAAGCATAAAATACTGTACCGTGATGGCAAATAACCAAAATAGGTAGTATGAAATACCAGCAGGGATGTAAACCAGTGGCGGCTCCTGACAAATATCTTAGGTGGGTGGGGGCGGGGGGCAACTGTTATGATGATAGGTAAGAGTCCCTTTTTCTAGATGGCAACATCAAGCATTAACTCTACAAACTGCACATTAATCTTGAATAACTATACCAAGTTCATAGCGACGTTCTCAAAAACACTGAAACACTTCAACCAAGGCCATCAAATAAGGAACTACTAGAAATGAAATTGCCTTACAATGAATGACATTTCTCATCTTAAAACTATAATTAAGAAAATCTCTCCAGGACATATACAGTATAAAATTGGCTGCCAATATGGAATGAGTACAACTATTTACAATTCAACCAGTGATGCTTTAAAAATCTAGAAGCTGCTGGGAGGAAGGATTTGCAGTCTGTCACTTTCAAGTTCAGCTACAGCTTCATGTAAGTGGTGGGAGAGGTTGTCCAAAAGATATTTTATTTTAGATAGACTCCTAGTACGAACTTATCCTTCCAGATGAACTTTATCAACCACTAAGCTGCTTCTCCAAAATAACACACCATAGTAGATGGGTGACGCCACAACTGAGTCAAAGAAGCACTTCCGGAGAATGGTCCTGCACTCCAAAAGACCTCATTCTTCTCAGTGGGTAGAGTGTGCTCTAGCCCGTCCTGTGAAGAGAATCAGTGTTGCGAGTGAAGTTCAATCTATCATTCAGGGAAACACCCAGTCACCACAATCTCATTGTCTGATTTGAAAACATGTGAATGTAGTCCTTTTAGTTTTGTATCATGTGTAAAACCTATCCCAGTTGATTTAAACAGAAACTGAAAATAAGCAAGCAGCTCAAATGCAAACTGAAGGAAATGCACATCTATGATTTTGTGGTTGTATTCACACGGTGCACAGTTCGGTGTACCCAGTTCCTGTTTTCTTTTTTTTTGATATTTCAATGGCAGCCTTAAGTTGCTTTCTAGACTGCTGTGTTTTCATGTTTGGCGAAATAAATTATAGATTAAAACATTAAGAACAGTCCATGTCTGAGTTGGTGACAGAATGTATTTCGTGGAGATTTGTATAGATTTACATGCTGATTTGTAAATGTGAACAGCACTAGCAGCAAGCTGCAAGTAATCTCCAAACACAGTAGGGCTTTGGGTTTGCCACTTGAAAAAAAAAAAAGTGTGAAAGATGTTACATGTAAGATTAGTTTTTGCTTCCGTTACAGCCTTATAAATCACTGAGCATTGTACAAACATTACATCTCCCAAAATCTAAAAAACAAAATGCTGAAAAATTGTTGGCTTAGTTTAGACGATGAAACTCCTACATCATATAGATTCATTAAAATTTGATATTTATGGCTTAGCGATAATGAAAATCCAGAATTGTGTGTCTTAAATAACCCCAATATTGTTGAAAAGTATCTAAGGAATATTCAGCTAATTAACTTAAAGGCTGCATAAGGTCTTTTTAGTCTCCTAATGGTCTCAGTGGGTGTAAGTAGGAAACGCAGTAATATGGAAGACTTCTTATTGGTAAGCCACAAAAGGTAATTAAATCTTAGTCTGCTAATGTTGGTCAACTAGGTACTCTGCAATTCTTTGTCAATGCACTAATCTACCATGAACTGTTAGAGGACTACATGCTTCTCTTTGCTGACGGGCTTTGTGGAGATGCTTTCATTTTCATGCAGGACTTGGTATCTGCACTCACTGCTAAATGCAACAAAGGTTAATGGTTTATTGACCACGGCGTTAAGATGCTTGATTAACCCTCAATGCTGGTATGACCTGAACACCCCAGAGAATCTATGGACTATTGTCAAGTAGAGAATGAGAGCCACCAAGACCCAAGGATAGAGATTATCTGAGGTCTCTAGAAAAGGCATATAAAACAATAGAGGATTTTGTAGCCTCAGAACACTGGGTGGAAATGTTCATTAAGTCTACTTTGTGGAGCTTAACACTGAGCCAACTCTCCAGTGAGGGTTGGCATTTTTGAAATATGTTAATTTGAAATTAACATATTTCAAGATCTTTTGTCAAGATTATATTATTTTCATTTTAAGGCCTTTTGCACAGCTTCAGTAGTGGTGCCGATAAATATGGCTGCCACTGATTCAAGATGTTTAAATATGCTGACCAGCTTTTAACACCATCTGGCTCTACTCTCTGCTGGGTGGCCATGTATGTAAAAACATATCTTGACTCAATTAAATTATTCAAAAACTATTTTCCAGGATGAAGCAGGTTGTTCTTTATTAGGCAGTACTGTACAGTATATGTCACATTGAAAAACACTTATTGAAAGTCTAGTCACAAATAACTTTTCTTTTTCTTTTCGTTTGTTTTGTTTCTAGATGCACTTTTAAAGCTCAGCATCTCACTGAAAGGTCCTAAGCCAGAACTGGTTAAATCGGGAATTGCAGAAATCCCAAGGCATTCCAGTTTTGCCATTAATTGCTCAGTGAACCCAATTCCCAACTTAACTTATTTCCTTCTAAGATACAATGACTCAACTTTAAAGTCCAAAAAGGCAAACAACCTTTCAGGACATTTTGACTTCCCTAAGGCCGATCATGACCATGAGGGCAACTATAGCTGTATGTATGAAGTGAAACTGAATAGAACATACAGGTCTAATGTTTGTTGCTTGATTTCAAGAACCATGGTGGTACCTGCTGCTTTACACATTGACTGCTACGATCTTGGTTGTCCTTGTGACAGTTGTTTTGGTTGCCTGCCTGGTCTGCACAAGACGACGACGAGTAAAAGAACCAACGACTGTGCTCTTGAATCAAAGTGAGTGCCTATATCCAGGAGTCACATTGGACGTGTTAGAGCAAGAGTACCAAAAAAAAGAGTGGTACTATACGTACTTTTTTGCAGCGGTTTTACTTTAACATTGGGATCGGTGAGGTTACTTACAATATTGAATGCGGGAGGAGATGTAAGAAAATACAGGGAGCAAAATAGAACAAAGGAAGATGCAAAGAAAAACTAGTGGTGAACAATGAGGATATGCAGGCTTAATTACACTGATGGAGAGGAGAGAGCAGAGGAGCAAAGGGGAATAATCAAAGGTAAGCCGAGGCAGTTGGGGAATAGAGAAGGCATATGAAGATTAGGAGATGGGAAACAGCAGAGAAGATAAGGATACTGGCAGACTGAAGGGAGAAAATTAAAGTAAATTAATGATGAAAGGGAAAACATTTTTACTAAAACATTAGAAGATGTCAGAGAACAATGAAAATCAAATCTAAGTAACTAAATAGGAAAGGACAAAAACAAGTAACATAGATACAGTTCAAAAACCTATGGAACATGAGACTAACTCTTATGTGCTTATGTTGCAGTGTATATTAGAAACAGTTACATAGAAGAAGAGGATGAGGACGAGCAGGACTATGTAAACGTTCAGCCAGTGGCCGCCAAAAAGTGGCCGAGAGGCGAGGAGGCGGAGGGAAAATACTACGAAGAGCCAAAAGGGCCTAAAGCTTCTACGGTCCACACAGCACAACAGGACTATAGCGAGGACGACGATTCACACGACTATGAAAATCCTCTAGAAGGTTCTGGCGCTTCAGAGGGAAACATGGAGAAAGAGAGTGATGAGGAGGAAAGCGGTGACGATGAGGACTATGTCAACTTAGGCGAACAAGCTGAACAAACTGTGGATATTTACAGAGATGAACTGAATATTTATCAAAACCTTTAAAAAGCTTCTTTAAGAAATGTAACATGTACTTTGATCACATTTTGGGGCCCAATACCTCTTGTTGCTGTTTAGTCCATTTTTGCAGTCATTATTTGGTTGATCACTACAAAACCGCCAGCTTTTCCGGAAACAACCCAACTTTGAATTAGGAGCATTTCTCAAAAATTCGGAATTATACCTATATCCATTCTTAACAGACTATGCAAGTGTCAGAGCCTAACATGTTATGTCAGAATAAAATTTCAAAACACTTAAACTAACATTTTTCTACAAACATGTATCCTATAAGGTGATTTAGCAGACAATGTTTCAAAATAATAACACTTGTTACATCTTGCTCTGGTATTTAATGGAGTGGCTCAAGTACAGCACTAGATCAATGTGTTGATAGTAATCCAGTACATCGTTATGAATAAAGCATTTGAAAATAGCACAACTTTAAGACTCATATGAAAAGTAAGGTTTAAAAAAGTATTACACTTGCTTAGATTTACTTAACCCTTCAATGCCTGATCCAATAGTCTTTATCTGGGCCTTTAACAAAACATGGAAAGAAATTCAACAAGAAATAATTTTTGTGCGTATCAAATATGATATATATGGCATTAATGCCAAACGCATCTGAGAGCTTTTGCATCATTTAATGATAAAACTTGGCTCAAAGCCCTGTTGCACAGTCAGATATACCTGAAAAAAAACAACTACACAACGATAATTTTGACTTGTCACAATGAAATAATTGATAGATATACATATCTTTCCATATTAAGGGCCAGATAAAGACTCCAGATTTAAAAATGTACAACTCTCTCTCTTTTTTTTTTATTGGATTAGGCATTAAAGTGTTAAGAGGTTTCCATAAATTAAAAAGTTTTGGTGTTTTTGAAACGTGTAACCCATAACTAACTTTTTCCATTGTTTTAAAAAAAGTGAAAAAATCAAAAGGAAATGAAAAATAGCCAATCTTTGTGAAACTAGTCATACCAAAGTCTCCTGTCCAAATTTACGTACATACTGGAAGATTTAGTCCGATGTGATGTATGACTATGGCTAGCTTGTACAGTTAACAAATAAACCCCCAAGGATTACGAAAATGAAGCAATCTATGGCTAGCAAAATCAGCCTCTAGTTGTGACTGATCCCTTTCTGCTCTGGGTCTGACCAGACTTGTTACTCCGATATGCACACATTCCTGGTTTCCTGGTTTCCCAGCAGCTGTGACACCAAATTAGTCTATTTTATATAAGTGAGCCATGCAGTGGTTTTGTAAAATAAAAAACGATGCAGCTGAAGTACCCGTTTCTACACATACTGAGTGTAAATAATCTGTAAAACTGTCAACTGTAAGCTTTCCTACAACATTTTTGGAAGAGAAAACAAACTTTAAGCTAATGCAACATCCGATTGTTAGAGGGAAGTAAAATTGCTCAAAACAAACCTTTGCCTTAGACACAAATACGTTGGTGTCACAGCTAATTTACATGGTTAAATGTGCT
The DNA here is from genome assembly GCA_032876305.1 of Orestias chungarensis. Taxonomy (NCBI): domain Eukaryota; kingdom Metazoa; phylum Chordata; class Actinopteri; order Cyprinodontiformes; family Cyprinodontidae; genus Orestias; species Orestias chungarensis. The sequence continues at coordinate 2,120,967 of JAVLVB010001034.1, read as the reverse complement.
TGGGGAACCTTTATAGTCAATGCCGGTTTAATTTAACTACAGTATCGATGGAGTGGGTTTTTTTTTTTTTTTTTTTCAGTAATGCACCAAAAGTAAAAACTGTAGAACAAACATCGTCTTCTTTAAGAAAGAAACTACTGATGATGCAAGGAATTTCTTCAAAATGAACACTTTGTGTTAGCAGTTGTAATCAAAATAGGGTTTGATCTCACAAAGTACGCACAGCGTACTGTGTGATTAGCGTATTGTGCTTAACTGCAAAAACTGTGCAATATAGCTCTGAAGACAAGATTGCACCTGAAACTGTTCTTAAAGAGTGACTTAGATTAAGAATTACAAAAAAAAAAGAGCTAATTTTACCTGCTGTGGGATAGAATGATAACCACTAAAGCTACTTCTTGATTCACTGCATCAGGCTGAAGGAGACAACGGCTCAAACACCTTACTGCATCATTACGGATTTATTTCTTTAACAAAGATAGCATTAGCAGTGAACATCCAAACATTTTACACATCACATGTTTCTTTCATCAGAAGATCATACCAGGACGTTTACCAAGTGGATTAGTCAGCAACAAGTAGTATCTCAGAGGCTGGTGGGTAAAAAAACAAAACAATAAAGTGGTTCAGGGACAAGAATAGGAAGAGTTCATTTGGATTGTCTTGCACATGGCAGCTTGTCCTGAAGATAAATTTGAGGGGGAGATCTTAATTTGCCCTCAAGCCCTTTTCACTGCAAGGCACAGAAAACAAAACAATGTTAAGTTATTTTTTTTCCCTCCCAGTTGTGAGATAACAAGCAAACCGCTACTTACTTGTGGCCAAACCTGTGGTCAAGCAAAAGGATTCCCAAATGGGTCTCCAAAGGCATCTGTGGAACCAGAAGTCTGAGCAACAGTAGTCTGCAAAAGAAAAGTCGATTTGTGACCAAAAGGTATTCAAGAGCAAAAAATACATATGTAAAGATCAGTTTTCTTACCGTTGCTACTAGCGGTGCTCCGAAAGGATTAGGATCTGGGGCACCAAAGGCCTTATCAAACATATCCTGACCAAGACCTTGCCCCGGTATTGGTGCTGAACTGTTGGGAACAGGAGCTGTAGAGAAGGCAGCATCAAGAAAGCTTGGAGCCAGAGCAGCCACCAGAGCAGGATGTGGCACAGTGGCATGCTTTGGAACATCTAGAGAGAGGAACGTTTTATTTCTTAGAATATCCTGCACAAACTAAAAAGATGGCCCGTTTGAATGGGTATGGGTCAATAAAGGCATTAGCAGTATTATTTCTTTCACCAGTGGTACGTGTCACACAGAGTGGTCCCAAAGAGTACTGAAAGATCAACTACTGAGACAAGTGCCTCAGTTTTAACGTGCATTTTATACGTTGAGGCTATACATCTACAATTTAACAAGAAAGATTTTGTGCCATCTTCACAGCTGAACATCCTTTTCACTGTGTAAAGTTGCATAGGGGCTAGAAGCTGCATGATTATTCCCAACAGACAACAATGGTGTATTGCAAAAAGCAGTTAAAAGTTATCACACAAAAAAAGATGGCATGTGTTAAAATTTTCAAAACCTAGTTATACAAGGACTAAAAGTATTGGGTGACACTAGGCTTCATCATCTCAAGTTTGAGACAAAAAAAAGGACATTTTTAAACACCCAGGTTAAGCAAACACAGTTCCAGACACCATAGTATCTGTTAAAAGGCCTAGAGCATGTTGAGCAATGTGTGTAAGCAAACCAACTTCAAAGTAACACATGAACTTAAGACTGAAAGACCCCACTAACAAAAAAATTAAAAATATAAAAATTTTAATTACCCTCCTATTTTAAAAATTACCCTAAGTCATGAGCCAACTTACCATTATTCAAATTTGAGGACATTTGATTAATGTCAAAATCATCATGGTCTGCGGCATTCTGGGCCACCCCTACTTTGTTGGAGAAGTATTCATCAAATGCCCCCGACTCCTTGTTAGCAGGCTCTGGAGCAGAGCTTGACAGGAGCTCCCCTTTTCTGGCCGGGATAGCGGGAGGTTTGGCAAGTTGGAAGTTCTTGAACATGTCCTTCCCAGTTTTATTCTCCTTATCCCCAAGAGGATCCAAAGCAGTGAAGGCACTGTTCTCCACTCGTGGTGGGGTCTCCTTAGCCGGCGGCCTTGGAGGGGGTCGCGAGGGGCCGTAGTCTCCCATTGTTTGGAAGGGATTCGATGCAGCGGGCTGAGCCCACTGGAGGTGAGGTGGAGTGAGAGGTGGGGCACTAAACTGCGGCACTACCTGTGGCCCCCAGACAGGGGGCTGCATGGAAACGCCAAAGGCGGCTGGTGTAATGAAGTTGGGTCTAGGGCCGGGAGCAGCGATTCCTGGCATGGAAAACATTGAGGATGCAGGGGTTGAGCCCCACATGCTGACCGCAGGCACAATTGAAGCTGGTGGACCCAACTGAAGATTGCCTGGATATATAACAAAACAGTACATTTACAATGAGTAGACCAATATTACAATGAAGAAAATACATACAATAATATAACGTTAGTTACCCAGAGCCCCTATGGTTGAAGGAACTGTAGTTGTGGGCGTGTTGTTGAAAAGGTCTGCCGGAGATGTTTCAGAAGGAGGAGCACCAAACAGGTCTGCACCAAACAGGTCACTTGAACCAGCCTAATCCGAAATGAGAAAAAAGATAAATATATATATAGAACTTGCTTTGAGCAACAGGAATGAGTTTACCCGAGACATCTATATAAATTGGCATGCTTAAAAACAAAACCCAATATCGTTATGTACACATGCTCCGACTCTTACCATTGTTCTCTATTCCCTGGAAGCATGAATGTTAGAATAAGTTTAGAGCCAAGGTGAAAAAAAGTGATCACTCTGCAGAACAGTCATAATGCAGTGTGTCAAGCCAAGATCTAACCACCAGTGCTGGCATAAACTGAAACCGAGAAGATTCAAATGTCACCGTGACATTGCATGGCAACTACAGCTAGACATTCCTTGCACACATGTGAATACAACAAAAAAAAAAGGTGTTAGCACCTATTGAAAAGAAACACCCCCCCCCCCCCCCCCATTTTCATGCAACTTCCACCAACTGTGCGATTTCACCTTTGCACTCCTTCGACCTCGTCCAGATTTAGAGTTCAGTGGAGGTGGGCTTATGACAACAGACTCGTTGCTATGGGTCACTGGTGCGTCTGGATGACTCATGTTGTAAGAGTTGGGTGACGATTTCAAGCAGGTCTCAAAAAATGGGTTTGGGGCCGAGAGCCCTGTTTGATATTCAGTCCTGTCCGTCGTTACTGCAGAACCCTGTGTTATGCTACTCCCTAGTGGCCACCGTCCATTATTGAGTGCAAGAATCATTGATTTACTTGATAATCCATTCACATGCCGATTGTTGTCAGTTTCTCCTTTTAAATCGTTCAAGTCTGTCTTAATTGTGCTACCAGCTATAATGTTGAGGTCATTTGTAGGGGGTGTATGTGTATTTTGAGGTACAACTGTATTGGTTGGGCTAGAGAGGGGGTCATTGCCAAATGGATCATTGTCTGGAGCAGGAAAGTAGCCAAAAGTATTTTTAGAATTTGTGGCCGGCTCACAGTCAGGAACGAGGGAGTTCAGAAAAGACATATCCTTTATGCAATTTTGGTTGCTGTCAACTCCAGCAGAAAAGTCCAGCAACAGAATGTCAGACTCCTGGTTAACATGAGGGAGAGTGAGGGAGAAAAGATCAATGAATCAATTTCAGAGAAAAGATGAGTTGATAGCATTAATATGAGCAATGAATCACATGGTGAGAGACAAGTCGTAGACAAGTCGTTTAAAGCTGCTGCAAGTCCAACATTAGCACCAAATGTATTAACTTGAGGAGCCATTTGATAAGTAGGTGAGTGGATCGTCTGTCCAATAAATGCAATAAATGTAAATTTTATAGCCACCTCTTTTAATTTCATTGTGTGTGCCAATTTTCCTTGAATATATATAACAATGTCAAACTTGTAGAAGCTTTAAGGTTGAGAGTATCAATTAGATTGGTAAAGGGTGCCTTAACTCAATTTATGTCACATTTAATAATTTACAGAAAGAACTTTTAGTATGGTGTTTAGATATCACACATGTAAAGATGATTAAAAAAGGCATTCATCTCCAGTAAAGCCAATTTAAAAAAGATAAAAAAATCTTTGGATTATTAGATACTATTTAAACAAAAGATGGGCAAACACAGATACAAGGTATGAAAAAAATATTAAGCTCCAATAATACAACTCAAATATGCTACCGATACACTGAAGCTAAAAACTTACATCTGGAGCCCTGATGTCTGGAGGAGTTGTAATGTCTCCAAAAAGGTCCAACTGTTCCACTGGCTGCCAGAGGGGGGGGGGGGTGTTTAAAACACTTGTTCAAGTTTAACATTCCAAACAAAAACACAACAGATTTCTACCTGTTCACTCTTTGATTCATTGTCCCCGCCCTCTGAGGCAGCACCATTCTAATGGAGAGAAACAAAATAAAAAGTCAGCCCGAATACGGTCACTTTTCCAGAAACAAGCTGTTTTAGAGAGCTTACCTGCACGACTGCAGAGCCATTTTCAGCCTGTAAGCATAATTACAATGTTAATGATTATACTCCTTTCCCAGCCTTTTTCTGACATGGATCATTTCAGTCAAACTTGAGGAGAACGACACAATTCCCTGACTTAGAAGCCACAGTTTACTCGCAGGAGGTTCATAAAGTGCAGTTTTTAAATCATGGGAGCCTTGTAAGACTAACACTAAATATTTTTATTTCCAAAGAAATGTAATTACTGCCTTATATTATAAAAGAGGAGAAAAAAATGACAGCCCAATACTAGTTTGTTACCTTCTGTGAAGACTCTGCTTCTTTCTTCCGTATGTTGAAGATGACTTGGAAAAGATCTTTCAAATCAATAACCAAAGACTCTGCCTGCATTACCAGAGAAAGCAAAGTCTCATCATTTCCTTGTCGATCTTCACTTGTCAAGCTCCTCGACTCTGCATGTGTGCATTCAAAGTTTACCTGCTGTGCTGTTTTAATGGCAAAGAACTGATGCTGCCCCTCAGCCCCACAAACATAACCAAACGCTCTGTTGTCTGTAACGTCTCTTGCAATGAAGGAAATTTTGCTCACCAAATGCTCATGTTCAATTACCTGAAAGACAAAGGAGTGGGATTACTGGGAATGATTCCGAAATGCAAATCGTAATCATGCATTTTCACTACTAAATGAGACTCACTCCTGACTTCTCGTCAATGATCTTTAAACCAGACATTGAAATGTTGACCCAGATTCTTTGCTTGTGCTTGCCTTGGGACCGAGCAGCTATAGCCATCCCCTGCAGGAAAAAATAAAATAAAAATATTTTGCTCTGTTCCAGGAAATGTGTTCACGAAGTCCACCTCAAGCAGGCAGGTATACAGCAACAATATTGAAAGAACTTTGAATCCCAGCAGGGATACTGTTACCTTTAGTTTCATCATAGAGTCCTGGCACATTTTGTCTCCGCGGGCCTCGGGGACATCATCAACGCCGATGAGCTTGGCTTTGTATCTCACACCGTCCCCTTCAAACCTGCTTTTGAGGTACTCATCTGTCTTCTCTACTACAAAATGTAGAAAAAAAATGTTTAATTAAAATCTTGAGTTCAAAGTTTGCAGGTATTTAAACTGAATATTATAGAGTAATTAAAAGAACAAAAAAAAAATAATAAAATAGGGGGGGGGGGGGTCATTTTATTTCATCTTTTGCATCCAAATTGATTTGCAGCATTAAATATACACATATACTTAAACAATTGCACACATTTTAAAAAGCAGTGTCAGATCAAAAATGATAAATCTTCCAATTTTGTAATCCTTTTTTGGGGGGGGATACAGTAGATCTGGACACATCCTGGTTTTAGACTATATTAGTGTTGTCTGGCTGTCACTCCAGCTCAATGAAAAGCAGCAACTTTAAGTGTGAGAGTTCAGCTGCGTCCTCTGACCCGGGACAAGCAGGAAAAAAAAACACATGGATGGAATTTAGCTACATCTGTACTGAAACCAAGGTTGAAGAAAAAGAAAAGCCTTGTTTAAAAAAAGGGTAACATTTACACAAAAAGCCTGGAAGATCACTCAGGTCAGGAGTCTCCATGTCTGGCCCTCAAGATATACTCTTGTTGCAGCTTTTAGAGTCCTCCTCACTTCAACACACCTGAATCTAAAGAACGGTTCATTGAAAGGCCTTTGCCAAACTTGATGGACCACTAATTCACCCATTTGCTTTAGCTGTGTTGGAGCACTGATGCGCATCTAGATAACCATCATAGATAAACACTCCATCTGGTGGCCAAATGATACATGCCATCTTAACCCACCATTTAAAATCCATTACCATTCTAAAGATGGAGGGAAACAAACAATTGAGTGACTTGAGCGGTTAAGTCCATTAACGCTAGTCAACTGACGTCTCTGTAATTTATTATTCCTTTAACCTGCCCCAAGTAAGGCACAACAAGAATGATCTCACAGCATTATCCATAACTGACCTCTCCTCTTCTCCCTTTTCAACAGGCCTTTGGGTGTGGTCGTCAAAGGAGAGGTGGGCGGGCTGTTTGTGGTCGAGGTCGTTGATGGGGAACTTGGGTCAGCAGTTGCTGGTACACCGTTCTCCACTTCTGTAGACATCGTGCGAAGAAGTCCAACTTTACAGGACTAGTCACGACGCTAGGAAAAGCTGCCTGCAGCTCTGTGTTCCGATGCACAGATGTCAACCAAGCATATGTCTTAACACTCTCTCATGCTTTTGTTTTTTGTTTTTGTTGTTCCGTCTGTAGTAGAAAAAAAAAAGATGGACAGGAGATTTTGTACAAGGAAATTAACAGCTATACAATATAATGTTTACAGCCATATAAACATCCAACAGAAGCAAGGCATTATGACCAATAAAAAATACTCACAAGACCAGCCACTTTAACCTCTACCCTCAAAGAAATAAAAAAAAAAAAGCCAAAAAGCCATTTGTTTTGTGCCCTTTAAAGTGGTTCATTTTCAAATTCAATACAATGCTGTCAAAAACTATATTTTACCACGTTAATGTAAGAAACCCCATCATGCGATTTTGCCCTAGCCTTCCAGCATCATTAATGTTGCAACAGGCATACTCAGATTTACCTACTCATGTTCAGTTAACGTTGTTGACCAACTCAAGATAAGTATACACATGCAATCCAGTAACCAGTAGTTAATTTGTGATGCATAAAACCTATGCATTTACATCATCAACGTCACCGAACCATCTAAGGACTCGAATAGTTACTGTCGAAGGCTTACAACTACATCCAGCTACAACTGAAGTAGAACCCACCAAAACAAAAATATTCAGAACGAAACCATCTGTGCCTGGTTATAGACATACCTTACGGACTGGCTCCAGAGGGAAAACTGGTTAAACAACGGATGTAAAGAGCCCGTGACTACCGTTGAGCAGACCAAAGGTTGAAAATGACCAAAGGTTGAGCAATTACCTAAGGTTAATCTTACGCTAGCTGAGCAACAGATCTCGTGATGCCCAGCTAAGCAAGTACAAGAGAAAATTGTTGCCTTTAGAATGATAATTCCCCTCACACACAGACACATTCTTCTTAAGCCTCGGAGAAGGAATGATGAAGTTTTGATAACGGATACATGCAAATGAGACCAACACTGAGTGAGATAAAGGATCATCAAAATATCCTTCAGCTTGGTGCCAATTATCTACCACAGGTCCCATTACAGACCATTCTACTGGCTTTAATTAGTTTCATCAGGAGGAAATTGTTTTTTTTCCCTGTAAGACCCAACTGTAATGGAAATATTGCCAGTCAGATGCCTTGACTGAAATTAAAGAGTTGTGGGTTGATCACAATTTCGTCACAAGAACTAAAGCACAGCTGTAAAACCATGTACTTCGAAATGATGCACCACAGCGCGTTCACACCACCGTTTGCCATGTAAATAATTGCAGGCCAATCTGATTTTGTTGCTTGGGGGGGGGGGGGGCAAACCTCACCGCTCGTTAATACTCTGCTTGCATAACCATAACATATGATTGTTCTTATCCATCAACCACAGCCAGAGGCAGAGGGCCCTCTAACTGGAGGAGAGCCTAATAAAACTGCTGTACTGTCAGCACTTCCTGAGTAGATCTGTTACATTTTAACAAAACAAAAAAAACCTTAAGGGTTAGGGCTGAGTGATAAAAATATAGTCTGGAGAAGAAAAAAAAAAAAAAAAAAAAAAAAGTGCTGGTGACAACTCTAAACTTGACCACAGAGCACACACACACAAATCCCATGTGTCAGCAGAATTATGGCAGAGCTGAGGGCAGAAGTGTCACAACGCAGGACCGTCAGGAAACCTAAACTTCTGCACATCTGGAGGAAATCAGGGAGTGAGTCAGTCTGCGAATGAATGAGATGGTGAAATACCACAGGGCCCACTGTGAACACAAAGGCCAGTCACTTCCAAAAACCCTGTTAGAAGTGAAACCAGCAAAAGTGGCATGTAGTTAAAAAGAAAGTTTTGTAACATCAAAAAAAAAAAAAAAAAATAGAATATTAGTGGGGAAAAAAGGATGCCTGCATGGATTTAAAAAAAAAATGAAGCAGAATAAAACAATCCATTAGATTTTACCTTCTAACCATGATGCATTCATGTTTAATGGGGAAAAACTAAGGTTAAAAAGAAGCTTACGCTCATAGCAGCTGCAAATATTAAGAGAGCAACTCATAAGCAAACAAAGCTTACTGTATGGCTTTAAACCGACAACCTGTGGCGCTCTGGTGGGGAAGAACAACGTTAAGAAACAACATACAGTAAAGACGAACCTGTGTTCAAGGCGCACGGTGACAAACGCAGCTGGCTTATGGTCTCTGCTTCAGAACAGCAGCGCAATCAACGCCAGCTGGGGACGAAGGAGAGCAACAGTGGGACTTTTTTTTGTTTTTTTCTCTCTCTCTCTCTTTCTCTCTCTCTCTCTCCTGCTAAATAGGCGAGAACCTCAGCGAGGAACCTGCAGCCAGCTCGGACCTTAACTCTTCACTGACTGACGGAGTCACTGCAGCTTTAAATGGCCGAGGGGCGTTCACTGTTCACTGGGCGGAAAAAGGGATGTTGTGTGTCAGGAAACAGAAAACGTTGTTTTAGTCGTTACGTGAACTGCACCTTTTTGTCCTTTGCAAGGATTTAGTTGGTATAAAAAAGGGATGGATAAATTCAACTGACTAGAAAAAAGCATAAATATAAACTTGTCTTGCTCACAGGTGTACCTGTCCCTTTAATAGTGGAGCATCACCCATCCCTCCACAAATCTTGATGGCCTGACATCCATGTTTATTTACATGAGTTGAAATCTTCTGTAACTTTGGCTTGACAAACTGTAAGAAAGTACTTGCATGATGTCAGCAACCAAATAAAGCAGGTATTTATGACCCCTGGCCGACCTCATGGAAACACTCCTATGGAAACACCACGCTTTTAGATGATGCTTACATCCTGGATTCCAAAGTATGAAGTCTAAAGAATAAGTAATCTAAAGATGACCTGTTTACTTCCAATGTGAAAGTTCTTTACCAGTTCCTACTGGTTCACAGAAATATAATTAAAACCCAAATCCAAGCTATTACCCTGCTTCAGGAGGCAGATAGAAAATGAGCCACACATCTCCACAAAGCAGCTTTTGAAGTGGTTACAAATGATTCAGCCTTGGTATTTTAACTAGTTCTCCGTTTAAAAAAAGTTCTAATCCTCAAATATTGTTAGGTCTCTTAAACCCCATTTTATAAATGCAAAAGAAGACATCACCGTTTTTGTTGCAAGCTAAACTGATTTTGTCAACATGTTGCATTATATCAAGACATTCCTGAAGCTGTGAGACTCTCAAACAGACGCAAGGACAATTACAAATGAAAAATAATTTCTCATTTATCCGGCACTGTTCACTTTGATATCACACTTTAAAATGTCACTTTATTAACCATCCACGCTGCGACAGCAAATTTTGCACACCGAATTTTCATTGCTGCTATGTCCGAAGTCCCATATTGTAGATTGTAGATTCTGTGTAGTCAAAATCCTATTTCTCTTATATTTCTTTATATTTTATTATATTATTTAAAATTGCTCTCAGGGTGTAAACTGGACCGTGGGATTAGAATTTCGTCCCACCTCATGTACCACATGTGATGCGATGACAAATAAAATTCCTTGATTACTTGATTCCTTGATTCTTGACCTATTTTCTCTGATTAAACATAGTGCAAGTCTTATTTTCACTGTAACTTGTACTGATTTTAACTGAGGTATTTTCAGTGGGAACACTTACGATTAGCTGAAATATTTGCTTTCCACAAAAATTCTGTTCAGATTCAGCCCCATTACAAAATTCATTAGTTGTGAATTATTGAACCCTGTAATGTAGTTTTATATTCGGAGCTCGAGCTGAACATAATGACAGAAAATATCATGAACTATATACGCCCAAAATATTTTTGTCAGCAAATATATGACGACAATAATTTAAAATTTTTTGCTAAACTGCTGCTTTTGTAAATGTCATACATACATACATAAACAATTTTTTAGGAGTGTTGGAATATCGCACTATTTTCCCAACATTTTTAAACTTTTTTTGTAGGCTTGTCAATTCAGAGTTTTAAAGTTGGACTATATTTGTTGTGTAATATTACACCATAACGTTTTATCTGGTCTTTAATGTCTAAAACCAAAAGAAGATGTTAGTTATTTTGATATAAAGAACATCAGTTGTATGAAAACAGTGGTATAAAAATAAATGTTACTTTTAAAGCATAAATATGTCAGAGCTGTACTGGACCAGCTGTAAATAAGATTTACTGTATACTATAACTAAACTATAGAAGCAAAAAACTAAAAGCAGTTTAACTAATGTAGCAGATTTTTCTTTCAAAGGGCTGGTTTGACATTTCCTCTGCTATGCACTAATCCAACTGCAGTGCAGTAAACTGATGGCTGTGAGTAGTTCCTCTCCAAGAATACTTTTAATGCCAACCAGTGATTCAGTAATGATGGTTTTGGTATTTGCTGCTCGAAGCAACCAGTAGCCATTGCAATTTTCCCAGGAAGAAGTCCCGGGAAGTGGTCCTGTCTCTGTTTGCTGAAGCATTGGTAGATGTTTGTTTGGGATAATTACAGAAGAACAGAAGCATTATTAGTATAAACTGGGATTTGCATGATACAATGACTGAGAACTTGGATGTATTCAACATTAAAATCCTTTTTGAACCCAAAATGTAAACTAAATACATGTAGATTTCAAAACACTGACATCCACAATGACAACAATGATGATGTCAGTGTGGCTCTTCCCTCTACTTGTAGCTTTCACTTCTGTAAATCTGTGGCTTTATTATATAGTAAACCATCACTTGAAAATGTTTTGTAAATATGTTTCCGATAACTTTTGAAGATAAAGCGGTAATCTAGTGGGCAATACTAACTCTTTGCTTTGTAAATAGGTTGAACAAGGCCAGTAGTGTTACTGCTTAACCTTTACGCACATATTGATTAAAATATAGCAATATGAATCAAATAAAATGTTTAAAAATTTATACAATGTTTATAGTTTTCTACAATAATTGATGCATGTGGACCTCGGGAACAGAAACATTCAAAGAGCATCACAGAGTCTCAACTGTGCATTATATGGCTTTAAATATCTTGTATTTTGTACCAGTATGTTTTTTGTAGTTCTTTGTAACCGTAAACATGGTCCTATATGACTTCAGTTAAAGTCTCTTAAGGGTTTTGCAAATGTACAAATTTTCCCAGCCAGAAAAAAGAAGCTTTTTCCCCCATCGTGCCTTCAACAGCACTTATCTATACGAAAACAATGTCTCACAGCTTCTATGGAGGTTTGCTTGAGATTTCACATTTTCCTGTAACAATGGGACAAGTTGAACAGCATATTTTTATTTTGCCTTTTGAACAGGGGATCTGAGTAATGGGCCTATGCTTCACATCAGATATTTAATCCATGACGACAGAAAGTCATAGATTAATAATTGAAGGTTAAAAGCTACAAGTACCCGAACTGAATATGAGATTCTGTGGTTGATTTTTCTTTTTCTGGACTTCTCCTGCAATCCTGATTTTAACCCCTTCTGACTCTCCAAGAGGCAAGAAAACCTTCTACGCCTTTCTGGAAATGGCATGTACAATTAATGTGTTCCGTAAGTTAGAAAGGCAGAGAAATCGAGGCAAAAAGGTCAACGGAAGGATGTGCTTCCTGCTTTTTATCCTATGTTCTGCTGACAGAAGCTGCAATTTAGTAGATGAGCCCCTGTGGAGCCAGATTATTGAAGAGCCTGGAGTCCGTCTTTACACTTCTGCAACAGTCAGCCTTGAAAATAACTTTTTATAACTATTTATATATATTTTTTTATATATATTTTGAAATATATATAAAATATTTTAGTTTTAGGTGTCTCTTCACTATCATCCTATTCTTATGTTTACTCCAAAGAATTTCCATTGGTAATATGACTCACAGTCCCATAAAATATTGATTTATAGGTAAAAATAGTTACAATTTGACATGGGTTGGGTATGCCAATCAAATGCTGCTCAGGGCTTTACACAACTTTTATCATTCGCTGCCAAAAGAGTTTTTGAATCATATCTTTCTCCTGTTGATGAGTTGACTTAAAGGGACAAGCATTAAACCTTTGCCCATAGTAGACCATATTTATTAAAAGCCCCTTATGAATCCACTTAATGGAAAATCCTGTTCACAGAAAGGGTACAATAGTGACAAGATGAGAAAAAACACGTTGGATGGTTCCTTTCCATGATGAAATGCTGACAAAGACAAGCACCAAGCATTTAAGGGCGTCAGTTCTGGAACTCTCTGCTACCGCAGGCAGAACCTAAGATAGCCACCTATCTCTGGGCCATAATTGAGGTAGGCTTAGATTTTATCCTTTGTTTCCCTCTCTATTCTTTAACTGCAGCATCCCACTATCCCACACTAAAAATGTAACAAAAAAACAAACAATTAAGCAGTGCTGGAAGTGACAAAGCAGGATCACGTTCAACACATTCTATCTGACATAATGATCATTTTACAGTTAAATCAGCCATAACTTTAAATTTTTTGCACATTTACAACGTTCCTCTGAAAAGCAGGAAGTCGTTTTAGTCTGGAGAAACATTGACCAAGAACCTTACCTACCCCCTGGTTTCCTGACAAAGTTGTGAGGAAACTGCCGAAACTTGTAAAAAGTGGTGACCTCAGCACATACTTGTGCTTCTTCACAGGGCTATGACCACATACCCCCCAAACTACCCCAGCTCTTCTCGCAGATGCATGCGAAATTCAGAGAAGGGCGAATCCTCTCTTTTTGGGCACATAAGGGAATACTTTGACTGTTTATTTAAGTCAGCAGGAAAATGCTTTGTCAGTGTGCTGAATGTGGAATTTATCATCAGTTTTTCTCCCTCAGATAGATGAAAGAAGAACATTTTGTCCACCTCCTAGCACTGCCAAGACTTTCACTGTAATGATTCAGCAAATTCCATCATACCTCCGTCTACTTATGTGTTTGATACTCCTTGCAGCTTTGTGCAGTAAAATGTGTTCTGTACACTGTCTTTATTAATAATCTAGACATACTTCCATCCCTTATTTTGATACTGCATACTCAGCACAAGCTTCTCAAATCACATGACAGGTCACTGAGTGCAGCAGTTTGAAACTTCCTGTATATTGTGCAAGGCACGGCGTGGTTTAATGGGTTTTTTTATACAGAAAGGAAGACGGTTTTTAATAGAGCATTTCTAAGATCAGTGTAAAGTGCATGATAAAGCTGTTGTTGCTTCATTTCATATGAAAACAAAACAAGGGAAAAAGCAGCCTTTCTGGGATCAGTATTGGATTTTTCTGCTCTATATTGCCCTCATGTGGACATCAAGCTGCACTGCAACGTACAGTTTTTTCCATATATCAACAATTCTGAAAGGGGGAGGGAAAATTGTAGTCAGTTGGCCACATCTTCCATGTTGACCCAAATGCATCAGGGCTTCAATATGTTATAGTGTTTAAAAAAACAGAGAGGTTGGGGGGGGGGGGGGGGCAA
>JAVLVB010001034.1:2082069-2106704 GCA_032876305.1 Orestias chungarensis | reverse complement strand
ATTGAAGGCAAAACTTTAGCAACAAAACACTAAGATGAAGGCCAAGGAAAATGGGTCAACCCCAATTTGTGGATGGGTTCAACCCAGGGTTAGAATTTTTAACCTTATCTAAAGATTTGATCATTTCACAGAGCTCAGATAAATCCTTCATTCAAGATTAAAAAACATCCACATGTCAGATGTAAATTGTTGCTAATCAGACAATTAGTCAGATTGAAGAGTGGAGGCAAAGTTTATGTTTAACCAGGACAATGACCCTATACACGTAGCCAGAGCTACTGTTGAACAGTTTAGATTAAAGCATTTTTCCATGTGATAGAACGGCCCAACCAACATATAGTTCTAAATCCATTTTAGAATCTGCAGCAGATCTGGAAAATTGGATGTAAAAGATGTTTTTCATCCAATCTGACTGAACCTGAGCTGTTTTGTAAAAAAAATCCTACAACATTTTAACTCGTCGGGTTGAAAACTAATTTGTGCACAACATTAGGAATTTTATTAGCTAAAAAATAAATCAATAAAAAAACAATGTTTTTCTTTCGTTGTACCGCTTGGTTCGAATAACCCCAAAACCTACCAGAAACACATTATGGTTACATGGTAACATGGCAAAATGTGAAAAAGAGTATGATTTTGCAAAGGTTTTATGTTATATAAACATTAGACTGAAAATCATTGAATTTTAGATTGTTGACCTTAGGACTGACTGTTGTGTCAACGGTGTGTAGTTGGAGAGTTTCTTCTAATCTTTACATGTTCAGGGGTCAGAACATAAGTAGGCCATTGTCTTGTATTGCCTAAAAAAATTAATTGAAAGACACAGAAAGAACAATGTTCAGCTACTTTTACTCTAAACTTTTTTTTGAGGTGAGGATCTTATGTTTTCAACTAAACAGCAAACCCTGCTTAGTATCCGAGCACCAAATCAATAAGGTTGCAGACAAAATACAAACAGGTTATTGTGATTGTGCAAATTTTTTGCTGGGAATTGTAATGATTAACGAGAAGGGAGTTTAAAAGCCTACATGTTGGTTCTTTGTGTTTTCACAGGTTCACGATGAGAGTCACCGTCGCTTTCCAGCTGAGCCTCAGTGCTCTCTGTCTAACTGGGACACTTTTCGATGGAGTATTGTACGTATTGTCATCTAAGACGTTCTTTTTGTTGATTGATTTAAGGATTTTTTTTTAAATAACCCTAAAATGTCAAAAAAACCTATATGTTTCGTATCCATATCAGGGGAGCAGTGCTTCCTGAACCACCTCGTGTAGATTGTGTTTGGAGCCCCTGGTCAGAATGGACACCTTGTGATCCTTGCACAAAAACAAGAGTAAGTCAGACAAACCACTTACAGTAAACAGTCTAACTAGTTTTATGCCTGAGAAAAATTACACATTTTCAATACAACTGACTTTTCAGTTGCACAAAAGGAATTTGACTATTTACATTTTTTTATGTCCTCAGTGGCGTTCTCGAGGCATAGAGGTGTTTGGCCAGTTTGATGGGGGCCCCTGCTCGGGATCAGTAGGTGACAGACAGTTTTGTGAACCATCAGAAATATGTTTGGTGCCAACTGCCGCTCCTTGCCAAGAGTCTGAGTTCCAGTGCAATACAGGTATAAAAGTTTATTTTGAGTCCACCCACATTGTACATCTGTTAGTGGGGTTTTTTCTTCTCTTAGTCCCACTTATTTAACCTGCACCTGTGTTCAGAACTAAAGACGTGCATCAAGAGGAGACTGGAATGCAACGGAGACTATGATTGTCAGGACGGATCAGATGAGGACTGCGATCCCACGCGGAAACCCTGTGGGGAAACCATCCTTGAAAACAACGAACAGGGCAGGACAGCAGGATATGGGTAAGCATTTCAAAATATGTTCAGAGTAGATAATAGAGTCAGTGTCTGAAAAACAAGAAGGAAAAAAAAGAAAAGAAAGAAAATACACATGTTAAAGTCACTGTCGGGAATAAAAATCGGCAGCAGACTGTTAGTTGCTTTAAAGAAAAACACACACACAATCTTATAACCATTTTTGATTAAAACATGCTTGGTATTCGATTTGATTCATGTCAAAATTCAACTCAAAATACTTCACATGTTACAAAAAACGAATTAAATATCGTTCGAAATCATACAATCCAAACATTTTTAAAGACTTGTTGTGGATTTTGATGCTATGGCCAGGAAGGACCACCAGTAGCATTCAGTCCTGCAACAACTAAGAAGATGCCTGATGACTGAAGATTGATCTTTTATGACAGTCTTGAGACATAAAGTTCATTTTCCAATCAGCAGAGACAATATTACACAGTAAGATGTACTGGATGACAATGAATTTGCAAGCAAGGCAATCCACAGCATTTGCTGCCCTTCTTGTATGGTTAGAAATCTGGGCAAATAGACGTTGGGAGTTGATGTGATCCCTGACCATTATGATAAAGGGAGGGGAGGTTTGAACTGTCTTCTTATCTCTCTGCTCTTTGGTCCTTCTCTTCATCCATGCAGTTTCCTTTTGAAGTTTTGGGGATTTGGGGTCATAATTCAGGAATTATTTAAGCCTTTGAGATGCTTCTCAGAATTCTGCCAGTATCCAAAATCCGGGCAGATCATTGGGTAACCATGCAATACCTCAACCAGAGTAATGAACATAAAATATTTACAGCAACAAAAAGATAAATTATACCGTATTCATGAATGTTAGACTTATGAATGGATTGTAACTGCTGAGGACATTTCTGTGTCTACTCATTGCTGCACACTCAAAGTGGAGCAAGCCATTTACCTGCTACCGTCTGATAATTGGGAAGAACCTTGTTTGTCCACTAAAGTCCCAGTATAGAGAAAAGATTTAAAAACTTGAATACGTAATAGGCATTACTTCGAGTTTGTAGGCTGTGTACTTTAGGGAAAATGGTTCCCTTGTCACCAAAGCAAAATAAAGCAGTTTCTTTGCATGATGCAATGAGATATTATAGAGCACATCAAAGTAACTATTGCTTCTATGGACTAGGATCAACATCTTAGGTGCAAATCCTCGAATGAACCCCTTCAACAATGACTTCTTTAATGGGAGATGTGATAGAGTGAGGAATCCAAGCACGGGGAAGTACGACAGACTTCCCTGGAATGTTGGTGTGCTCAGCTACGAGGTTAGTCCCAGCAATGTCTCGCCCGCTCAATGGTGTTGGATCGGCTGCTGAATGCCTATTGCCATTTCAGACCCTTGTAGAAGAAACCGTTTCTAGAGAAATCTATGAGGACACGCACTCCGTCGTGAAAGAAATGCTGAAGGAGAAGACCTTTAAAATCGATGCTGGACTTTCCTTCAAATTTAAACTGACTGAATCGTCCATGGCCAACACGACTATTACTAGTGAGATTGGGATGGGATTCTCAAAGAAAGAGGTTATTAGGGATGTCATAGAGTACACTACCATTAAGGTAATTACTACAACCGCTAAACACAGTTTCCAAGTCATTACCTGAGCAGCTAACTTTTAATCCAAAGGCAAACATATCACACACATATGTGCCTGTCTTACGGATGTTTTCACTCTCTTGTCCTTTTAGAACAAGAGCTTTATGAGGGTAAAAGGTAGAGTGCAGCTGAGCACCTACCGGATGCGCTCACGTGAGCTCAACGTTGCTGAAGATTTCCTGATGCATGTCAGATTACTACCACTGGTGTATGAAAAGGGTATTTATTTTGCCTTTTTGGAAGACTATGGGACCCACTACACCAAAAATGGAAAGTCAGGCGGAGAATATGAATTGATTTACGTTCTCAACCAGGACACCATCAAGGAGAAAAGTGTGTATCAATTAATTATTTTAACATCCTTGTTCTGATCGCAAATTTGTTGTGACGGACTTCTTGAGCCTGTCTGCTGTAAAAGCGGATTTTTGACTCACAGCCCCTGTGCTTCCTTTTCGATTGTTTTAGATATAACAGAAAGAGATGTTCAAAAGTGCGTCAACGTGGGAATCACTGCCGACTTTGCATTTCCAGCTGGGGGTGATGTGAAAGCACATGTCCGACCTGAGTACTGCGGAAAAGCACCAACCTCACAAACAGGTGTTTGTTTTCTTTTTGTTGTTTTTTAATTTCAGAATCAGAATCAGAATCAGGCTTTATTGGCCAAGTATGCTCACACATACAAGGAATTTGTTTTTGGTTACACAGATGCTTGCAGTGCACGGAAAATACAGTAAAAGCACGAAAAATACAGTAAAGAAACATTTGTAACATTTAGCATGTGTAATGTTTTTTTTTTTTTTTTTAAGTGCAATTTATTTAATTTACTTATCAAACAAATTTATAGCACACCTTAAGTAACACATAAAAACACCAATAATCAAGACCATGCTCTTCATGTTGACTGAAAACACTGTAAACATGTTTCATTAAAGCAATGTGAAGTTAATTGTCTGTTTTATAATCTAAATTTGATCATGATGCATTAAAAAATATTACAATACTTGCCTCGTTACATCACAGCTGCTGTTGAAGGAAAGGCGTTGGTGGATAAGGTGATGACTTCAGTCAAAGGAGGAACTCTTGAGATGGCTGTTTCTATGAGGGCTCAGCTAAATAAGGAGGGAGTCATGAATGTAGACACTTACCGAAACTGGGCCAGGTCCATCGCAGATGTCCCTGCACTGATTAACAGTGAGGTAGGAATAGCGGGGTAGCTAGTGTTGATGTAAATTTTGTTTCATTATTTTGAACTGTGCAATATACCGGAATTGTATTAATCCATTAGGAATTACTGAACTGTGCAAAATCACATACGCAGCTGCAAGAGTATCAATCCTCCTTAGAACTCCAGGAAGCAAAGTATAACCTTTACAATGTTTCTTTGATAGCAGCAATTAACTGCTAAGATATGTTTTACACGTTAGTCATCAGATCTAGGACTGGCATCACACTCAAGTCAAATTTGCTTTATTGGCATGCCATAAAATGATTTGCTTCTTGTTGTGATGCCAACAAGGCATAGAAAAATATACTAAAATATATGTCTCTTTACCGTAAATTTGGAACTTCTAAAGGACGCTAGAAAAGAGCAGTCATACCATAAACGGTGTGCAAGTTGTTTTACTAAATTTAAATCAGAAAATGCTTATAAATTGATTATTCCTATAACTTGAATTGGTAGTATGATTGCCAGCCATTATGAAATATCAAACTTAGCTACACCAACAAATATTAAACGTTTATGGAACACACCTTGAATTGATGTCCCTGAAAGTGATAACAACCACCAACTACTCTTTCCAGCTGTGTTGTTTTTTATTTACGCAAGCGTCCCACACCATTAACCCTACACCTAACCCTACAGCTAAAATCACTCATCTTACTCAAGGCTAGAAGAGATAGCTTTCACTATTCTTTTATACACTCTCAGTATACATGTTTTCAGGTATTGTTTTCAGAACAAAGAGTAACTAGTTTCAACCATGCTTAATTGTATAAATGTTCACATTTTTCAATGTTTTAATGCTTTTAGTTCACAACTCCAAACTTATGCAGCTTATGTAGTGCAAGCAGAATAGCCCTGATCATAAAAACATCCTTCATCCTGAAACAGTTTTCCTTTTATGGAATTTTAAGAATGTTACCTAAATATTCAGCTGTGATAAACTACTCAAAAAGGCTAGAATTAATTGACTTATGGATAAATATTACTAACTTTTGGTCAGTAGTCAACCTTTTTGTAATTCCACCAGCTGAAATAAATCTCTCTTTTTTGTTTGTGTGTTTGTTTTTCCCCCAGCCTGAGCCCATCTACAATTTAATTCCAGTGGACACGCTCGATGCAAACACCAGAATTGTTAACACCAGAAGGGCTATAGAAGAATACGTTGCAGAATACAACATATGCAAGTGTAAGCCTTGTCAAAATGGAGGTACTCTTGCTTTGATTGATGGAACGTGTATTTGTATGTGTGACAGCCATTTCGAAGGCCGGGCCTGCCAGACCTTAAAAGCAGATAAGGCTTCAAATCAAGGTAAGAAACTTTCAATCATGGAACCTTGCAATTGGTTATTTTTGTGTTTGCGGGTTCAAGCCATTAATGCAAACTATATTTAGGGCGTCAGAGGCCCACCGTTCATCCCGAGGGAAACTGGTCCTGCTGGATGTCCTGGACCTCATGCAGTGGAGGAAAACGCAGCAGGACACGTCGCTGCAACACAGACGGACTCAGCGGATCTGTCACATGCAGAGGAGAGGTTACAAGTGAAGAGCGTTGCTAAACAGCGTGTTTTTTTTCTCCAACTGTTAATTACAAAAATAAAGCCAACATTTTACCATGGGGAAAAGTTTTTATTTGAAGTTTCTGTTTTTGCTTCTTTTTTTTTTTTTTATAAATTTTTTTGTCTGTACATTTTAACAGTCTATTTGCTCAAAAAGTGTCTACAGAGTCTGTATTAAAACAGTTCTGTGAAAGAAAGTGAGCCAATATTCCTCTTTAGTGATGTAAAATACTCCTGTCCGATATTTTCAAATTCTTGCTGGCAGAATGGCAAAACATTGCAGCCGAGTTGAAAAACCAACCCCATTTGCCCTATATTTAATTTGTATATAGTTGTCTGTTCATATCAACATTTGCAAAAGAAAAACACAAGCTTTTTATTTTTATTTTTTTTTTAAATCAAACCTACACTGCATATTAATAGACCAATAACTCATTTTAAAGCACGTTTTTGTGCAAATTGGTACCAGATGAATAGCCTGGGTGGAGTGAAAGCTGACCCTATAGTCAGCTAAAGACACTCAACAAATAGATAGATCACAGATTAGGACGCTGGACATAAAAGCAGGATGAAAATAGCTACAATGTGCAAATGTAATTTTTCTAGTTATTGAAGGTTAAAGGAAGACTTTAAACATATCTGCGAAAATACAAGATAAAATGTGCTAAGAAAGTTCTCGTGAGGAGAAGAAAATTAATTCATATTTTTAGCAGCTGTAAAAGATTATGTCATAGCTAATCAATAGACTAACCTTTACTATTTGGTTCTACTGGATGAAAAGTTTCTAAATCAAAAGCTTTTTTTTGGATAACACGAACAATAATTAGTGAATTTTGTTTTGCTTTCAAATTCCAGGTATTCTATTGTGGTCTAACATCTCACTATGAATGGTTTTCTTCTTGCTTGAGTCAGACTAAACAAAGGACTATCACATGTGGGGTGTTTTACCATAGCTTTTGGTCTTTGAGTATTCTGTTTAATGTTCTTTTCAAATTCAGTCAAAATGCCAAAGATATGACCAGAAATATAGAATAGAATAGAATTCAACTTCATTGTTGTTGCATTTTGTCACAAGTACAACAACAAAATGTAGTTTATATCTATCCAAAAGTACTATACAGGATAAAAATATCATTTTACATGTATACAGTTGTTGGGTGAGTATAAAAATATTGATTTACATACATACCGATTACATTCAGCTATTGTTGAGAAGTGAAAGTAGTGGTGTTGAATCCAGGGGTCCTCACCTAATAGTCTTAAATGACCATGTATGGTATACAGAGATCAGTTTTGGCAGAGATTGCTCTGAGTTACAAAACATTTAAAGCTGTGCAAAATCCTGCTGTTGTGGCATTTGTTCAAAAACAACTAGACTGAATTATTAAGTGTCGTTATTTGAAGGCCTCAGATGTTTCTTAGTCAGAGACAAACAAATACAGCAGACACACTTGCAACAAAGGCATGTGTTAGATATTAGAGCAATATCCAAACAGTGAAGGTCTGGGTTTGGTCACAGTATAAATATTGAAGCTGTTTAGAGACTGTCGTTGATTTGAGATTGAACTTCCGGGATAATGATGCCTTCACACAGAATCTAAGCTACATTAGAATAAACCAAAGTGCATTCATGTGTTAAAACGGTGGCAAAACATGAACACGGCTGTTCGTAAATACTCTCTTCTGAGCTTGGGCAAAATTTCAGTCTTTAGATGTACAAAGCTACTACTGAAATAACCCTAAAAACGTATCAGAAACTGTTGCTTCAGGTGGCTGAATGAATAAAGTTATTTATTTATCTTCGCTAAGTTCCTCTTCACGAATACGTACCGTTTTGTGTTGGTGTAATTTACTGAAATTTCATTTCGGTATAATAAATGCAATTCTATGATGAAATCAAAAAGAATGTTTAAAAGGGTAAAAACCTCTGTAAGAAACTCTGTTGATGTCAACTTGTGTTATCTAAAGTTCTTCAAACATGTTTATGCTTGTGTGCATATTGTGGGGGGTTGTTGTGGAGGAAGGAGGGGTGCTGGTTGCAGGGGTGGGGGGTGGCTGTTTGGTCGCCTCTGGCCTTTAGGATGTCAGTATAATAGAGTAAAAGTTTAGGACCCTATTCAGCTCCAGGGAGATCCCATTACCTTGGCAAAACAACCCAGCCTAAAGGCATTATCTTAGTCTAAGAAAGTTTTGTTCTTTGTCCAGCTTGCAACAGAGGAGCGGACACGAAATAATGAACCTTCTGTCCCCGAATGGACTGCCCACTTCTCTTTTTGCTAATATTTACATTGACTAAAAGCTCAGTAACAAGTAAAAAAAAAAAAAAAAGAACTCAGAATGGGTGAGTCACTAAGAATGTTTAGCTTTCTTTACATTTTTCTCCGCAATATAAATTTGAGATATGCCTAATATTCATTTAGGAGGCAACACATTTAAAATAATTTCTTATATCACGAAATTCAAAGCAATTTTTTGATTAAGTGGTGAAAAACCCACATACTGATATTGAGAATATGCAGACCAGACATGGTATGTTTTACATTATTAAGAACAGTAAGAATTCGAGATTTATACCTATAGAAAAACTAACAAGCTAACCGTCCATCTTATAATGAATATTTAACACAGTAAAATAAGATTATAAATACATTCTACTTTGAAAAAGCTTAAAACATGCTAAAATTCTCTTCCTGCTAGAGAAAGAAAACAAAATGTTTATAGATGAAACTCATATCCTCATCTTCTTCTATTAATAAGACAACAGGTCATGCCCCCCTTCCTTTAAAGAGTGTAAGAGTTTAATTCCACCACACTCAGAAGTCCCTGGTTTGGCTGGAGGTACTCCTTTCTTCCTTCCTAGGTTTCCAAAAGCATGTTTTATTAGACTGCTACGGCACATTACTCCACACAGCTGCCCCCACACCGTGGAAATGAAGCTATGCATCCTGTCAACTCTGTTTTCTGCTCCCTCTTTCACTTTTGAAGCACTCTTTAAGTTTGCAATGGGACGGCAGGAGGGAAACAGGGCAAGACAATTCCTGTCCAACGCGACCACCGAAAGCCGCCTGATTGTGTTGTGTTTCGGGGTCCTTTGCTGTTTGTTCTTTGCTGTCGCCACTCACCATTCAGCCACCAGATAGCGTCAGACTCACCTTTCTACCACTCCGTGAAAGGTGAGTCTGACGCTATCTGGTGGTGTCATCCTGCACACCTGAGTCCTATCGGTTCATCAGGCAGTGAGTACAAGAGGAGCTGACGGCCAGTACTTCGACGCCTGAGTGTTAGCCAGTAACTGTTTTACCTGGAGACGCCCTGGATCCTTCTTGTGGCGATCTACCTGGTTTTTCTGTATAAAACCATCCTCGTGACACTGTGGAAGGAACCCACTGGTTGCCCGAGTTCCCGAACTCACCACCTCAGTCAGTTTTTTAAGCTCTTCCTAGATTCTCCGACTGGCCGTGAACGCATCACCTCCGTCTGCTTGCAAGTTCCGCCTGTATTCTCTGCCTCGCAGTCGTGCAGGTCCTCTAACTCCTGTCTACCTTAACCTATCTGTCCGCCCTCCATTGCACTTTATCTTCAAGGACCTCGAACACCCTCAGCAAACCCCTAAGGCTTTGCACCCCACTTCCACAATAAGCCGACCGCTCCGTGAGCCCCGCTCGACGGCTAGACGACCTTGCTAACTTTCTTCACAGTTCTGTCCCTCAGACCCCATCCCCAGATCCTGCGTCGGTTCTAGATCCAGTCCAGCTAGTCAGACCCACATTTTCGGAAATCCGGCCTCCAACTCCTGAAAGATTTTATGGTGACCTGAGCAAATGTAAGGGTTTTCTGTTACAATGTTCTATAATATTCAATCACTCTCCGCAAAGTTTTTCGCACGACAGCACTAAGATCGCCTATATCTTGTCCCTGTTGTCCGGCGGGCTTTAGAGTGGGCTGAGGCCCGTTTCCCTTTCCCCGCTGATTATGGTTGCTCGTTTGATGATTTTCTGAGGGATTTCCGACAAGTATTTAGTCATGACTCAGATAAATCATTTAATTCACGCGAATTATGGAAAATCAAACAGGGCCAACGTACTATAGCAGACGTTGCTGTAGATTTGAGAATAAGAGCTGCAGCTACCGAATGGAATGTAGCTGCATTATAGAGTGCTTATTTTAACGCTCTGAACGAGTCTCTTAAAGATGAGCTCGCTACCTTAGACAAACCAGAGACGGTAGAAGAACTACTAAATCTGACCATTTGCCTGGATAACCGAATCCGGTCTCGTACTAGGGATAGAAACCGGAGGGACCCGCCTCGCCAACTTTTACTGTAGGTTCATCCGTAATTATAGCCAAACCGCCCTGCCATTAACCCCCCTCACCTCTACCAAGATCTCCTTTCCTAGTGGCTGGATAGCTCAAGTGGTATGTTGCCTGACTTCCAATTGGAAGGTCAGGGATTCAAATCCATCCCATGGCAAAATACACCACAGCATCCAGTGTGGGTCCGTAGGCAAGACCCTTTGCGCTACCACCTACCTGGCAGCCACAAATGGCTGCCTTGGTGTAACTACACCAAAACAAATTCCTAGTATGTCCTGTATGTACCTGACAAATAAAGTTGATTTAATCTTTTATCTTTCAGTTGGACCCCGGAGCCCGAAGCCGCTTTCACTCGACTCAAAAACCTCTTCGCCGACGCCCATGTACTCATTCAACCTGACCCATCTAAACAGTTCATCGTCGAAGTCGACGCGTCGGATACTGGAGTGGGAGCCGTGCTGTCCCAGATCTCCTCCCATGACAATAAAACTAACCGTTGTTCCTTTTTTTCTCGCAGATTATCACATCCGGAGCGTAACTATGGTGGGAGATCGTGAATTATTGGCCATTAAGTTGGCTCTGGAGGAGTGGCGGCACTGGCTGGAGGGAGCTGAACATACGGTACTAGTCTGGACCGACCATAAAAACCTGTCATACCTGCAATTAGGGAAGAGGCTTAACCCTCGTCAGCCACGTTTATCATTGCTTTTCTCCAGATTTAACCTCTCCATTTCCTACCGTCCAGGGTCCCGTAACATAAAGCCAGATGCCCTGTCCCGTCTACATTCACCTGACGACTCTGAGAGAGTTCCAGCCACTATCCTTCCCCCAAGCTGCACTGGGGACGAAGTTACCTGGGAGATAGAGGATCTAATTAAGCAGGCTCAACTGTCCGAACAAGCCCGTGACTCGTGCCCAGCTAACAGGATCTGCGTACCTACCTGCGTCCGAGCCCGTTTCCTGCAGTGGATCCACGCTTCCAAATTTCTCAGGTCATCCAGGTATCAGTCGAACCATTGCTCTTGTTAACCGTAAATTCTGGTGGCCCTCTGTTCACAAGGACGTACAGGAGTACGTCCTAGCCTGCACGATCTGTTCAAGAAATAAATCATCCCATCAACCCCCGTCCGGTCTCCTTCAGCCTCTTCCCATTCCCAAACGCCCATGGTCCCATATTTCCGCTGATTTTGTCCACGGATTACCACCGTCCAAAGGCATGACCACCATTTTAACCATTGTAGATCGTTTTTCTAAAGCCTGTCACTTCTTTCCTCTCCGTAAATTGCCCTCAGCCTTTCAGACCGCACAACTACTAATCAAACACGTGTTTCGCCTTCATGGAATCCCGTTGGAGATCCTGTCCAACAGGGGACCCCAATTTATATCTCAGGTTTGGAAATGTTTCTGCACCGCACTTCACGCGAAGGTTTCACTGACTTCTGGTTTTCATCCTCAGACTAATGGCCAAACCGAGAGACGAAACCAAGATCTTGAAACCACACGCTGTTTTACCTCCTCAAACCCATCTGATTAGTGTCATTTCCTCCCTTGGGTCGAGTAAGCCCATAAAAGCCACAATTCTGCTGCCACTGGCCTGTCTCCATTAGAAGCTTCCTTAGGTTATCAACCCCCGCTACTCCCGTCCAAAGAGGCCAACATCTCTGTGACCTCGGTTCGCCACCACATCCGCCGTTGCCAGAACGTTTGGAGAACTACCATTCGCAACCTCAACAGTACGGCCGAGCAAAACAAGCGTCAGGCTGATCTAAAACGGATCCCAGCTCCCACCTACACTCCTGGCCAGAAGGTTTGGTTGTCGTCCCGTGACATTCCCCTGAAATCCATATCCAAGAAGCTTTCTCCCCGGTTTATCGGTCCTTTCGAGATCAACGCTATTATCAATCCCTCTGGTGTCCGTCTCCGCCTTCCACGCTCCCTTCGCATTTATCCCACTTTCCATGTATCTCGGATTAAACCCGTCCTGACCAGTACGCTGTGCCCTCCTCCGGAGCCCCCTCCTCCCGCCCGTGATGTTGATGGCCATCCGGCCTACTCTGTCCGCCAGATCGTGGACTCCCGTCGGCGGGGTCGTGGTTGGCAGTACCTAGTCGATTGGGAGGGCAACGGTCCGGAGGGTCGCTCCTGGGTCCCTGGTTCCTTTATTTAAGATCCTTCCCTCATCTCGGCCTTAACCTATCTGTCCGCCCTCAATCGCACTTCATCTTCAAGGACCTCGAACACCCTCAGCAAACCCCCCAGGCTTCGCACCCCACTTCCACAATAAGCCGACCGCTCCGTGAGCCCCGCTTCTGTCTTGACCAGACCCGTTACTTCACCCTGTTCAGTTTATAATTTAATAAATTCACTTTCACTGAAACTTTCTCTCCTGTGTTGTTTTCTGCATGTGGGTTTGTAAAATAATCCCATCATGACAGATTGGTTGACTGAGTGTCCTTCCCCTGCATCATCATTCAGCAAGGCTTAACACCTCCCCTCCCCAACATTCAACAGTGTAATGGACCTTACCCCCCTTAAGTTTCCCCCATAAATTAATCCCTTTATCCACATTTCCCACCTTTATAAGCCACAAATCCCCCCACCCCACCCTCTAATTTATGTGGGTCACTGGGGTTTTCTCAGTTCATTTTCCTTTAGATAAATTTGTTTATTTATTCTCTTTTTTTATAAAAAAAAGACATGTTTTATAAATGGGTAAAAGCTTTAGAAAGCAAAACCATATGTGTAGCTTTTTGAAGTAAAATACGGCTGAAATTAGCTCATGTCATACAATAACGAAATAAGTATCCCTTAAACACATTAAAAACAGTTTTTGTTACAGAATTGCAGCAAACATTAATTTATTTTATTTTATTCTTGTGTCATGTTAGATGCTCTTCCCGCGGTTTAGACAAATTAACAGACGAGCAATCCTCATGTTGGTGTGTCCATGGAAAAGTACGCAAACATATTAAATCCGATTAAGTTGCATAACTAAAGGCATTCATTGGTAAACCTTTATAAAAGAAATACTTGGTGATTTTATGCATATTTCATATTTCTGTTATGACAGAATCACATAATGACATGCGTGTTGCTTCTATTCCAGGGGCTTTATAAAAACAACGTACCAATAGTTTGGACATGTAAAAGAAATTGCATTGGACACAGAAACCCACCAAACATGTATCCCACTGCTATAAAAAGCAACATAAATGGTTGCTTACTTGGAGATGCTGAATAATTGATATGGAAAATAAAACAGTGAAATTGATGGTGTGGCCATTGCTCTGAAAATTGTCCACATTTTGGACCATTTGGGGGCATAGAGTTGACGACCTGCTAAAATAACGGGTTACCAAACACATCAGAAGCTGAACTGTGCGTTAAGCATCGGTATAGGAGCTTGGCTGAGCGACGAACTGAACTCTCTCACGTTACTCTTCTCCTCGGTCCTCTATTGGGACAGCTGTCTTCCATCTTCCCCCACTCCATGTGAAGGGTGACAGAGGAATAGGGTGAATGAAGTGCCCTGACATTGTGCTGCTGCCCCATTGTGTGTTTTGCAGCCGAAATAAAAGGCTTGCCACTCGACTTTTCATCCAATAAATGGGTCAGAGAGTAGGAGAATGGTTGCCACTGATGGTTTTAGAACCCATTATCACAAGTGTTAGGGAGGGGGGCTTTGGGGGAGCGCAAATTTTATCTTTCTTGTGAATCTACCAAGCTGCCTGAACCTTATAATGAACCAAATGCATGTCTGTGTGGAATCATTTGAAAACTCTTGAATCCACAACCTGATCCAATAACTCGGTGTGTCTGGAAAGTCTGCAGGAAATTAATAAAATACTTTAAAGAGTTTAGTGTTTTTCTTGTTTTATACTGATGCTCATAAGTGAATACTGATCATTCCAGCCTCTTTGCTGGCTCATTTCTCTGTAGTTTTGGGAAGTTTAAATACAATTGTGTATATGAGATTTTCTTAGCACGGGATGTTCTTAATCTACCATTTGTAAATTATTCATATTAAACTATGATTTGAAGTTATTTTACTGTATTTTACCTTTGGTCAGTAGTAAGAAAATGTGGTTTGCAACTCCAATAAAAATTATGTACCTGTAGGGGGTGCTAGTCTGTTTACTCTTTTTCAGTTTTGGTGATGTCATAAAACTCTCTGACATTTAAAATTGTTAAATATTGTTTTGATGCATTGAGTCTGCTATAATCAAATATACATACATAACAGCAATAAATATCTTCTAGCAGGAGGTTGTTGCTTTGTTGTTGTTTTCGTTCTGTTTTTTGTTGCTTTGTTTTTGTTTGTTTTGGTGGGTGGAGGGGGGTGGCATTGTTTTACCTCAAGATGTGATTGAAAGTGTTAAATAACATTATCATGGTGGTACTAAATATAAATCTGCCAACTGGAGTTCACTTTTGGGTTTGATCCAGTCACGATCTGTCTTATCAGTCAGCTGACCTAAACAGATGTCAGAACCAGTGAGAAAGTGTATTATATAAAGGTATGCAAACTTACTATACAAGTACCTTTAAAGTGAGATTTGAGCGTTACAGGTATTTATCCACATTATTCATAAATATTCCCCACAATTAACAATAACCTAATTTGTAATAGTAGAGCTAAGATTGTATGACATAAAATTGTCGAGAAACATAAACAGTCCTTTTCTATTAAAGAAATTAAATATTAAAACCACTTTAATCAGGATAGTTTTACATTCATGGGTCTGCATTTATAACTGTTAAAAAAAAAAAGAAAAATCTCTGCTTATCAAGTTACATATTTTTTCTAGCATTGCGCATTTATTAAGACTTAAAGCAAACAGAGGCAATGAAGAAAAACTATCCAACTGAGACATTTTGTATTTTTTTTGGCACCAAAATCCACAAAAGTGTGACTTATCTTTTTCTTTGGTATGTTTAGACATGCATTCATCAGGAATTAACACTTCAGCCTTATGCAAACACGCATGTTTACAGAGACAAGTGTATCATTCTAAGAGCTTCCTACAGCAGATGCCAGAATCTGCCCTGGGGTTAAAACTCATTTAAGTAGCTTAAATGAACTTTGGTTTCTCTCAAAAGGGAAGTGACGGCTTACTCTGGGACCTTAGACACGTACAGACAGCACACATTTGCTTCATCCGTGAACACATGGGGCTGCACAAAAGGTGGGGTGCACCTCATCACACAGTGAAAAACTTTCATATAGAGAAAAAATCATTCCGAAAGTTTTTTTTTCAACGATATTGTAATGTTTTAACAAACACTAATATAAAGAAAATGAAGTGAAGTCTAGTTTTTAAATGACACCTCAGAGCCGGCTCAAGGTATAAGCAAAGTTTGGAGTCTCTGCTGGCCATTGGGTCAAAATGATGAAAGTAGAAAAGAGGGTTTTTTAAATGCTGTGGGAACATTTCAGTTTTTCAATTGTTACAGACGGTCACATTTAATTTATTATTGGTTTGAATATATAATTATATAAGCAGTAATATTGGAAAAAAATCCAACAGAATTCAAAAATAGTAAACATTCCTATGGCACTGGAGAATATACCTCCATGGGCCTTTTTGTAGAGTTACACCAAGAGTGTATTAAAATGAGAAATTGTTGGTGATAAAAAATCTAACAAAAAAAAACAGGATTCTAACGACAGGTAATGTTTTTTTAAAGCTTTTTAAATATTACCCTTAATTAAGTCAGTCGTATTTTAATAACAATGTAATAGTTTTGTTGGAACCCGGGTTGCGTTTCTGTGAACTCTCCATCTTTTCACTCTAAACTTTTCTTCTCAACTCTTTGTTGCAAGGGGGGGCATATTCAGCTTTGCTCGGGGCCCTGATGCACCCGAGGACCGGCTGTGTTCAAGTTTAGCTTCACTAAATGATTTTTTTTTAAACTATTGATAATACTTAATACTTTTCAGATAAGTCCCCTAAAAATGACGAGGAAGGTTAAAGTGTTTGAAAGTGTTTGATACGTTGGGTAGCTGCTCGAGTTCTCCGCATACTGGTAATCCTCCTGGTAAACATAATCCTCCTCCGTGTCCTCCTCAGAGTCGGAGAATCCGCTCCCCGCCAGCCTGTCGCCGGCCTCGGAGCACAGAGTCCTCATGCTCAGCTTCACGTACTCACAGATGTTCCTCTCGGCGCCGTCGCAGACGCACGAGTCGAGCTGCTGCGCCTTTGGCACGGCGCGCATCCTGACGATGGTTTTGCGGCAGCTCTCCGAGCACCTCTGGCCCCCAAAGAGCTTCCGACAGTGGAACAGATAGTCCCGCATCGCCGAGCTGCACGCCAGGTCCCCCTCGCACTGCAGACGTGCCTCTGTGCAGCCCAGGGCGCTGGTGCGTGGGACGCACGGATCGATGGCCAGCTGCGCGCTCCTGCACGACGCGTCCGCGGCGCAGTCGCAGTCCTCCAGATCCGGGCCGTTCCGGGTCAGGTTGAGCTGAACCAGAGACGAGATGCAGTGGCTGGGACACTTCTGGCTCACGCCGCTGATGACGGGCGCGCAGGCGTGGACGTACTGGTCGTACGCGTAACGGCACTCGGGTTCTCCGTGACATCGGAGGATGGCTTTCCAACACGCGGGGCGACGGTTATGGTTCGGGGATCCACCACAAAACCCGACGGCGACGATCAGCTCGCAGCATACCAGAAGTAGAACTCGCTCCATTAATCTTACGCGACTTAATTCATCCAAGAGCGCAAAACCGGAGTCAGGAGAGCGCGTCCATCAGAAGCGCACATCCTGATTGGTGAGATGTTCGGTCGTCTCGTCACAGATGGTGGGTTAAAGACAGCGAGGCGCCACAATGAAGCGCAAAACTTCCCACCAAGGATCGCCGCACCGATAAAAGCATGTTTCTCGTTAGGATGCAAAGTTGAAACATAAACCCGTATTTTTTATTTATTTTTAGATTAAAAAATAAATAAATCGCTTTTTCAGAGGATCCGCTGACCCACCTTCGCTCCAGCCTCCAGTCTCTGGGTGATGCGGGAGGTGCGGCTACAGCCTGATTTTGGTTCTGCAACAACGGCGGCTGATTCGTCCGATTCGAACTATTGAGAGTCAGTCGCCTATTGTGGTCGATGACGCATGTTACTCACTGCCCCTGAAAATGTGCCATGCTGTCCCTTCATAAGATAGATAGATAGATAGATAGATAGATAGATAGATAGATAGATAGATAGATAGATAGATAGATAGATAGATAGATAGATAGATAGATAGATAGATAGATAGATAGATAGATAGATAGCAAAAAAGAATAAATTATAATTATCAAAAACCTCAAAAGAACAATTGGTTTTGAATGACACCTCTGACAAGGGGGTAGGGTTAGGGTTATTGCTTTTACTGGCACCAAGAGACTTTAGGGAATTTGGCAGGAACCCTGTCACACAAAGCAGCTACAAATATGTCACTTCCCCCATTCCTGATTTTCAACATCATCATATGACATTTTTACGTCACAATTTGATCATTACGTCGTCGCTATTCATTATTCACAGATTGAAAGTTCTTTAGTGTTGCTTTAAGTAATTCCATGTGTGATGTATGGTTGTATTGATTTTTAATTTCTAAATAATACAACATAGCTGCAGTTTGCCAAATAAAACCTAAAGCAATGTAGTACAGTCTTAAACAATTCCCTCCACTTTAAAATTTTGTCCATTTGGAAGTAGATAAATTGTAATGATAATCAACAACTTGAGCTGTTTTGTAGAGATAGATGGTTTTGGGGGGAAGGGTTTCCTGCAATTGTTTTCTTTAATGCCCATTTTGGACAAGTGAAAACAAGCATACGTAAATCAAGGATTTGCTAAAGGGTATTTCCAACTTTTTTGATTGGAACGCCACTCTTGAGGATGTGTAAAAAAAAAACAACAACTGGTGAAAAAAACAAAGCACTGTATACGAAGGCTGCTTGGAGTGGTCAATAGAGGACAAGGAACAACTCGGTTCAGTGATTTGCAAATCCTTTCTTCTGAACCTGTCACATCACCAAACCATTGCTTCAAAGATCCGGCAGCTCTTTGGACCCCAAATACCAATTACAGAGATTAGAGGAGTCAAAACAAGAGCCTGAGGAGTTTCCTAGGCTTATCGTCCAAACCCCCTCTATTTGCCTCATCCAGCTGGCATACCATTCCAACTAAGTTACTTCAGACTTCATTTTAAAACCTCAAAGTTAACGTTTGAAAAAAAAAGAAAGAAAGGTCAAACCTCGAAATGCTCCAGTGTTTCTGTTAACCACAGAACCGTGGCGTCAAAACTCTACACGCTCAAGAAGGACGGGGCCTTCACTCTGCTCTTGTTTCATTGTAATTCGGGAAAACTCTGAACAGCACACACCCTCTATCATGCTTCCACTCTACTCTCAAGAGCAAGTTTATAATTCACAGCAGAGCCCAGATCACTTCAGTGTTGGATGGCAGCCAAAGAAGAACAACAGCCGGATTCAGTGGAGCCAGCAGCTATAATGGAGCCCTCCCTGCAACTGTACCTCTTAGACTGCTTTGCACTTACATTCTTTACTTGCACACCAGAGCAGGGCTAGTGAACAGTTGTTTTATTTTTTTACACATTTCAAAGAAATAGTTACATCCATGCGGTTGTTGACGGCAACTCGCTCCTGATTCTGTTTCCAGAATTGGAATGCGGTTCCCCGGAGTAGATTTGTAAATTGTAATAGAGAGACAGACATGCTCTTCAGTTTGTCTCCACCGCTGTCAAAATTCATTATACACCAGCTGCCCTGCCAGAACACTAAGCCTTGTATGAAACAGCCTCCAAAGCCCAGAGAAAGTCAAAAAGGGGGGAAATGGGCTGAAGGGAAAGAAATTCAGAGTTTTTGCAGGCTTTTCTTGCTATTTTCCATTTAATTTGGCCAGTACAAACTTTTTTAATATGAGGTTTATATTACCAGTGAGAGACAAAAAAAAAAGCTGCTTGTTGGAATTTTTGGGGGGAAAACACAAGAAACTTTAACCCTTTTACTTTCTACTGAACAGGTACAGCAACTGTTAACGGCCAGATTGTTATCTGTCCCACATGTGCTGGGTGCTGATAGCTTAGAGAAATGCTTTTGATAAAAGATGTACTCGGTAGCTTTCACGTTCAGCTGATTTTCATCACAGTTGCACAATAAGTCCTTTAGCAGCACAAGCATAGTATAATTGACGGATCTACAAAGATACTGTATGTTAGCATGTTAAGCACCTTACCCTCTAAATCTAATCTACCATTCTTTTTTACCAGGTCTTTAACAGTCTTGTTTTCTGCTTTATTACTAAATAGATTAGATCTTATTCATGGGAATTCAACACAAAGTGCTCTTTTTTTTGGCAAAATTGTAAAAAGAAAACGTTTTAAAGTTTTCAAAATGTCTTTTCAGAAATAGCATGAACCTTAAAAGCATTATAACAAATTACACATTCTCAGTGTTTGCTATCTATTTTTGCAGAGGCTCGATTGGCAGTAATTACATACTTAAGTTTTCTTGAGTTTATCTCTATCTCAGTCAGGGTGGAAGGACAGCAACTTTTTTTTTAGTTCTTTACTGGGATAATGGAATTTAAGACCAGCTGGCCCACTTTAGATTCACAGATTGTTTCTGTAACGCTCTTTTGTTATCCTGGTTGTGCATTTTGAATCATTTTCAATTCAGAAAATGAATAGTCTCCTATCGCCTGCTTTATGTTTTCAAATTTTAAATGTGTTGAGTTTCAACTTAAGGTATAGCAATCAATGTGCTTTTGACATATTACCGACCGAAAGCAGTTATTTTACTTGTTTCAAGGGTTAAAAAGGCTTATGAAGAGTTTTTTTTATTTAAATGAAAGCTCCGTATCTTCCTGTAGTCATCTAACAGTCTAAGCCAGGGGTCTGCAACCTGTAGCTATGGAACTGCAAATGACTCTCTGAAAATGTATATATATATATATATATATTTTTTTTTTTTGTTGTTTTTGTTTTGTTTTGTTTTGTTTGTTTGTTTCAATCTTACAACCCTACTGAAACAACCTTCTTTTCATTAAACAGCTTGGTTTAGAGCAGGCTAATCAAGAGGTTCTCACTCAAAAAGCCTCCCTTCATTAGAAGCTTTGCAACGGAATAGAAAAAAATACATTTCACATTGATGACAAACGGGATATAACGAGCATAAATCTGCTTGCATATCATAAAGCTAAGTGGCTAATTGCAATAAAATAATAAAATTATAGTTTAATCTGTTTAGTCTACAACTATAAAACATGTGTGAACTGTTCAGACTTGCAGATGAACAGTGGTTGTTTCAAGATAAGATAGTAGCTGGTACATTCTCTATACGTAGGTTCAAAGTGGGACAGATAATAAACCAAAACAATATTCCCAAGAGATAAAGCCACTGAGCCTAAGTGAGTCTTCAGACAGAGGGAACTTGCAGAAGGACCTCTGTTGTACACAGTAGGTTTAGTTTTATTTGAAATATGAACTCTGCTCATCAGACACTTATCCCTTCAAGAAGAAGTGGCTGCTCAGGGACAGATATGTCACCACATACGTGTCAACACAATGAAGCCTTTGTTCACAGTATGGAAGAAGAAAATTACTCCCCAACATCTGAGAGCTGAAGAGAAGTAGTGGAAAATATTTGTTTTACGACTTCCCATAATTTGAAAGCGTTTTAATCAAAAACAGACCTAATCGAGCTCTCCAATTTTCTCTCTTGTTCAAATGATTCTGCATGTTAGACGTACATTACGCCTTTTTTATTATGCAAAACTCACAGTAGCTCTTAAGGGAAATAGATTTGGTTGTCACATGACTCCTATCAGCATCTAAGCCAGGGCATAAGCCATAATAAATAAAACCCAAGAGGGGAATCCCCAAGTTTGATTGTCTGGTGTAGCACTTAAATTAGATCCTTTTAAGTTTTGCTCTGCAGCAATAGTGGGAACATATGGCAAGTTTTTCTGGAAGACGACAGAAATCTTGGAGATTATAAGTTACAGTGTGTAATAGACTTCTAGACTGAGCTAAATAACCTTTTATTTTATTGATAAAGATTTTAATCTGCCCGCACTATTTTGTAAAAGGTTAAATCGACTCCATTTAGCTGACATGTTAGAAACAATCTGGAAAAGGAAAAGTTACGCATTTGAAAAAACGCTTGTTGGTGATTCGTTCCTTGGGTCCACAACCAATTTAGGTACTACAATTCGATAATGGGTGGTCAATCCATGGTCACGAAGTTGAGGAGATAAAATTTCCACAATCACGATTTAGTGTGAATTCAAGAAACTATTGCACTTGGTGAGAAAAGGAATTCTTTCTGAAGTATTCTAAACTTTTTCTCACTAAAACATTTGTTCCTGTTGATACCAGCGCTGTTCATTTTTATCACAATATCAACAGTAAAATGGTTTTACTTTTAAAAGTAGTATTACTGGACAGATTTGGGAATGTGTTCTCATTTATCTTTTACCTTTGTAATATCGATTCAGAAAATTTATTAGATTTTCTGCCCATGGGTTCAGACAAAACAGTAAACCATACCATCATAAAAAAAGGTTAATCGATCAATCCATACAAAAAAAAACATTAATCTTCCTTTGATCTGATCATAGCAGACTGCCTAAAAAGTCCAGAGTGGGTGGTTCGATTATTATCCTGCAAAATAACCAGATAAAATAAAGCTACAGTGAGCGGCTTCGTTCTACCTCCTCTTGTATAACATAAATCAGCTCAATGGATCCAGCAGGGCCGGTTTCTCCGGTTTTCCCCAATCAAGGCTGTCATCTAATCTTCCACCATCAGGAAGAATCCCACAAAATCCTTGCTTAACTGTTGTTGTTTTTTGTTTTTTTACAGATGCCAGCATGCAGTTAATCAAACCCTCATAGGAGTGCACTATACACGCTTTACCGCTAAACACTGTTTGTTCTAGGTTTCCTTTTAAGTTCTCAAAACTTTCCATTTGGTAACAGCATTTTCCTCACTGTGCAGTTTCTGCTTTTGCGGATGGATTGTTATAATGCATCTCGAGTAGTTTCCTGAACAAGACCTGGCATTGGAAGTAGGAAAATGTGTTACCAAAACAGCAATATAACCGACATGAGACCAGGTTCAAAATTTCTTACAAAAATATAACCCTATACAAGTAAACGCTAGAGCATCCTTTGATATCCCATATTTTTGACATCTGAGAAACAAGTAGTTTGATGGTTGGCCTGTTTTCAGAGACAGTAACCACATATATGCATTTAATCCAAACATGCGCGGCCTAAGGCAAAGTTCTGGCTTTGACAGGGACAGTGTGTCTGAGGACTCCGGTTCATGATGACAGACAGGAAATAAATACATTTTTCTTAAAGGCCATGGGAAAGGAGCAGCTAAATCTAAAAGAGCAAAGGAAAAACAAATTGACACAGAACTGAAATCTGACTAGAAAAAGAATAGAAAGGAACCTGAAAAAACGAGAGTAACTACAGTACACGGGACTTTAAATGATATGAAGGAGGCTTAAAAATATTAGTGATCAAATCTGCTTAAAACCATCGGGCTAAAAATTCTCACACGTTTAAAAGCATACACCTTTTGTTAGAATAGGACATCACTCTACATACTCTTAGCGCACAACAGAATACTGCCAAGTTTTTGGGGGGACGATTTGATGTATGTCTTTCAAAACCTATTAAACTCCTTTTCAGTTGGAAAAAACAAATCCAATAGCTTGGCTTTAAGTGTGAGGTGTCATTTTTATATAAAGACATTAACTGAATAAGTTAACTATGTGTCACACTGTGTCTTGGTCATACTAACACAAGGCAAAAATATAATAGGACCTTTTTTTCTTAACCGCTTTAGAATTTCCTGATTATAATTTCTGCCAAGACTAGGATGTACATGGCAACTCGTATAAAACCTGACTACTTTCTGACTGAGAGGTTAAGAAAATATTTAGATTAGCAGTTAGCTCATCTCTGGGTGGTCTGGGAGGAAAAGAGGTGATGTTTTAGTTATATTAAAGGTCTGTGATATATCATAGTGCAGCTCTGTAAAACAAAAGAAGCCAGGTCCGACACAATCTAAGGAAAATACAGTAAAACATAGTTAACGACATGAATGTTAGGTGGATCCAAAGAGGATGCAATGGTAGCTCATTGCTCACTGTTTGATAAAATATTAAGCTTATTATAGTGCATTGGAGATAAAGCGATACACTAGAGTATATTGCACTGCACCCTGAGCATTAGAAACGAAAGCTTTCTTGCAACAGATTCTGAGTTGGATTTTATTCTTGACTTTGACTAGGCCCTTCTAAAAATATAGAATCTTCCCACAAAAAGTGACGTTGATTCAAGTCTTTTGCTGCTTTGCCTCGTATTTAGTTACATTTCTTTTTCTGACCAGCTTTTCGCTCCACATCCAAAGCGTTTTCTCTTTTTTATTCGCAAAAATTAAATTTCCTTTGAAACACAGCTTTTCTTTTACATCAAAGCTTTAAAGAAGATACCGTAAATGTTTAGCAGTGAGAAACATGTGCATGAAGCAGAAGAGTGTCAAAAGGCAGTCCTGTGGGGTCACTGCGTTCACATGCTTTATTCAGGAAAATTCTCTCTTTTTTTTTTGTTAGTAGGTTTGCATAGAAATCGGCACTGACCGCTATTTTAGAGAGGGAATGGTTGTTGATGTTGTAGAGTGTGCTGTCAGCTTTGCAGACACAGCACAGATGCTCCACCATTACACTCTTCATCAGCGTGTAAAGTAAATAGAGCCTGTCTGGACATGGAC
Organism: Orestias chungarensis; assembly: GCA_032876305.1. Taxonomy (NCBI): domain Eukaryota; kingdom Metazoa; phylum Chordata; class Actinopteri; order Cyprinodontiformes; family Cyprinodontidae; genus Orestias; species Orestias chungarensis. The sequence continues at coordinate 2,082,327 of JAVLVB010001034.1, read as the reverse complement.
TGAACATCAGTCAGATAGTATGGGAGTACAAAATAAAACAATATGTCATAAAAGCAAGTTGACCTGACAGTGATGTTTAAACAAGATCCAACGGCAAAATCCTGGTTACAGTAAGGTTGTTGCACCACCTTTTAACCGACACATCTCTGATGGAAACAGATATTTGCCCTCATACATACAGAAACAACCTTTTTCTCATTGTCTCACATTAAATCAGGCTGATCCTTTTCCTTTTCACCGTTGGTTGCAATTATAGGG
>JAVLVB010001034.1:2045663-2079915 GCA_032876305.1 Orestias chungarensis | reverse complement strand
ATAGGGATATTTTTTCTTTTAAACAGAATGCATTTAAACAATTTGGGAAAGTGCGGACTATTTTTTACTTTCTATTTAAGCAGCTAATTCGCAATATTTTGGTTTATTGGAAATACACCTGTGGATGTATTAGAGTCAAGCCCCTTAAACAATCTGCTTTGTTTCGGTGACATAGAGAAACATGACAACGATGAGCCAGGATCTAATGAAAACCCTTGTAGTCATATACAATGCTGGTACATCCTCAGTTACAATTTCTAAATACCTGAAGCGGCGACATTCATCTTTTCTAATAGGGATGTATGCAAGTTTGCAAACACTACAGGAATGTCCTGCAGCAAATTGTGTGTTGACCCCAGAACAAAACTCATTCATGTGTTAGCAGGTTCAAATCAACTCTATTTTATTTGTACACCATATTTGAACTAGGAGCAAAGTCTCTACATAATAAAAACACGTGACAATGAACAAACGGAAAAAAAATCAGGTCACAGAGGCAAAATTAAGTAACTGAACAATTTTATCTTTCAGTTGGCTTTGATTAGCCCAGGATTTGAGGAGCAAAAAAAAAATATATTTAAAAAAACTGACCATTAATTTGTCTGTATTTGGGCCTCATTCTCTGGATGCAGAGGGGAAAAGAACCAGGAGAACACAGTAGTCTAGAGACAATAAATGTTTTTGTTTGTTTTAGTGAAAAAGCGAACAGCAGTAGTCTGGGTCAACAGCAGCTGTCCAAGCTTTCAGGAAGACAAATGACACTGTTGCTGTTATCAATTTGACAAAAGATAAACACATGGATGAGTTTCATTTAATCCTCGAAACGTTCTTCAGCTAATGGAAGGCCAACTATGTAATTGTCTTTGTGTCTCAGTTCAGGTTTGAGTCCATCGCTACCCCCAGATTTTAGGTCTTATAGAAGTTTCTAGCCTTAATAGCTGTTAAGACTGTTAATCACTCCCGTTCTGTTTTAGTTTGCTAAAGAACATTATAGTAAGTCCAAAAAAAAAAAATTCTTCCAAGTGAATTATCACTCTATGCACCTTGTTATAATTTGGATTAAGGCCCGAACCCTTGCAAAAAAAAGGATTTGAATTACCGATAGCCTAGCCTGAAAAAATCCAAACACCCTATGAAATCCAATGAATCAACATAAACAATATAATCAAAAAACCCTTTATGGAAAATGCTATAAAAACTTCAAAAGTACAAGAGACATAAGTTGAGGTGAGACGTGATAACATGGTAAGATCCCAAAAAAGCTGTTAAGACCCCTTCAGTCTTTTAAGGTGTTTTAGGCATTCATTATAAAGAAAATACTCAAAATAACAAAAGCATTTGAAGCAGTTACCAACATGCCCTTGTCTGGCTGCCCAAATAACTTCACACATAACGAGAAGAAATCTCAATATAAAAAATAAATAAATAAATCTCATTATGGGAGCTAAGGCAGTCTTTTGGTAATGCTAATATGAAATATGTGCATAAAGAAAGGTACAGATGCCAGGAATTCTGGAATGCAGTCTACGGGACCAATAACTTATTAACCAGAATTAATTAATTGAACCCAAATGGAAGTTTAATGCATTACACAGATTCAAATAGATCATTTAGCCTTTTTTTATCAAAAATATAAACAATTAGGCAACTGTTTTCAGGCTAAGCATCTCAGGAGACATGTAAGTACACACAAACAAGCCACAGTTAGTGGAAAGGGAAAAGCAAACTGTATTTTGCTTTTATTGTAAATATAAATATTGACTCCACACCCTATAATCATACAAAGTCTGAGGGAAATTGAAATAAACAAGGGTGTCTGAAATGTCAGGGTCAGTGCTTGTGTGTCTCCAGGGTGCTGTGGCTCTAGATCGCTGACACTGTCAGAGATGTATTTTTTTAAAATGGAACTAGCTTAATTATCAAAGAAAAGAAGGATACCTTTCAATGTGCCACACCTACATTTATTATTCTGTAGGCGTCCTGTCTCTTTATTCACATTGAGCGTTTTTTTCAGAAGCCTGAGGGTTGCTTCATACGGTGGCATAAACTCTTATGATCATCCTGTGAAATGTTACAATAGGATTAATAATGTTTTTTTTCTCAGTGTAGTTTTTAGCCAATTATGTGTTTTATGAAAAATAAAACATCAACTTTTTTTAAAAGTATTTTAACAGTGAAAGCATGTAAGGACTCTTTTAAGTGAACTTTAGGTTTCATGGTTTTGCTTGTCCCTGTAGATCTTCATGACTCATCAGTGCCAGGGCAACACAGGTCTGTTTCTGATTCGTAAACCCTTGAAAGTCTGATGCATCTGAAAAATGTAACTTTAGATCCGTGTGTCTCAATCTTGTTCCTCAGGGATGGCTACCCTGCATGTTTTTGATGTGTCTTAGCTGCAGCACACCTGATCTAAATTATAGCATTGGCTCCTGCATGCTATCAATTGGTGTAGATGCCTGTTAATCACCACCTAGGAACACCTATCATATTCACCAATAACATAATAACATTTATTGGTAGTTATGAAGATTATTTAAATTTAAAAAAAGACTACAACCCTACTGCTTACCATGAACTGCACTCAAGCAGGATACTGCAATTTTACAACCCAAGCTAATTTAGGTTAAAGCTTTTATTTAGGTCAAATTTAAGAACTGAATTCATTTGATTTGAGAGGTCAAATCCAAATTCTTGAAAGCTGCTTTCCAGCTACTTTTTCTTCGCATCCTTTCTCCAACACGCCTGGATCACATGCATGCCTCCTTACTAGGCCTCTGCAGACGAGGGAACACAGGTGGGTCAGAGAAAAGATGCGGCCAAAAGCTAAAAGATGGTAGTTCTCCAGGTTCGGGATTGTGCCTCCGGCAATACAGAATTTGTGGTAATATTTAAAACTTGGTATGTACAGTCTGATTGAACTTGAGCCATTTTACAATTTTCAGTTTATAGATGTTTAAAGCTGACAGAGAACAAACATTAAAAAAAACATGCATTTATGCAGCAAAAGGTATATCTAAAAAGTGTTAACTAAGGGCTGCTTATTACAAATACTTCACACACTTTAAACCCTAATAAACTATTTAAACAACTGGGATTTCAAACTTGAAAAATGTTAAAAAATATTAAAAGAGTAAGGGCACATTTGTAAGATTTCATGAGGTGAATTCATCGCTGTTGTACAAGGGATGAGTACCCACTGATTTCAGATGCTAGGGACCAGTTTCGGTAACAATATAGTACATCGACAAATTGAAGATTTGCCCCAACTAACATGACAAAGTTTAAAATAAAATGCACTTAGGACTACTTAAGTAGTTTACGAGCATATTTTTATTAGAATTCTTTTTGTAAAAAAGTACAGGGTATCTCTCTGAGAACAGCAACAACAGTATCTAGCAGAGTGTCAGTGCGGCACAGGGATCGGGAAGTAATAAAACAGGTGTTCAGATGAATGTTTTTTTAAGTTGTTTAGTGTCAATATGCATTCTTGACCATCAGAATTACCTGACGAAGAAAATAGAAGAAAGTTACCAGAAGTATAAGCAATATTTAACCGTCTGCAGCATTGTTCTTGTTGATATCTGTGCCGTGATATTATGAGAGTTGGTGAAGAGGTGAGTACCTCATTTGTTGTGCTTCTTGTAGATTGAAATATACTCTTGCACATCATCAGGGGATCCCATTATCACAGGGACTCTCTGGTGGATGTTGGTGGGCTGGATGTCCAAAATGTTCTGGGATCCGGTTGTGGCTTTACCCCCTGCCTGCTCCATGATGAAGGCCATGGGGTTGCATTCATACAGCAGCCTCAGCTGTACAAAGAAAACAGGATTACTGGCTTTGTCTGGATTTTACACCAATTTAACACAGTTTATCTGAAGAAGAGAATATCTGGTTTCTCACCTTGCCCTTTGGACTCTTGACATTAGCGGGATACAAAAAGATCCCACCGTACACTAGTGTACGATGAACGTCTGCTACCATTGAACCAATATATCTGCTGCCATATGGTGCAGAACCATCCTGGATCAGAGATTAACAGTCAAAAGTTACGTCTGTTCTTTATATAATGTAAATATGAATCATGAGTACATGATTAGCAGTGTCTCATTGGGTCTGCTGTACTGTCATTTAGTTTACCTCCGGGTGTTTCTTCTTATGAAGATACTCTGTCACATCTGGATAAAAATGCTGCGCATATCCTTCATTCAAACTGTAGATTTTACCCTTCTTCTTGATTTTAATGTCTCGGTCAACCAAGATGAACTCACCAATTGCCTAAAGAAAAGTGCACAAACATCCATAGTATTTGTACATTCAGAATGAAGTGCAGCATAAGCATATCACATCAAAATTTGAAGTCTCACAGGGTCCAGCATGAAGGCGTTCACGCCCTGGCCAGAGGAGATGACCATCATGGTGGCGCTACCATAAAGGGCGTAACCAGCTGCTACAATCTTTCTGCCAGGCTGCAGAGCATCCTGCTCACATGGCTCACCATCTGTGGTCTATGGAAAATGTAAAGATTTTTCAGGAAAAAGAATGGAAGAGTGAAAAAAAATAAACAATGAGATTCTGTAAACAAGGTTGCAGTTCTGCACATACAAGCTAGGATTTGACAGCAACATTGGCATAGACAAATATTGCATTTCGATTTGTGTTCTAGCTATATTTGAAGGCAGACCTTAGACCAACAATAGCTGGGTTATTAGGTTCAATGACCAACAAAATGTGTTAAGTACTATGTTTCATGACAAAGTTAAGAAATGTTAGCACTACAAAGTAATACCAAAATATGTATCTGTATTTTGTTCATCTTTACAAACGTGTGTGTGTGAAAACGTACACACACAAATAAATACAGAAATGTATTTATTAATGCAACTCTCAGTCGGCTTTAGATGCAAAAATAAATAATGAATAATTTTGGATTAGAAGCTTGGAGTTGCTGTGGTACCACTAACCCTTAAACTTGTAATGCCAATACCAAAGAGATCCTTATGTTAACTTTGGAACCTCTTATGTAATTACTATAAACAAGCTTGGATTTTGATAGAAAGAGTTCACAATGTTTTTTTTATTCACTTCCTTAGCCCTCAAATTCCAGTGCATCAATTGCCTTGGTAATCACCATAATAGTATATATAATTAATTGATATTTAGTATTATTATATGATGTGCTTGTATTATGTGACTTCTGGAAACTAATTGGTATTGATTTTATCCATGTATCCGACAAAAAGGGGTTGAATATGAAAGCATGCTGCAGTTTCTTAAATGCAAAAATTATACAACTAATGATGAATAAATTAGTTACAGCAATCTAACACTTTCCTTTCACCTCACAATCAAGCACCAGCTTATGTTGGCCTGTCAGGCAAGCATCCCAATAACCCTCATTCATGTTTAGGTTGTAATCTAAAAATGTATGATAAATAAACATATGCTGGGTAACTTGGTGGAATTGCAGTGTACAGGGGGTGGGGGTAGAGCTATAACTGGACTGCTGTGTTATTTACCATCCTTCTACCAAAGGGAGGCGCTACAAGCCAAACGTTTGAGCAGCATGAAGAAAGGGACAATTGTTTCTTCTGTTTACAAGTGTGGATTGCTTTTTTTAAATGTAAGCAACATCAACAGGCATGCGTAAAACGTGTTTAATAAAGACCACAGCTCTATTTTCTAGCAAACAATGCTCGTTTGAACCGTTTCGATGTATGTGGAAGGCTGCAGAGTCACTGACCTTTCTGTAGATGGCAAAGATTGTCCCAATGGAGACAAGACAGTCGATGTTGGAAGAACCATCCAGTGGATCAAAGCAGACAATGTATTTTCCCTGTATGAATTAGGTATAAACTATGAATATTTTTGAAGGAGAACCCTTTGAACTTTTTCTGAATAAAATAACTGCAGACATACTCTCTTATCTGGCTCCACTATGATGGCTTTCTCATCTTCCTCTGATACCAGGACGCAGGAGGTGAAGGATGACTTAATCATGTTGATAACCATGTCATTGGACAGAACGTCCAGTTTCTTCACCTGGTCACCCGTCACGTTGGTGCTTCCAGCAATCCCATATCTCCACACAGAGAGAAGAGGAATAAAGATATCTTTACCACAAAATGTAAAAACTGTACATTATTAAATCAAACAAAATATTTTTAATGTTAGTCTGAAGAGACAGCAAGAAAAAAAAATGCAGCAGTAGCAGTCTAAATTCCACTACGTGTCGTACCTCTGCACACAGGGCTGGCGAACATGTTTAAAGTTTACCTTTGGTCAGGGGAAGTTCAAATTTCAAGCAGGATTGCATACTTTTTATATTTGAGTTATTAAAATGAACAGCTGACCCTCTAGTCAGTAAAAAAACTAGATAAAAATTAAGCATTTAAATACCCACTTATATTGCCTTAGATATATTAATCGGACAAAAAAGCTGCAATTTAAACTGAAAAAAAAATTATGTTTTTCCAAGAAATGCATGCACATTTTACAGTGGTGGCTTGCTTTGAATAAAATGATAAATTCTACTTACAGGTTAGCGATCCCGGCCTTCCTTACTGCTGAAGAAATAGCTTTGACAGCTGTACAGATGGAGTTCAGCAGGGTAGTCAGTTCCCCTGTTCCTTGGGCCTTCCGGCCTTCCTCAAGAACAAACCTGGTGAGGGTCACCACGTTGGTGTCGAAAGTTCCTTTGTCTGACATTCTGCTGGGAGGCTGGGACTGCGACCTGGTGCTGAAAGAGGCCGAGGTAAGAGTGTCTAACTTTAAAACTGGAATCTAGAACACAGATAGGAGATGTTGAGGGGTGTGCAACTATTCCAGCCAATCACAAGAGGCAAATCTAACAGGTAGGGGTTGATTTCATCAACTCTGTGACTGTGCGTCTGAGAGAGCAAAGTTCAAAGATAGTGTTTTCTGTTGATTTAAAGTGACAATAACCATAGTCTGATGCAAGTAGCTATGTTTTTTCTTTTCTTTCTAGCTAAACATTCATAATTTCAATTAATTGTTACTCTTTAAAAGGTGCTTATCCATATTTATACCCATTATTAAAAAAAAAAACTGTTAGTATAGGAACTCTTACACTTAATACACTTACTAACATGTTATAAAACAGCAGTAACAAATATTGAAATATTTACAAAAGTATTTTTGCTAATTCAGTAGAAATGTTGACATAATCTATCTGTGATGATATGAAGATAATGTTTAGACAGTAATTGAAAAAACACCCAAAGATATCCAAACTGAGATTTTTTTTTACAGCGGACCCCAAAAAGTGTGAAGTTCGACCCTTGCATTGTAAAGGCTCTCTTTGCAGTGGAACATAACAAAGCATTCTCTCTTACTGTTGGCGTATTTGAGTCACTATAGTTTTTCTGGATGCACATTTTCCATTTGCTTGTAATGCAAGGACACAGGATTTCAATGGGTCATGGGATTGTTCTTTGGATTACGGGTGAAACTAAACTAAATCAAAAATCAATGCAGTAAAAATATTTGAAATAATAAAATTAACAAATAAAAAAACAAAAAAGTACGTTTTTTCCACATAAAGTGTAATATTTTAACGCACTATGGCGGTATTTCCAAGGGCTATCCACACGATGGCGTGGTTTATAGTGGATGGTTTCTGTACCACTGATGGCTGTGAGAGTGAAACAGTTTATTAAGTGTAATGATGATGATGAGTTGTGGAAGTAGTATTATTATTTATTACCTTTACAAATGTCAAAGAAGCTTCTGTAACATTTTTTTTTTCAACAGCAACTTCTAATTCATATTTTTTGACTTTTGAGGGACATTTACATTTCAGACTCCAAAAAACAACAAAAATTGCTGCAATGATCATTGGAAAACGTATATTCGTACATGCTTTTAATGTTCTAAATGTTCTAAAATATATATTTTTCAGTTGTAGTTACTTAAATATATCTGGATCATTTTAAAGGTGCTTTTAATATCTTGACAAAACAGGGCAATAAGCATTGTAATATATAATAGAAACAATATTTTATTTGTAATAGAAGCTGAGAAATGAACTAATGAATATTTTACTGCGACCACAATTCATCACCTGGATGCCTCCATTGCCAGGTACGCTGGTCGTCTGCGCAGGCGCACTGGCGAACTTTTGTTGTGCCAGTTTTAAGAGGCAAAGTATACAGATAACAAATAGGACAGCGTTATGGTCGGATTTTTGTGCTGACTAATATAAAAACTTGACCTTTATGGTTTTCATCGGCCTGTTGAACAGCAAGCTTCTGTGCGCATGCTGGAGCGCAGGTGAGTGAGTGCGCAACTACAGCTGAAAGTAAAAGTCAATAATGGCCACAATGCATCAGGTTCAGGCAGCGGGGAAAGAATCAAAATGTCGTTGGATCAGTTGCATCTCATAAAATGTGCAATTCATAAGCGGTTAATTGTTCATTGATTATGTCAGAACAGGGCATCCCTCGGGTCAAAACAAAATGAAATAACGGCATTTTAGGTACAAAATGTAATAAGAAATGTTAATTTCTTATGTATTTTTACTTAAAGGAAATCCATGTAGTCTATTTCTAAATGGATAAGTAATGAATCTGCATTGAACATTGATTCGTCTGTGGCATCAGGGCTGAAGAAGAACTTTTAGAGATGAGGGCAAACATAATTTATAACCCTGTCAAATTAGGATTTGAAATTATTTTCACTCAGTCAGGAAGCGGGATTCACATAGGAAATAGAGATGACTCTCATGGTGTATCTTCATACCATACAGGTAATTAACCAATGCCTACTACTATTTACAGCTCATTAGTGCAAGACTACACCAGCTTATTTCAAGACACAAATGCAATCAAAGTTGACAATTCCTCAACTAAAAGGGAAAAAAATACTACTTTATACTGTTTTATTTGACATAATGTCATGCACCTAAATTAGCAGTTGATCAACAAAGCTTAATAGTCATATGCATTACATGTGGACATCGTTTAAAAATGTATAAAACAAGTGTTGAAGCTAATGATTTTTTTTAAATCAGGCCTTTTGGATAACTCTTCTGATCATCTTTCTTCCTTTATGGTTTGAGTAATCCTTGAATTTTCAAATGCAGACTTTTGGAGATGCCTTTGCTCCTACAATGCGGCTCCTATTTACACATAATCTCATCTTGGAGGTTCGGTCCCTAGCCAAACTCCCGTCCCAATGAGCACCCTTCCTTCACAACCTTCCCTACACAGCTCCAGACTACCTGGATGAGACGAGGCCTGAAAAAAGACAAGGCGATTTGTAAATTATGAGATTGTGCTTTTTTTTACAACTTGCTCAGAGAAGTTTGAAGAACTATTCCCTGGTGTAGTTTGGGTTGAAAAGAACTGATACAGTCTGAGAGCAGCAAGCTGGCAAGCATTTCTTATTGGATAATTGAAAACCACATGACAGGCAGGACTTGCATGAGACAAGATAAATTAAAGGAAACACAAACTTTGCTGCCAGTAAGCAGCCAAGGTATAGTGCTTTTGATATTGTTTTTTCTATTGGCTAATATTTCTATTCTCTGCCACTCACTGAATTACTGCTGGAGACATGCACCATCACCCTCTCCATGTGCTAGGCTGGAAGGATATATGTATTCACACAATAAGTAGATGGATGGATAATAATATTTTATCCGTCCACCATCTTTTATTTCGACTTATGTTTTCATTCAAAACTTGATTTATTATTAACTATACCATACGTTTTCTTGTGTTTCATCTCGATACACCTTATTAGTATTTCTCATGCAGGCTTTGAATATAACACAATTTACATTTACAGTTCCCTGCCTTACATGTTTGCAATTTTACTATATTCTCTGCAGTCTTTGACTAAGTCTTTAACTAATCCAATGTTATTCCTAAAAGGGAGGCTTTCTTAAGTCATCTAATGACTGAGAAGAGAGGCTGCTTACTGATGAGAAATTGATATGGAACTTGTGCCTTTTGCAGAATAAGCTATCATGTGGCCCTGCCAGGTGTTGCATTTCCTCTACGCAAGCATTGTACCGTTAGCTGTTATTGAATCTGGGTTTGGAGAGAGAAAGTGCATACAAAAATGAGGCGACTAGAAGAAGGACCGAAAAGTGTGGTGTAATGCAAAGTACGGATATTGTTTTCTTTCTCTATACATTATTTATAGATTCAGACAGAGATTAGATTGGACGCAAAAGGACATTATGGCTCAAAACAGTTACATCTTGAGATATGCACCAGGTAAGCCTTGACTTTAAATTATTTATCTCAGTATTACAGTTTGGAGTAATTTCTGAATAAGTTGTACATGTCTTTGTATTTTGCATATGTGGTCAATCAGATATTTTTAGTTATGTCTTGTTAAGTTATTACTTGGTATATATTTTTTGTCATATCCTTACTTGCAGCAACTATGCCAACACAAATTCCTTGAATGTCCAAATACGTACCTGACAATAAAAACTTTTCTGATTCTGAATTCCCATTTATATATATTTTATTACAAGCTTGCAGAGAATTAAATTTACACCAATTTAAATACCAATGCAATGGATTGCAAGTGTATTGTTTTAAGTAGTTGCTCTACTTTTTGTTTACTCAGTGTCTAAAATAATTCGGGGAATGTATGTGGTTAAGAAAAACTGCCAAGACAGCGTATGGTTGGGCATTTAGAGGGAGAGTTTTACAGTAATTATAGAGTGGATTCAGTCTATCTAGAGAGACATACCATTTTGGAAAGGAATGACTGCTCAAAACAGTCCGTGTGTGAGTGGAAAGTCTTCCTCTGTCCCTCCTCCTCTAGAGGGATAGGCTAACAGAGATTATGGTCAAAAGCAGTTGAAGGTGAAAGGATTTTGACTTGAATAGAAATGTCCATAGAGGAGCACATACTGCTGGGGTAAGGACAAAGCTGTATATGTTGTGTAATGTGTTGTTTTACTGTAAAATTGAAAGCAAAAAAAAACATTATTTATAAAATTTTATAAATTTATTCCTTGTACTTTTTAAATCTCTTCTTGCCTAATTTCTATTTTTTTTCACAAATGTATTTACATTTTGTTTAAAAGTAAAGCTTGACTCTTGGCCCAACAGGTCAGAGCAGCAGAGAGTATATTACTGAATACCATCAGAGTGGTATCCAAAACAGCATCACCATTAAGCGTCTAAGCCTTAAGAGGAGGCCCAGAGGGGCTCTCAATGATGTGGAAAAGACGCAGACTAATGTTTCAAGTGACCATGTACATTCTGCCAAGTCGTTTTCACTTCTTGGCGGTGATGATACAAGATTGCTGGGCATGTCGTTTACGGCTAAGGGTAGACCTCCGTTACCTCCACCACATAGTTCCCTATTGGATGAAAGACAGTCCAAGAATGGGGGCACAGGCAATTCTAAGAGACATGCGGAATCAAAACCTCAAAAGACAGAGAGAAATACAGCTTCAGAAAGACACAGCCCTGGGATAGAAAAGACGGCTATGGAGACCCACAAACATTTAAGCCAGTCTCCACCTCAACCCCTTCCTCGTCGCCGACTAGCCAGCTTTGGAGGCATAAGCCCTGCTGGGTCACAATCACCCTTCACTGGCTTGGGTGCATATAATCAAAACAATAATGGAAACAAGTCTGATGACGATATGAATGCCTACCTTACCTCATCCCTGGGAAGTAGAGGCAGCACCGGGTCCCTTAAGTTGAGCCCACAGAGCTCTGGCAGAAGTACTCCAGTTACCACCCTTGGTTCTTTGCACTTACAACATGTCCGTGACCAGATGGTGGTAGCTCTAAAAAAGCTAAAGGAGCTAGAGGAGCAGGTAAAAATTATTCCTATTCTTCAAGTCAAAATTTCCGTCCTTCAAGAAGAGAAGAGACAGTTGGTCTCTCAGCTGTGTGACAACAAGAGTATAAATGACATGAACTATAAAAAATATGGGGAAGAAGGAATGGAAATTGAAAATAAACCACATACTGAAGAAGAACTTGTAGGGATCAGAGGAAGCGGTTACACAGACGCTCAAGGATTTAGAAAACTTGCTGAAGAAATGCATGCATGGAAAAGAACAATCAAAGGTGGACATTTGCTTAAATGGCAAGAAAAGTCTACTGGCTTTGAAATTGATACTGATACAAAAATGACTTTACCTGAAACACAAAAAATAAATAGATCTTTGCACAAAGACGTAGTGGAGACCAGATCCATTGCAACAGAAGTGACTGACGTCAGTCTTGGAATTCACACAAAGCAAGAAGCAGACCTTGAAGCCCAACAACTTCTAAATGCATCTTTAAAGGAGAGAATTTGCCAGTTAGAAACAGAATTGAAAGAATCAGCTCTTCATGTAGAGCTGATCCGTTTAAAACTGGAACTTCAGGCAGCAGGTGCCAGGAACCGAGTTGACAAGGCTTCCTATGCTAAGCCATACACTGTCACTGTAGGCACAATAACAAAACCATCCACTCAAAGTCAAGGAGTTGGTAATCACAAAGAAGTGCAAGATGCAAGCACTGGTGAGACAATAGAAGCAAAAACTGTGGGGGTATCTTGCAGGCCTAAAATGAAGGATAACTGTACAGGCCTGGATTTGCCTATGAGCCATTGGGAGATCAGGGAGCGAGTGGAGACTAGTGAAAAGGCTGTTGGGATACCAGTTCTCACAAACTCAGTGGGAGTTGGAAGAGAGATAGAGTTTTTTGATGCGGAAACCAACACAGAGTTACCAATAGAGAATCTAGTGTTTAAGAAAGAAAATATGAAGTCTAAGTCTGTATCTTGTGGTGAATACTTTGTTGAATATAGAAATTGCAAGGCTAGGGAAATGATGTCCCAAGGTATTACGACAGATTTAGTCAAAGGAGTTGATCTGGGAATAATGGCATCACCCCAAATGACTTCACAACGTACCAACACAGTATCCAGTTCAGTATCTCGCTTCACCAATACCAGTCAAACCTTCAGGAATGACTCTAGCTCAAACACGCTCCTGAGCCAGCATGATAAGCACACCAACACCAGTCACACATTCACTAGAACTGTGTCAGTTGGTAGTGGGGTTGGAAGATATATTTGCTCAATGAAATGTCGTACAATTGGCGTAAATACATCAAATTTAGACTGTTCAAAACAACCACCAGACACAGTGAACAAGGTAACCAGAGACTGTGGTGTTGGGTTAACAAGTATTTATGAGAATTTTCTTGTTGGACTCAAAGCACGCAACATGGCTTCTGGACCATCTCAACTTCCTGATCCTATTAAGACAAGGAGCATAGGTGTAGGTGAAGGTAGAATACAGGATTCTTCTATGTCATCTTGTATCCCGAAACCAAAACTCCAGGATTCCTCATCGTTTAATTGGGATCATGACTTGAACCATTACATAGAGAAAATGCACAAGCTCCTAAAAGAGAATGGAGAACTTCTCACAGGGGAGTACAGCGACCATAACACCACCTCCAAACCACTGAGCAATGTAAAAAAAATGGTAAAAGAGGGGACAGTTCTGCATCGATTCACCTCTCAACCAACAGGTAAGAGAACATAAGTTTAAAGGTATTTTTTTAATATTTGCATTTTTTTTTGTTTACATCTGCTTTTTGCCACAGTTGTGTTCCACCACGTTCAGGAAAATCTAATCTTTAACAACTTCTTCCTTGGCACTAGTGTTTTGAGTGTATAAATCTCTAAAACTCTGCACACCTTTGTTTGTTAAAACTGTTGGTGTCAGCCTTCCTGACCAGTTTCTATCCTGTTTTTTCATCAAGTTTGAGGGGAAAAAAGGTTTTTTTCACAGTTGTCCTATTTTTTAGTATTATTGACTGTCTTCCCAGTAATACTGTGTATACACCATAAAATACCTGGATGAATAGGTTTTCATAGGCAAGGCAAGGCAAGTTTATTTGTACAGCACATTTTTGTGTACAAGACAATTCAAAGTGCTTTACATAGGAAAAAAGATAAGAAAATGAAAAAATAAAATCAGCTTTGAATTTAAAATAAATAAAATAAAAATAAAATAATAATAATACTAATAATATTTTCAGTTGCTATATGCACAGTTAAATAAGGCTGTTTTCAGCCTGGATTTAAAGAACGGCAGAGTTGAAACCTATCTCACCTCTTCAGGAAGACTGTTCCAGATTTTAGGAGCATAAAACTGGAATGAAGCCTCCCCTTGTTTGGTCCTGACTCTGGGCATCAGCAGGAGGCCACTACCTGAGGTTCTCAGAGTCCTGGCTGGTTCATATGGCTCTAACATGTCAGATATGTACTTTGGGGCTAAACCATGAAGATATTTGTACACAAGCAAGGCTGTTTTAAAGTCTATTCTTTGAGTGACAGGAAGCCAGTGCAGAGACTTGAGCACTGGACTAATGTGGTCATATTTGCTGGTTTTGGTCAGAACTCGAGCAGCAGCATTCTGGATGTTCTGAAGCTGTCCTAAGGCCCATTTAGGAAGCCCAGTGAGCAGGCCGTTACAGTAGTCTAACCTGCTAGAGATAAAAGCATGGATGAGTCTTTCTAGGTCTGGTTTAGAGACTATTCCTCTGATTCAGGCAATGTTTTTAAGATGGTAAAAGGCTGCTGATGTTACTGATTTAATGTGGCTGTTGAAGTTCAGGTCAGAATCGAGTATTACCCCAAGATTTTTGACCTGATGTTTAGGTTCCAGAGAGAGCGTCAGAAGGTAACTGATGACACTTTCTCTTTGTTTCTGTGGGCCACAGACAATGATTTCAGTTTTGTCTGAGTTTAGCTGGAGGAAGTTGTTCTGCATCCACAGACTGATCTGTTCAATATAGCGATACAATAAATCAACAGGCCCATGTTCTCCTGCTGTCAGCGACACGTATATCTGAGTGTCATCAGCATAGTTGTGGTAGGACACATCATGGCTGCGTATTAGCTGGCCCAATGGAAGCATGTACAGATTGAATAAAAGGGGTCCCAGGATCGACCCCTGGGGAACCCCACAGGTCACACCCATTCGGTCGGAGACGCAGTTCCCAATTTGAACAAAGTAACACCTGTCCTCAAGGTAGGACTTAAACCAGTTTAGAGCCATACCAGTGATTCCCACCCAGTCTTTTAACCTCTTTAATAAAATCACATGGTCAACTGTATCAAAGGCGGCGGTCAGGTCCAGGAGAACTTGGACAGAGACTTTGCCTGCATCTGAGTTTAGGCAGATGTCGCTTGTCACCTTTATCAGAGCTGTCTCAGTGTTGTGGTGGAGCCTAAAGCCTGACTGGAAAGCATCAAACAGATTGTTAGACAGGAAAAAGTCACTCAGCTGTTAGTATACAACTTTTTCCAGCACTTGTCCTAAGAATGGCAGGTTTGATATGGGCCGGTAGTTGTTCAGTACTGTGGCATCCAGAGTGCTCTTCTTTAGGAGAGGCTTAATAACAGCAGTTTTCAGGGACTTTGGGAATATTCCAGTCTGAAATTAGATATTGACTAACTGAGCGAGTTGTGGAAGCAAACTGCTCAACACAGACTTTAGGAATCTAGTGGGTAACTCATCCAGGCAGCAGGTAGATGGCCTCAGGCTGCATATCTTTCTTCTGACAGATACCTTTGTACATTTATTTTTATTTTTTGCAAACTATGGCTTTACCAATGACTTTAAATACATTCCTATCAGGACAGCAACATTTTTTATAGGGGCATCACAGTTACTTTGAACTATCAGATTGTTTTATCCTTGTATGCATACTTATATGCTTGCATCCTTTTTTTAAACATCTCTTTTGTTTCTTTTTTATTTTAATTTTGTTATTCTAAACTGTTTTGAATGTACTGCAATTTTAACTTCTGTTTCTAAATATGCTGATAAATAAGTTGGACTTTGAGATGTAAGATAAAGAAAACAAAATATTACAGTTTAATTTGAAGCTAATCAAAGAAAGCATTGTACATTTTGTATCTTTTATTTCCCTCCTAATAATTTTTTTTCTGTTCAATTAAATTGGGTAATATACTGTAGTATGCACTGTCACACTAACATTTGGAACTTATTTATCGTCGTCTTAATTTTTTCAAGACAGTGGCATTGAGAATCTTTTGAGAACCACTGTAAAAAAAAACCTAATATAAAAATGTATTGTTTATTAATCATGTCATTTGAATGCTTTGATCAAAATCTTTCCTCCTATTTTCTCTGCTGCGACACAGACTTGCTCTCTCCATCTCAGCCTTTAGCTGTTTCTAAAGAACATCCAGAAATCCCCCAAAGAGATGGTAATGAATCCGATGTGAAAAAAATGATAAAAATGTTGGAACAACAAGCAGCCTCCACACTTGAAGGTAAACTTATTTCTGTTCTGTCTGTTTTACTTATTAGTGTCCTATACTGTTTGCCTAGAGTTCATCTTCCTTAGAAATTCTGTTAATATTTATTCTTAAGGACTTAGGACCAAATATTTTTCATAGTACGGTATAAAATAGTTTAAAGATCAGGAAATGTGGTTTTGTTTGGTTTGGCTTGGCTTGTGGGATGCACTTGTAATGTTTGGAATGATATTTTGTTTTGGAATCTGTTTTGTCCCACATAGCAGTTTGTGGCTTTGGACCTAAAATTAAAAGGGCTTTTTAGGAGTAACTGGTGTCTGGAAATGTTGTCTGTTTTTAAATGAGCTGCTTGACGTGGAAGGATTTCAATCATTATATGTCATCAAAGTTATTTGCAGTAAATTTGAAGTAGGATATTTAAGAACTGTAAATAAAGCGAAGGCTATAAGATTATGTTGTGACTGCCACATAAATAACAGAAATAAGAATCAGAGGAGTGTGACACGAGTAAGGCATTAAATCACGATCTTGTATTCTGAAATTCAATCCTGAGCAACAAACTGGCTTGGACATGCAGCTGCACTGTGAAGGCCTTACACATTTTTTAGAGAACATTTGTGAACAAACTGCATCATCAAGACCAAAGGACACTTCAGAAAAGTCAGGGATAATGGAGAGAAATTTAAATGGGAAGATTATAAAATAAATGCCCTAGGCTTTGAACATGTCACGGATTATTTTTAATTTATCATTGGAAAAAAAACATTTATTTATGCAAGACACTGTGCTCAAACGAAACCCAAATTTAAACTTTTTGGCTGACATGCAAAGATCTGTTTGTGGAAACCTAAACCTAAACCCTGAAGACAACATTGCTGAAATCATTATTGTTGTTGGCAGCATTATGCAGGAGTTATTTTTTACTGATTACCAATGCATGCCACAGGTTTTTAGTTTTTTTAAATGCTCAAAATCATGTATCATTGTTTCTCTTTTGTTCGGCTCAAAAGTATGATTCATTCAGAGGTTAAACATTGGTAAACTGTTTATTGATATGAATACTTTGCAAGGCACTGCACAGGACTGAATAAAAATATGACGTGCTGCTATATTTGACTTTATACCTACAATACACACATCAAACATATGTTTGACCCATGAAAGGATCTTGCCATTGTACAGCAAGAAGCACACATTATATCATATGATATTACTTTTTCTTGGATAAAACCTCTAGGGCCCTCTAGGTCATCAAATGCCCCTAAGCTGTGGCCTGTCTTGAAGAAACAGGGTGCTGAGCAGTGCCATACCTGCAACAGGAAAAACATGAAATTCATGAAGGTGACTGCAGGGTATGTTTTTAATTTCCTGTATGGTTTTACAGTGGGAGTCTTTGGATGTTATAAATGAATTCATTCATGGCGTTTTTTTTTAGTTTTTTTAACCTTTTGTGTATTACTTGGATTTGATAGATTGGAACCTTACGGTCGTGAGGAAAGAGAAGGAAATGATATTGGAAAATATTCACAAGATACATGGCAAGCTAAAAAGGGAAAAGATGGCTCCAGTGAAGGATCAAAAGTTAGTTTGAAATTATCTCGACGACAAAGGTAGTTTAGAAAAAGCTTGTGCACTACATTATACAGAAAAACACATATTGCATCAGTTTGGCTAAGATTAACTTTTTTATTTTTCAGACGCAATTTGAGTGAAAGCATGTTTTCTGCATGCCAAGCTTTAAAGATGCACCTGATCGAAGAGCTACCCATGTCCAGCAGTGGATTGGTATGTTTTTCAAGCGCTATTAGAAATAAGCATGGATGCAATTTTCTCAAATTCCTCCACATCTATTGCTCCATTTGACTTCTTGTCTGGCATTTCATTAATGATATTTTAGTCTTTGGTATTGCTCGTTAACAATTTTGAATTGAAACCACATTGTTTTTTTGCGTGAAATCATAGAAAAAAACTTGATGAAGGGACATATTAGTGTTGATAAAAACCAACATAGCTTCTTCTCTTTTCTGCTTAGGAAAAGTTGCTGTGTTGATCATGTGGGCTCTGCTAAATGGAAATGTAGGCGCTGATTATATGCTGGAACCGACTGCTTGTGCTGGAGTGCTGATATCGGGGATTTTAGATGCAGGCCCATGACATACAATATCAAACCGATATATAATACAAAAACCAGGGACACCCCTAAAATGGCACCTTTTACCCAAACTCTAAGTGGCTTTTTAAAATAAATCCTCAAAGTGTAACATCTGTTTTGGCTCTTTTCTTCACGTCTTCCTATTCTCTCCTATGCAGCAGGATTGTCTATACACACTACAGCAGGAGTGGTTATCTGTGTCCAGCCACAAGTCGGCGGCTCCTGAGACTGTAGGGGAACACCTATCTGCGTTCCGGATGATCTCACCCTTAGTGTTACAAAACATTGTCAACATGGCCGACGGAAATGGAAATACAGCGCTGCACTATAGTGTTTCTCACTCAAACTTTGGTGTTGTAAGGAGATTGCTTGATGCAGGTACAAAAATACTTGCTTTTAAAGGTCCTTTTACATATTAATCCATGCACAAACAAAACTTTTTTTCCATCTAAATACTCCCTGATTCATCAGAATTCTTATACTTTGTTCCTTAAAATGGATTTGGATAGCAAAATGTAGTTCATAAGTTTCTAACTATATTTTGTAGTTGCATAATTATTG
Source organism: Orestias chungarensis (assembly GCA_032876305.1). NCBI lineage: Eukaryota > Metazoa > Chordata > Actinopteri > Cyprinodontiformes > Cyprinodontidae > Orestias > Orestias chungarensis. Next base: position 2,060,909 of record JAVLVB010001034.1, on the reverse strand, counting down.
TTTCTTGGAACCACTAAACTGTCCATCCCTGGTAGACTTAGACTTAGATTTTATTAAATGTAAGAGGAAAAAGCTGACATGTGTCAGGTTCATTTAATTCCTCAAATTGTCAGATCATCTTTGTTAAAAAACAATCTTGTTGCATTTAAGCAGGGGTTCATGTTTGCCTTATTCTTCAGCGAAAAGTTGCTGGAGGTGTTGTAAAAACAGTACCCGTAATCGTTAACATAGGGTACTTTGATTTTCTTACAACAGAGGTGATTTTTGAAATTTGAGCGTATTGTAGCATTTATATTGTTGTCTTTTTTTCTGTTGTTTTCAATATTTTCCATATCCTCCCCACAGACGCGTGCAACGTGAATCAGCAGAACGCAGCAGGTTACACTCCCATCATGCTGGCTGCACTCGCACCTGTGGAACATCCTGAGGACATGAGGGTGGTGGAGCTGCTCTTTTCTAAAGGAGATGTCAATGCCAAGGCCATCCAGGTCAGCTTAGGCCATTCAAAACAGTTTCTGCTAAAAAGGATTTGATGAAAATGTAGCAGTTGCAATCAAATGGGTTGTTTTCTCGTATGTTTTTGGCTTCCAAGGCAAAAAAAAAATACATCATGTTAAAGCTGTTTAAATGAAAAAAGGAGAAGATAAAATACACAGAATCCATTAAAAAATGTTGCCAAAAATGTATTTACCCCTTTTGATTAGGCTTTACCTTACTCAATACAGTATTTACAACTATATGAAATTACTTAAACTAACAAACAAATCTGTTTTATTGGGATCTGTGGAAGATATCAACTAAATAGTGCATTTTTCTGAGTTGGAAGAAAAACTATATTTGGTCTCCAGTTTAGTTTACAAATTAAATGATGTGAAGTGTGGGATGCATTTGTTTACCTATGATTCCACATAACTTCTAATCTCTAAACTCTTCAGAGGTTGGTAAAACAACATTAATGAAGAAAAAAGTTAATGAAGAAAAAGGAACAATGCAGATGGGTCAGGGATAAAGATCTGCAGCGCAAGATAATTACTTGGATTAGGAGTCAAGAGGGGTATGGTAATTCTAGATCGACGTTTTAGGAATGAGTATCAGTGAGGAGGACGTTTATTAGTTTTCAGCTCCACAAATATCACAATTTTGGTAAAGCGGAAAGAAGAAAGCCACATTTTTTTGTTTTGTTTTTTTGTTTTCCAAGAGTCATGTAGATACAGCAAACATTATGAAAACAAAAAACTAAAACTCTTTCGTAGATGTAACAGTAAAAACTCAAAAAACAATATGAAATATTACACTAAACATACAATCCCTATTTAAAAACATAGTGGTGGCAGTATCATGCTGCTAGGAGAATTTGGATGATGGATGAAGCTAAATACAAGACTTGAGAAAAGGTATTTTAAAGATGCACCTGATCGAACTGTTTTTATTAAAGCAAATATTCCTGTTAGAATCCCGTAATCAAACTCCACAGCTAATCAAACTTGGAATCTTTGGCAAGAGTTTAAAATTGTCTCCCAAATATGCTGAGCTTGCACTTGTTTTTCACAGTGAAACGATACAAAATTTTAGCGTCAGATTTCCAAATCTAATAGAAACATAACGGAACCCTCTCACAACAAAGGCTAGTTTCTTAAAGCTTTAACAATGTAGGGTTGGTTGCAATTGCATTTCACTTTGGAAGAAAAGTTGATGAAAACAGTTCGTAATTTCCCTCTTTTGCATTACTTACTATTGGTCCATCCCACAGGTCTCCAATCTTTACAAACCAAAGAGTCATTTTTGTTCTTACTCTAGCTAGACATGTAACTTTGTGAAAAAAAGACAAATGATATATATTTTTAAACATACTTAAGGATTTGTTTGTCTTTTTTTTTTGTTATGTGGTATTGGTTTTAAAAATAAAGGAAATTGCAAAGCATTTAAAAAAGGGTTAGATTCATTGTGGGATATATACAGGTTAAAACAGGAAGTAAAATAGGTCTAAAACATTTTATTGGTAATTTTAGTGTCATTCAGTTGAAACTGCAAAGTCTGTATTAAGTTTATATCTGTTTTTACAAACATTAGATGGTTCTTTATCATTTTGGCTGAAACTATTAAGAGATACCACTGCAGAACCCCAGGTATATTTTATTAAACACTAATAATATAAAACACTTTAACGCATTTTACAACTCATCCATCATTGAAAATCATCCTGCATTAAAACTAACATTGAATTTCTATGTTTTGTGCTTCTTTTGTTAAAAAGTCTCCTGCGATCTGTTCCAAGTCTCATTGAACATGTTTGAGGTTTGTTACATACATATAATGACATGTAAAAGGATTGCAAAAATGCATTAACCTGTTCTTTGGTAAGGAAAAAGTAAATAGATGTAATTGTCCATCAAAATAAAAGCAAAACCCTTATTGAATGTACCTATGAATTGAGCTTAATTTACTAAATTAATGAATTATTTATTATTGTTTGAAATCAATAGGAGGTTCTTGCAGTCTCTCGGAACACTTGGGAAATCTCAAAGCTCACCATGATCAACAAAGTTTTCTGAGTTGGGCCCTTCTCCCTGCAGGCCGGTCAGACCGCTCTTATGCTAGCTGTGAGCCATGGCAGGACAGACACGGTTAAGGCTCTCCTTGAGCAGGGAGCGGACGTCAATATCCAGGACGACGAGGGTTCCACTGCGCTGATGTGTGCCAGCGAGCACGGCCATGCTGACATTGTCAGTCTGCTGCTGGCACAGCCCGACTGCGATGCCACCCTGACTGACAGCGTGAGTCATTTCCTCCGGCAGCTCCTCTCAGGGTATTGGGTTCAAGCTGAGACAAAGCGGTTTCTCGCCTCAATCATGTTAAAATGAAGATGTGACAGAATTCCCATGAATTACTTTCTCTCTCTCTCTCTCTCTCTCTCTCTCTCTCTCTCTCTCTCTCTCTCTCTCTCTCTCTCTCTCTCTCATTCTCTCTCTCTATGGTGTGCAGAAATTTAACGTTTTTAAACTCGGTCTATAATTAAAAACTTCAGAATTTTGAGTTTTTGTCTGCATTAAACAGGATGACAGCTCAGCACTGTCCATAGCGTTGGAGGCGGGTCACAACGACATCGCCGTCCTGCTTTATGCCCATGCCAACTTCTCCAGATACACCGGGGTGAGACAAAATGTAGAATTATACCACGCAAACTACATGTGCGTTCATGTTTTTTTTTCTTGTTTTTTTCCTAAAATAATATTTGCTGGTGTTTAATCATGTTTACAGGGAGCAGCTCGACACAGTGGCAGGTTCCCCTCTTCCTCAGGAGGAAGGAGCCTCTTTGAAGCTTAAAAGGAATTTCCATAAAGGTGTTGGTTCCATTAAAGTCACTGCAACGAAACATATTGAAGATAGTCTTGCTGCTTGTTTTACTCATTGTTTACGTATTTTTGCATTACATATTAGCCTGGGAAAGTAGGTTGCAGAATACATAGGAAAAATGTTAATTTTATTGATATGCGGAAGTATTGGTTTAGTTGTGTTTTTATAAAAAGATTTTCTTCAATATATGCATTTTATTGGACAGCATGTGGCCAATTATTTAATTGCTTTCTATCAGACATTAAAATTAACATATTTTACTGATCTAATATATGTTTTTTCAATGTAATACATGATTATTAATTAAGATTTAAGTTTAACATGTTCTTTTATTCACTTATTAAATTACTAAAATTATTAAATGCATTTTGGAAAGCACAAGATTGTGCTTTGTTCCGTGTTTGTTTAAAAAATGGTGTGCACTTGAAGCAAAAACCATCTTTGAGGATTGTGATGTTCTATTTCTGCAGGTCATTGATGGCATCCTCGTTTTTTTTTCCCTTAAAGTATCTTAATGTTCAAAGTTTTAGTAAAAAAATTATGATTTGGAATTTTTTCCAACAGATAAATTGAACTAAACTATTTTCTTCTAACTCTGCCTGTATGTTCTTCAGTCAATCGAAAATACATGAAATTAAATGCTGTTGAAGTAACTCGTTTAACTAAAAGGCGTTGTTATAGATGGTGAACGCCAATTGTTTTCTTGACTTTCACAATCTTCACTGTTCCTGCGTCTGAAATGCATCCCAACAACTTAATGCTTCCAATGTATTTTTTCCTGGTGTAATTGGGTTTTCAGGGCGATGTCCAGTTTTGGTTTTTCCATCAAGGAGCATATTTGCATGTGAGTCAAAAAGTATCTTTTTTGTATCATTTATTTACAGCAACTTCTTCCACATGATGGGTGCCCTATATGGCTCATAGCAACAAACAGCAAATGGGGGTTCTCATCGCTGACCTTTGAGTACTGGCTGACTTTATTTTACTCTTTATCTCATACGGGCCGGATTCGAAGTGCATCATTAACAATTGTTGTGGTGACAGCACAGATACTTCCACCTGCGCTTTGGATCCCAGAAAATCCTTAAGTCACTTTATTTGGGTACCATATCTGGGTATGTTTTACAATTTTACTATCCTTTTTTTTTCATTTTTGTAAGATGGATTGAACTTTCTTCTTTGATTTGTTTAAAGCTTGAGATTTTATTGAACTTGACAACAATCTGTAAATTTTCTGCTTTATTCTTTTGTCATTGTGGTCCTCTACGTTCACTAAGGTTCTCTAAACAAACGTATGAGATCTTTAGATATTAAATTACCAACTAACCATATTTACTAATAGGGTGAAAACTTCAGTTACACAAAAACACCTAGACTGGTTTGTATAAACCTTTAAAGATGGGTTCACCTTTGTCTTTAGTTTTTGGTGGTCCATCACGTAACATCATAATAAAATACATTTTTCGCTTTTGCAAAACAAATGCTGCAAGACCGTCCTAAGGCAATCCAGTCTTTAGTACCCTGTGCATCACCCTAATGTCTGTTTCCACTATCCCAGCCAGGGGTAGTGGGAATTCTCCTTTTTAGATTCACCCAAACCTAGCTATTCAAGCCCGATAATTCTCCTTGAGAGCTTTCAGAGACAATTTCATAAGGTTGATATAACAGAGTGTTTTAAATTTTAAAGCCTCCCCTAGGAGCAGCTCCGATTCACTAGTTTAGTCGATGCTTTTGTGACCTGACAATGCAAATCCCAGCTTGGAGAACCGATCAAAACATTCTACTTATTTTTCCTGCTCGTGTGACAGCAGGTTAAAAGAGAATTTCACATTTCAGCATCTCATACATCATTCATGATTTATTTTCTCTGAGCAAGCTGTACCCTAGGGTTCTTTGTACTTTAATGAGTGTTACCCATTAGACACAGCAGTACTCCATGGTTTGTGCGTGTGTTTTGCATGCGTGTGCGTGTGTGTGTGTGGGGGGGGGGCAATAGTCTATACATATGACTATTGCGGAAAAAAAATGATGCAGTACAAATGATCTTATCAAATGTCTGTTTGATTATCAATCTATCCGAGGCTTTTTAAAGGTGCTTCGTTGGTGTAAAAATGAAAAAAAATGAAAAAACGTGACAATGTGAAATCTTACCAGTGTGTCAGTGTCTCCATCTCCTCCTCCCCATTCCTGAGAAATGGTGCGTCTCCGGCTGAGAGCCGCCGCCTGACTAATTTCCCAGCAACAGCAGTAAAACACAGTGATATACAAGGTCCAATAACAAAATTTGCAGTTACCATGGCAACAGCAGTTTTGAGCAAGTGGGTCTCGAACATTAATCTGCAACGATATCTCTTGTTCTCTGAGGTCAGCAAATCGGCCAGTGCGACCTCCATTTAAAGTTTGAAGAAATCCGTTCTTCCTGTTCAAATAAATAATGCAAGTCATGTTAAGTTGGCATGCCAGAAAAACAAAAACCTTTATGATTTCATGTTGGTTGTTCAAATTATTCCCTTTATGCACTTTGGGGCAAACCCAGCATCTATGGATATTTGTGCATGGTGCTGAACAACAGCTAGATGCGCATTTTTATGACATCCACAAGGTGATATTCATTTTATTTTATATGTCAGGCTTGTAAGCCATGCAGCCCATCATTGGGTTCACAGTCCACTAGTTTATATATTTTTTTAAACTGCTTCTCTTTCTTATGTCGTACTGTTTTGAAACCATATAGGACATTGAGGTATACAAAAATATATTTTTGAAACAATACAGAATGCACATATCTTATTACAAAGCTTATAGTTCAAAGCTCATAAAGTGTTTCAGTATTTCTTGTTTCAACTTATTCTTAATTTGTAAAAGTTTCATGGTGAGAATAGGTAAACTGTGATTAGAAGCCTATAAATCATATTAATTTGTGCAGAGCTTAGATTTCCATTTTTGGAGAGGCAGCAGTAAAACCATCTGCGGGAAAGACCTTTGCAACAAGATGGTCCAGATCTTCTATAAATCTGTTGTGGAGAGTGTAATCTCTACTGCCATCATCAGTTGCGGCAGTAGCATCAGTGACAGGGTCTTATAAAGTCTCAACAACCTGATAAGGATGGCTGGTTCTGCTTTAGGACCTACTTTGGAACCACTTTAAAAAAATGTTGCATGAAATGATTCTTCATCGAATCAAGAAACGTATGAATCAACTTAAATAAATAAGGCATCTTGTTAAGGTCTCCTATGCTGACTCAGGCTTCCTCTGGTTTTTAGTATATAAAATTTCAGTTAATAAATAAACTTGTTAATAACATAAAACCCATAAAACACTAAAGGGTTTATTCCGATGTATAGAGTTACAGTCTGAGGAATGTTTAATTTTAAAAAGCTCTCTTAGTGTCAACTCTCACAAATACCTTAGATTGTTATGTCGATCCCTCTGTGCTCTTTTTCTGAGATGTCATTCTCTAACGGGAAACACTAAGGAATATATTAATTTTTATATTGTTGGTACTATTCATTTTGACCTAATAATAAAGTTAAACTTTGTATCACATAAGACTGATGTATGTGCATTATTTTATAAGGGAACGGGAGTCCACTATTTGCTCCAATCTCAATGACACTGTATCTGTGCTCATTTTTTTTCAAATAATCAAAAACTTTTATTATTAGTTACAAGCTTTTTGTATGTTTCCACTGGTATTTTGTCAATTTGAGGACTTTGAGGTTGAAATATGAGTGTTTATTACCATTTTCCTGATTTTCCTTCCACATATTCTCCATCAGATTAGGGTTGGGGTCTGGCTCAAAACATTACAGAATATTTTTACCTGTTAGAAAAAAAATACGTTTTATGTGTTAGTGCCTATTTTTCAATATTACAGCACAGATTAGTTACAGAAATTTCACTGACTTTGTAAATGCAACATGCACTTATAATTAATAAGCTGTTTGTGTTGGGTTAAAACTTGTTTTTGCTGCCTTCAAGCATCGAATAAAATCTGTTCTTGAAGATTTGAGGTGTTACTAGAGTTGTGGTCCATTTGCTCTGCTCCTCAGGCTGCTGTTGATCTGATCAGACATAAAGTCTGGAGAAGATTACTCCAGAACTGGAGGGGACTGTGCTTCTGTGTGTTTAGAAGGGGGCAGGGTATTAGGCAGTAACTCGTTCAACTAGGAGAAATGGTCAGAGGCTTAATTGCATCAGTGGTGTTTTGCTCATAAACAGAATAGAAAGAGAGTGGCCTTGTCAAAGTCCAGACATTTATCTGGTTGAGATACTAGAGAATGACCCTAAACAGGCTGCTACAATCAAAACACAAAGAGCAGGTCAAACATCCTCCACTGCTATGTGAAGGCTCATAATGAGTTATGACAAAAAATAAACTGACATCTTTAATTGTCCCAAGACAGGTTTAATAGGCTTCTTTAGTAATTCTTTTTTTTTTCTTCCAGAACATAAGATGTTCTCAATTTAAATATTTGATGCAAACACAAAAAAACTAAATAAAGCAAAAACCACGTGCAGAGGATGAATGATCTTATCCAGTGGATTTTTATTTCTTTTGCCATCATTCATACAGGTGTGATATTAAGTTTTGGCCCAATAACATGAACTTCTTCTCCTGATTCTGCTTCTCTGTAATGTGCGTTCAAACATTTTTACACAACATGCCAGAAGAAGAGGGAGGGGGAAAAAAAGCATCTGATTGATTCACAGAAACCAGATGTGCTTGAATATTAGCCCAAACTGGGCTGCTTTCCTGCTATTGTTTCATCTTGAGCAACTGCAGATTATATGTATTTTGTTTTCTCTCTCTCTCCCTTTTAACTAGAGGGACCAAGTGCAATCTGAGTTACCCACAGTCACGCAACAAACTGAAGGAACTTGCAGGCTGCTTATATAAAACACAACACGTTTGCTGTTGTTGTTTTTTGTTATTGTTGTTGTTGTTGTTTTTTTTTTATTTTGCAGACTGAGCCTTTAACATATCTGGAAACGAGTTCAACCGGCAAAAAAGGGGGGGGGGGACATTTAAAAAAAAAAAGAAGATAAAAGTCACAATTTTGTGTGAGAATTTTTAAAAACAAGGAACAACAAAAAAATATATATATACATCTGTCAAAACATGCAGGAGACGAGCTTGGGGCCCTGTCACAACCACGAAAGGGAAGCTGCAGAGAGGAGATGGGTATGGCATTCTTTTTTTTTTTAAAATATCCAGCCCATTGATTTGTGTATGAAAACATAGCGCTTTTATTCTCCCCCCTTCAGGGCTCTGCTTCTGAGTGATCAGCTGATGAAGAGACTAGCAGCACGCCGCTATGCTGCTTCGCTAATTCTCTCCTTCCACAGCTGCAGCCGATCCTGACGGCCAGCCTGCAGCAGACGGCACTCAGGTACATGTCCTCGTCCATGTCTCTCTGTCTGTGTGTGTGTCTGTCTCCTCGGGCTCCGGATTCAGCCAGGGCTACATCGCATGGGATGGGAGGAAAAAACAGTGTGTGTGCGTGCGTGTGTGTGTGTGTGTGTGTGTGTGTGTGTGTGAGAGAGAGAGAGAGAGAGAGAGAGAGAGAGAGAGAGTCTGAGTGTGTGCGTGTGTCTGTGTCTGGGAGAGAGGAGGGTGTGTAGGTGTGTAACAGATGAGAGGGGAATCAGTTGCCAGATTAGTCAGGGAAGAAAGAGCTTGTTAGGTGAAGGAACAGGCATGCACGCACACACACACACACACACACACGCACGCATGCACAGTAAACCAGGCGGATCTCAGCTGGGCTGCGCAGCTTTTAGGATCACCCCCCTCCTCATCCAGCGACCGCAGCATCAGAGCCCGACCGATGATGGGCAGGATTTGAGACTGTCGCAGCTCCAGCGTTGCTGATCTCTCTGGATGTCTCTCCTTCCTCTTACTAAAAAATAAAATAAAAATCTGTGCAATCCCAGCTTGTTTCCGTCTCCGGCCACACTGACAAACACACACGCTCTGTGCACGCTCCTGTCTGTCTGAGAGCAGATTTGCGATCCTGTCTACTGATTAACGCATCAGTATTGTTGTCTGTCTGGGGCCACAGATTCTCCTGTGTCTGGCATCAATTGCCTTTATTTGGGGGGGGGACAGTAGTTGCCGCAGTAATTGATGAACAAAGACGCAACCGCACTCTGCAATTTCCATTTTTTTTGTGTGCCATTCTGCAGAGGATCAGCAGCCAGCAGTCGTTTCGCTTGTTTGCATATTAATCATCTGGCAAAGAAACCTCACTAGACTATGTAACGTGTCGTTAATTTGCAATGGCGCCACGGTAGTTGGGTCAAATGAATCATAAATACATGATGTTCCGTGTTAATATCTAACCATCTTTAGTAGAAAGCTAAAAACAATTTGTGGTCAGTATTACAGATTGGTTACATTCCAATTTATCTTTAACAGACACAATTATACATCTACTGTATTTTAGTTTTACAAGCAACAACTTTCCCAAATTCCAGGATATCCCATTAGGTTGAAAGCACCATAGGTTAAAACGGCAGCAACTTTTCAGGAATATACAGCCCTACTGCTGTCTGCAATTATATTGCCTACCTTAATTTCTAAAAACTTATAACAACCTTTTTTTTTTTTTTGGCTTTCTTCTAAATTGACATTTAAAAAGCTGATCATAATAACAGGATACTGGGTTTATCACAGACTCAGTAACAACTTCCACACTGAAATGTGTCGTTTAGCTATGGTGTGACCACTGATCAGAAACATGTCCGGTTTGTTACTTTGGAGGTTTAAAAGTTGCAGGTCGCCAGATCCTCTTGAAATCAACCGATTCCTGTCAATGTTTGTCACCAGTAACGATTGATTGGCATTTTTTTAAGCTTTAGCCAGAAACAAAAATTTGTGACACGACCTGTCTAGTTCAGACTACAAACAACAAACACATTACACAGTCTTTCACCCACCTTACCTAATGGCTGTGCATCTGTTTGAGTTTACCAGGTTCCACCCCCACCGACCCCTTCCTCCCCCAGCAGCCTGAGGCAGGAAAGAACAGCTCCCCGAAGGACATGGAGGAAGACATCAGCCTGAAGAAGCGTAAAGGCGATCACCATGGAGAGAAAGTGCTGCACACGGGCCAGGAAACAGCTGAAAAGGTCAAAAGGAAGCGAGGACGTCCACCAGCTGAGAAACTGCCTCCAAATCCACCTGAACTCACCAGAACGCTGAACACTCTGGTGGAAATGGTCATTAACTACAAGGACGGGTCAGTTTGTTGCTTGTGGATCGGTTTTTTTGGTGTTTGTAAAATGGAGTTCAAATTCTTAGTTTTTGTCTTGTTGATGCTATGTCAGTGCTTTGCTGTAGGTATGAATAGGTTTTTATTTCAATCTTACAGATTTTTGTTTGTAATCCAACAAATGAAGGTTCATCTATCAAAGTCAGTTCATTCCTCTAAACTGAAAGACCCTTTGCTTCTTTCTAGGCGATTTGTGAGCAACCTAAGTTCCCTATAGTCAGCTCTTAATGTTCTATGAAGAAATCACAACAGACATTGAGTACACTTGACTGTACTTCATTAAGATTAAGATTAAGAGAAGATGGGAATAAGAGGTAAGGTAATTACCATACCTTACCCTAACTGACCTGCCCTTACCTTCAGTGTTTGTATTTCTTTTTTCCTGTCCAAATATTTTTTCATAGTCTTTCTGCCTGAGGTTGTGGTTCACTTTGTTCTAAGTTGCATCTGTCTGAGGAATAATGTTCCTGGTTCTTTTCAGCTTTATAAAGATGCTGACAGACGATTTCCAACTCAACTTTAAATTCTGAAAGTCCGTCAGAGACAGCCCAAGTTGCAATGTTCATGTAATATTACAATATGCTAGTAGACACTGTCTATATTCTCGCAAAAGCGTTGGAAAACACGGTTCCTTGGAAAAGAATTTGCATGAGCTTGGGCCTTGAACTTTTTCAGATAAGTCCAAGTTTACTGCAACATGAACATCGCAGCTCTCGCATCCAAGTATTGTGGTAATGACTCAGCTGCAACATAACTCTTGCACTAAGCTATGCAGCTGGATCCTTGAAAGCTCAATATGAAGCTGCCTTTTCATCTGTTTTTACCAAACTTTATGATGTAGTTTGGATGTGGATGATCTGAAGTTAAAACAGAACAAAAAATATGATTAGTTAATAATTTAAGCATTTGACCAATAATAAAGTTCCTTTTTTATTTTCAATTTCTTTCTTCAATGTATTGATATTCAATAATAAAAAAAAAAGAGTTACAGCCCCTGGTATACCAAATCAAGGTGTACTGCCACTTTTCGCCGATTTGCACTAGAGATAGGCACCAGCAGACCTCCGCCACCTCACAACGATAAACTGTCTAGATAATGGATGGATCGTTTAAAAATGTTCTGCCTAAGAAAACTAAGCATGTTGCTTTGAGTCATTTACTCACAGCATTCGCTCCTTCTGGACCAGCAGAGACAGTAGACGATAGCTTACGTTGAATCGCTGACTTTACAGTAATCCCTCACACTTAGCATGCATGCAGCGACGGTGGTGAGAAACAAAACTCCTCTTCAACAGGAAAAAACCTTCAGCAGCACCTGGGTCAGTACGAGGAGCCGCCTGTCATGAGACTGGGGATCTGACCAAACAGAAAACACAAAAGGAAGCAGAGGAACTAATGTAGGTTTATTTTGTTAAGCAAAAGTAAAAAGTTAGTTGCTGGAGAATAGAGACCTGGAGAAAAATACATAGAGAAACGTTAACAGGCGAAATAAAATCAGCTAATGCAAAGTCAATAGTAGAAGAAGAAGATAGCATAGGGAAGAAAACTGGTCAGATGGTCCTTGAGTAGTCTAAGCCTATAGCAGCACAATTATAGAGATAGTTTAGAATAACCTAAACCTTTAGAGATAGGCATCAGATAGGTATTTAGCCAAGGAGGAAATGAGGATTACCCTTAGATCAGCAGTCATTGGTCAAATGATGTGACACCTCACTTTGTTCTTGCAGGTTGGGACGCCAGATCAGCAAAGGTTTTGTGCAGCTTCCGTCTAAGAAAGAAGTACCGGAGTATTATGAGCTAATCCGAAAGCCTGTGGATTTCAGGAGGATCAGAGTATGTGACACAGAACGTCCTTAGGACAGAACTCACTTTTAATCTTGTCTGTTTGTGAAGAAGTAATAAAAAATAAAAAAGTCTTGCAGCTGCATTACTTTACATATGTTGGTATGCATCTTTTGTAATTGAGGATTTACTGATTTGAAAGAACATTTTTAAGGCAAAAGATGGACAGCATACAGTTTAACCTCACATATTAACCCAACAATTATCAATTTAGCACAAATTCCACACATTCTTTATACAGTATGTATTGACAACTGCTGTTAATTGATGAAGTTTTTCCTTTAAGTTGTGTATTGCTGTGTTTCAAAATGTTTAAAACAAGGTAAAATTTTGTTTTGGTACTTAGCATGCTGACATTTTGGTTATTGTAACTTGCATAAAAAAAGCGGAAAAGCTTGGTCAGATGGCTAGGTTTATACCAGAGCGCTGTCTGGAAAAGGTCAGTATTTTTGGATGTTATTCTGGGAACAGTTTCGCGTCTAGAGCTCCGCCAAGAAACGTTAAATCTCCAGTGTGATGCCAGGGGACTAAATGGCACTGTTATTTTAACATCTGATGGAAACGGCCCCTGGATTTGAACTTTAACCTACGTACGCCTCATTTTGAATGCAGTGAGATGTAAATTGACATTGGGAAGATTACATGAAAAGCAGGCACATTAAATCCTGGTTTTCAGAAATATGTGAAGTTTTGATAAATTGTAGCCATTTTGGTATTTAAAGGAAGCAATGAGAAGTGTTCAAGTAAATTTTTGGAGAATTCCTTAATATATTATACATTTAGGATCAGTACTCATTATTGTTATGGGGAGGAACATGTCTATTTGAAGTAGGACCGAAAAACACGGAGGGTGATGGGTTTTACCGCAGCCAATGGAAGCAGTTGCCCTGTTATGAGAATTGCATTCTTTCGCAAAAAATTTACTTTGAAGCACTTTTGCAACACATTTTTCATGACTACAGAAATGGCCGTTTCATGAGGAGGGAATGTTGCGTAAGAGTGATGCCCAAGATGCTCATGATGCTGTTGTAATATTATATAAATGATACGAACAAAATTTGCATACAAACCTGAAAATTTGAGGAGTGAGTACCTCCCGACTGCCATGAATTACTTGTATCCCCTCCAGCATACCCAGTGTACAAAATTGGTTTGGTTGTTGACAGAAAACGTACAATCAGTCAGTAGACCAACTCAGCGTTGCATCTAAACAATGGACGAATGTGTCATTCTCAACAAGGACGCCTCGGAAAATGTATGGATAAATCGTCTATAATCACTATTGATTTTTTTCCAAAACATTATTGGTAAAAGCAAATATCTTCACCTATTCTGTTTGGATTAGATCTAGTGGTGTCTACTTGGACGACCTGTTGCGAACCTCATTGGATTGGATAGAAATAAATCACTTTTGCAACTCTGTTAAATCCGTAGACTTCACAAAGTGGGAACATTCTCTGTCCACTTTTTATTTCTACAAAAATCCTTCCAACGCCTACAAAAACATAAGACAGGCAAAAGACTGTCCATGTTGTTTGTTTAATATATCCTTACTCAATGTCTGCTTAGGAATGTTTATTATCTGCTTAAAATGTGGAAATTGCAAAATGAGCCTGCTTTTTAAGGAACCTACCATCGGCATGTACACAAGTTCCGTATCTACAATGGCAACGGGCTTCTCCTGTCTCCAGTGAACCAAGAGCTCATGGGATTTTTTTTAGTATGTTATTTGCATTTGAACCTAAGACCTTAATTCCAGACATTACAAATAAATAAAAATCTTTGTGCATTATGTCTAAACGTCTGGTTTCAACAGTATCCTTACTTGCTTCTGTTAAAATCCCCATTCTTGTATTGATTATTTATTTATGTGTAAATAAATTATTCCAATTTTTCCTCCTCTGCTTCACAGGAACGTGTTCGTAATCACAAATACAGAAGTGTCGGGGATTTGGAAAAGGATATCTTCCTTCTCTGTCACAATGCACAGACGTATAATCTGGAGGGATCTCAGGTGAAATCTAAAAAACTCTCTTACAAGATGGCTTCCTTCATCCGTTTTCATTCTACTGTTGTAGTCACAAATGGGGTTTTTTTAGTCTTGAACCAGGGGAATTACAGCTTATGCTCTTATTATGTTTGTGTTTTTTTTTCTCTTATTTTTTGTGACCACATTAGATTTATGAGGATTCGATCGTCATCAAATCTGTTTTTGAGAGCGCAAGGCAGAGAATTGTCACAGACGAAGAACAAAAGGAGACAGTTAGCACCAGTCTGGGTAATAATGGCGGAGGAGCTGAAGACCAATTCATTCAATCAGGTGAGAGCTGTGTGGCTTAGATAACTGAAAATAAAAGCAGGTATCTGGATGAGCTTCTATTTGGCTGTAAAGGCTCATCAAAGGGGGTTTGGGCTGTTTTGTCAACAACACCCTGAAATTTACTATTTAATGACTCGAATCAGACTCATCTCCTCTATCTATGTTTGTCCCTTTTTGTCAACCAGTGACTTCGTTGCCCATTCAGATAAAGAAGGAGGACAGAGACATAACAA
Organism: Orestias chungarensis; assembly: GCA_032876305.1. Classification (NCBI taxonomy): domain Eukaryota; kingdom Metazoa; phylum Chordata; class Actinopteri; order Cyprinodontiformes; family Cyprinodontidae; genus Orestias; species Orestias chungarensis. The sequence continues at coordinate 2,045,882 of JAVLVB010001034.1, read as the reverse complement.
CTATAGCAAAGGGACTCCACAGTGATTTCGATAGTGATGAGGATCCAGAAGACAACAACACAAAAGATCAGGGTTGAAACGAGATGCCCTCCTTTTTTTTATATTCTCGTTCATGCCTTTCTCTGCCACATCTCTGTCTTTTGTATTCAAAGAGAGGTCCTAAAAAAAATAAAAGTACAGACCCCACTCAAAGACTAGCACTTACCAAGCTATGCTTTC
>JAVLVB010001034.1:2023831-2045563 GCA_032876305.1 Orestias chungarensis | reverse complement strand
TCTCTCTCTCTCTCTCTCTCTCTCTCTCTCTCTCTCTCTCTCTCTCTCTCTCTCTCTCTCTCATTCAGATGACTCACACATTTTAAACACATGTCTTTCCTTTTAACTATTCTCCTCCGATAACCATTCATTTTTTTATCTGCTTCAGTCCCCGTGATTGTTTTTTGCAGTTTATATGTAAAACACAGATTTCAATGACTGTTTCTAATCAGGATGTCTGATTGTATGAAGTGTCTATTGTGTACTTAGAGCATGATATTTAATCTGGCTCCTGAGGAGGAGCCCCAGCTGTCGCCGTGTTCCAAGCTTACAGAGCTGAAGCACATGCGAAAGTCTTTTTAAAGCAATTGTAACAAATGAGTACAAGGCATTTGTGTAAAAATACATGGACTTTTTAAAATAATGAAAATTTAATAACAACAAAAAAGTAAAACCCAGCGGAAATTAAAAATTCAAGCCTAGAGATGCACTGATTGGGATTTTGTTGCAAACTCCTGATCTCTGGTTTTTGGAAAGATTTGAAATACTTCTTTTGAGTTTCCTTTAGGCCTTAAAACATAATAAAGACATATTTGAACATATTTTTTAGTCCCTGCCAATCATAAGTGATCATTATTTATTCAGGGGAAACATCATCATGCCTGGTGGATAAAGGCAAAATCTCAAAGTGATTAAAGAATATCTATATTTTCTTTAAACGTATCCCCGATACTAAAATTTCTCGGACAGGAACTTTAAATAAATAAATTTTAACCTTTGGTCAGTAACAGTGATCATGTTGACCTTCGTGGCCTCGTAGGATTTTTTTTGCTGTTGTTGTTTTTAAGCATGTGCTATTCATTGATTTAAAAAAAAAAAAAAAAAAAAAGCTTCAAATCTCGGATCAGTGAAAAGTGGTCAACAGGAGACTCCTCTGTGCATCTCTAGCTGAAACCCCACTAGTATTGATGAACTTTGTCGTAATGGAGCCAGTTTTAGTCTAACAAAGGGTATCAATGCTGAATATTTACATCCCTCGTGCTACAATATATTCACATATTGTACAGTTTGTGTGAAAGTCCCATTATGTGCTCTCCTGATTGTTGGGGAAACGGACGACATCATTGTAAAGACAATCTCTTGAAACATGTATCACTAAAATAATAAATTTGACCATAAACAAAAAGCCTTTCTAGTTTGTGAATAGTCCTGCCATTTGAAGTATAACGTTAAGACCCAAACTGATGTTTAACCATTTTTCATTTAAACATATGTCATATAAATATAATACAAAATAATACAGACCAACAAAATTCTGATACAGTCACATTTTAAGTATCTTTTTCAGACAACAAACAGGACCAGACGCAGCTGTTCAACTGTGAATTTTATTCCTAACCTAGAGTATTATCAGAGTATGAAACCTAAATAACTTACAAATGGTCTTTCTGTCATAGTAGTAGAGTTTTTCATGCAAACAAAATGAGTTTTAAAGCTTTACCACTTGTGCAAAATGTAAAAAGTTCCCGCTACAGTGATATCATATCACGAAAGTAGGACATTTAAGTAGAAGGATGCACTGGCAATTTCCTCATCTCAAACTATTTCTTGAAACAAAAGTTAACAACAATGGTGTGTAAACCACAACAAAAACTGTCAACGTCTCAATAACTCGTCATGTGACCTTGAGCATCAATTACAGCTTGACAACGACGTCTCATGCTGTTAACAAGTCGACTTATTGTCTGCTGAAGCAGGGTATCCCACTCTTCTTGAAGGGCAGCCCTCAGGACATTGAGGTTTTGGGGTGCAGAATTCCGAGCCTCTACACGGCGACTCGTTAGATCCCACAGGTTTTCAATGGGATTCAGGTCTGGAGAAAGTGCAGGCCACTACATTTGAGGTAAACCAGTCTCCAACAGCCGTTCCCTGATGATGCGACCCCAATAAGCTGGAGCATTGTAGTCCATGTAGATGAAATCAGGCCTGTGTTATTCATGTAGAGGCACAATCACTGAATTAATGATGTTATTCAGGTAGTATGGGCTTGTCACTGTACCATTCACAAACTGTAGGGCAGTTCTATACAGACTAGACACACCTACCCACACTGCGACACCGCCAGCACCAAAAGCTCGTCTGGTGACAACAGTGGCTGATACATAGCGCTCTCCTTGACGTCTCCAACATCGTTGGCGGCCATCATTTCTGCTCAACGTGAATCAACTTTCATCAGAGAACAGCACTGAGGCCCACTGGTCCCTCGTCCAGCGTAAATGCTCCCTGGCCCATGCAAGACCAGACGCCTGTGCCTGCTGGTGTGGTCAGTTACCCTTGCAGGTCGTCTAGCACGCAAACCACGCTGATGTAAACAGTGTCTGACGTGACACTTGGGTGCCTCTCACCTCCCTTAAACGTGCCTGGAGTTGAGTGGCATTCATCATCCGGTTTCTCAGGGCATTGTTCTCAATGTAGCGGTCATCAGCATGGGATGTGGCCAAAGGACGTCCACTTTTACGCCTTTCTGTAACTCTTCCAGTCTCTCGGTATCTCTGTTGCAACCTGCTGATGACACTCTGAGCTCAGACGCCCAACCGTCTGAGAACGTCCTGTTTGAAGCATTGCAATGGCCAGGTACCGTTGATCCATTGTTAGGTGTCGTCTTGGTCTCATGATGTCTCAATGTGAACAGCCTGATGAGGACTGTTTAAACACCAGCTGTAATTGAACCAGGACATTTATTAGTCGATTCAAGGATCAAACACCTGTTGTGACTTTAGCCGTTAAGCTCCTCGTTAGAGAACAGCAACATTTGCAAAAAGTACTGAAACATTTGACAGTAGGACAGGTGCATTCAAAAGCTTAGAGAAGTTCACATTAAATTCACCCGTTAAGGTTTGAATGCAATTTGGGCTCATCCTGAAATTCAACCAGATAGCCCAATATAACTTTTTGTGAGTAGTATATGTGCTTTGACAAAACATCATATTTTTTATATTAGCCCACCACTAGGCACTTTAAATCCCTTATTAGGGTTCTGGTGGATCAGGTATCCACGATACTGCTAGTAAATGTCGCCTGACATATGTTTCTTTACTGAACCAATCCCCCTTTACTGAACCAATGGCAAACACCTTTATGGTGGACATTGTGCCCTGCAGTGATACCAGAGTTCAGAATTACATTTATATTTTCACATATTGTTTCTTGACTTTGGGGACAAAATACATGTAACTACCCTGAGCAACAAACCTGATCAAAGAGTTGAAGGTATCAGTAAAGCCCTTTAATATCCATGACTGTGAATACATTTTTGTGGTGATTAATTTTTTTATCGATTGAACAGAAAAGAAAATTGATCCAAGTTGATATTGATTGTTTATCTGTGATTTTGTCGATTTCAGACTACAGGTTCTAGTCTCTTTTTTTTATTTAGTGAGGTCAGTTTTGCTGGCAAATTTAAGGCAGATCTAGTCTTAACATCGTTATCCTAAAAAGGCAGAAGATAAAAAGAAAATTACTCTAACCAAAAGTGAGCATCTACAGTTAATGTGTCGTGGAAAAGTATTTAGAGACAATATCATGCCAATATATTATTAAGGCAGAAAACATAAGCATAAATAAGCCACACATAGCTATAAATAGTTCAACATTGCTATCTACAAGCAAAATGTTTGTTTAAAATAAATAAAAAATGTAAAAAAAATATATGTGAACTGTATTTTTACACATTCTCCAATAGGTGGTGCAAGAGAACCATCAGTGGATTGACAGCATATGTATGAAACGTCTCTCAATCATATTTCTTTGGATTAAGCTTCTAATCTGGGGACAACATTTATTAAAATCATAATTATAATACAGTTTATGTAAGAAATAAGTCATCAGCACCAAATAGGGCCTGGAAACATTGGTTATTTTTGGCTGATTGTGTAAAGACACAGCTCAAGCACACACACACGGTTTTCTCGAAGACAGAATATCTTACCCAGGACAAAAAGGGTTATACAATTACAAAGTGAAAGGAAAATTATATATGATTTTAACAATAATAATAACAATAAAATAAATGCAAAGTGCAGTTCCAGCCCCATTTTGTCAGAGAGTAATCAACACCCTGGAGAGGTTGCCTGATAATTGTTAGTGACTAAACAGAACCAACCTTTGTGTAATCTAATCTCAGTGCAAATACAGCTGCTCTGTGATGGCCTCAGAGTTTGGTTAAGAGAATATTGGGGAGCAAACAGCATCATGAAGTCCAAGGAACACATCAGACCGGTCAGAGATAAAGATGTGGTTTAAATCAGGTTTAGATTTCCAAGATTTGAACATCCCAAAGAGCATGGTTGAATCTTTTTGGCCAAAGAGACAGGCATTGGGAGGTTCACCTTTCAGCTGTAAAACGATCCTAAACACAAAGCCAGTGTTACATCGGAATGGGTTTAAAACAAGAGATGCGGATGGCCCAGTCAAAGTCCACACCTAAACCCTATTAATGTTCACAAGGATTCTTCACCCAATCTGACTGATCTGACAGTTTTGCTGTGAAAAAAGGGCAAAGCTCCGGTCACAAGATGCAAACCCGGTAGAGACGTACTCATACAAAATTGCAGCAAATAGTGGTTAAATAAAGTATTGACTCAAGGGCCCTGAATACCTTTCTATGTCCCCCTTTTTAGTTTTTTTCTGTTTCGTTTCAAAACATGTAGAATTTTTTTTCCACTCAAACATTTCCTGTCACTTTATGTAGGTATTTTATGAAAAATTCCTAGCTATGAATACTTTTGCAAACTGATGCTTAAGTTATGAGATACATTCATAAAATCATATGAGTGTGTTCTACAACATTTTTCTGTCACCCACCCCCACCATCAACACCATCACAGTCTTTGAAGATTTTAACATTTTTCTGAATTTGTGATGCAAACTGGATCCAATCATAACTGATATGTGGGTGCTGTGGGAGGTGGTCAATGTCTCATGTGCATGTCAAGTAAAAAGCTGGTCTGCACATTCCCCTTTTAAATCAACATAACACCCTTTAAAACCTAGAAAACTGTTTAATAAATTTTTTTATGTTTAATTTAACTAGCAAATAAGGTTTTGTCGAAACGTCTTCAAAGCGGTCCCTGTTTATATCTTGTAAAAGATTTGAAGAACAAGATATAGCTGTGGGCAATTATTTTTGGTCTACATTCTTGTTGAAGTCTCTTCATTGATAAAGTTCGTATACAATCTTGCGATCAATCCTTCACCACAATTAAACGTAGGCCTGCCCTGCCAGACCAGAGTTTGTCCAAGAAAGACACGTTGTGTAAGATTTAAGCCATCTTAGTGTTGTTCTCTTTGTCCCTAAAGTGTGTTCAAGATTTTTTCTTATTATGAGAATATTGTGATCACTGTGAGGAAAAACAACACTGAAATCTAACAAGAACAGAAAAAGTCACAATCCTTCTCTTTGTAATGGCAAAGCGTTGCCCTTCAGCAACGGACATTCCCCTACTGGGAAGACATGCGAAGAAACCCTTGTTGACAGGGAGTGTGTGGGGAGAGACTTTGTTTGTTTAAAATTTGCATTTAAATGTTGTAAATACATTTTAATTAGATTTCCCCGTATTGTGTCCTGTGAGGATCTGCTGCTGTGTTTTCAACATGTCTGTGTTTATTAGATCTGTTTACTTTTTTCTGTTTTGGTTCATTTTGTTGGGCCTCCTTTTATTCTGAGCAATATTTTGGTGGCCAGCTGTCTCAGCGCAAGGGTTTACTCACACTCAGAGACTTTTAATGACGTTAAAGTATATTCAACCTCCATCTGTAGCCTGTCAGCACAGAACTAAGTTTTATTTGACAAAAGGATAAAAATAAAAATAAAAATAAAAATAAAAGGTATTTTGAGACAGCATTCATTGTGATTTTGTGTTCTCTGTGTTGGAACAGAAAAATTATGCGTCAATACATTCATATGTGCTTCAAAAGGACAGAAAAATAAATGTGTGGTCGTGCTTTGAAAAATGTAACACAATGAACAATCCATACTCATGTCAGTATTTATGTATTTAAATTTGTTTTATGGTGTTTCAATGCCACAAGGATCTGAATGAAATTTATGACAGTTTATTTATATAATTCTCATGGATGAACATGAAAACGTTTGCAAAATAAAATACGTACATACATATACGTGATCCTTTAGTCCTGGCTGTGATGTGTTTTGTTACATATGTTTAAAGATATAGTGTTTAGCCAAACCATTCCAATGTCCTAGACGTTTTCACATTTTGTCATGTTGCAATTATTAACTTAATTGTAGTATACAGAGGATTTTATGTAATAGAACAACAGAAAGTAGAAGTGGAATAAAAATCTGCAAGATATGTTGCATGCATTTGTATTCAGTGTTGCTTTCTCTAATTAGATCAGGTAAGATTAGGTTTTTTGGCTTTTTTAAAAACTGTTTTAATTATATCTGGATTTTAGCCCTTTTACAAGAAGAATGGACCATTTCTGTATCCACATTGGAATGCTTGCAGTGAGACTCATCGTCCATTCGGGTACCCTTGACCGCTATTTTCTTCTTTTTTTTAAAGTAAATAATTAATCCCCAACTGTTTGCATATACCTTAAAAAGTTACTGGTCTGCTTTTAACTTGATGACTTTGACCCATGTGCCTAAAACTTTGAAAGCTAGTGTCGTTAAGAGACAGGCAATACTTGCAACTATGATGACAGTGAAATTTGATTATCTGCTTCATTTGTGCATAGTTGTTTAAAAGGTTGAGTTGTCTTTTTTCAAAAGGTTATCTCTTACGTTTTTAGCTGTGACAGTTTTCTTATCTACTTCAGAAACCGGTCATATCACTATTAAGTTGTTGAAAGAGTCAATAGATCCACAGGGTAGAAGCTGGCAAGAAAATCTGATTTATCAGTCAATCATTAGCTAATTAGCGGATTACACAGAATTCTAGCTTACAAAGTACAATTTATTCAAAAGCCAAACCCCTCCTTTGTTCAGGGCAAGAACTCAAAGCTCGGGCAGCTCTTAGCTGATTTGCCCTACTGATACAGCAGGCATATTCAAACAATCTAAAGGGACATATGACGATACCTAGAGTTTTGATCAGGCAACGTGCTGAAGCCATGAACACAACCAAGCAGGGGGATATGAAGATTTTGGTTCACCAGACTAAGCAGAAACTGAGATGCACTTTGCATACTTTTGGAGTTGTACAGATATCTTTCTCTTCCTCGTGGCTCCTCTAACTACAGTATGAAAACCTCCAGCCAGAATGAAAAATTCTGCCAGTTGAGTGTGCAGGACAATTAAATAACAAGTCTGACTGAACACAACCTGGAGAAGGGAGAGATATATGACAACAGGAAGTGGATGAAAAGATGCTAAGAACAAAATTATGCAATTTACCTAATACAGCTGCGAGAAAAAAATGATTTTGGGGTCTAGGCAAAGTCCTTACCTGACATAAAAACCCATGGAAAAGTCAAGGCTACTCTGAAGTTTGCCAGAAGGAAGCCTAATATATTGTTCAAGAACATTGCAACATGCTGCAACAGCTCACGATAATACAATTTACCATTAAACAGTGTTTATTCGATTTCTATTTTTTTATTATTATACACAAATCACTCGCTTTTTTTCAAGCAGTGATGCTTTATAATGTAATCACAATCCACAATCGTTGTTGCGGTACAAATAAAGCCCTATAGTTTACCATACAAATGCAGAGACTTCTTTATACATTTCTAAATATTTAACATTGTATGTGTTTTAAGGTTAGGAAATGCAACAGATTTTGTGAACCATTAAGTCCTGCTATTTCTCAGAAGTGTGTGTTGCTTTTGATGCGTCCCAATTCCACGCAGTAATCTTAAAAAAATTAGATCTTCAAAGATTACCTGTGTGCAAGCTGTGGAGGAGCTAAAAGGCTAGTGGTTGCGTGGCAAATAGCTCTGGGAGACATAATGGCACATATGTATCCTTAATGAACTACTCACATGAAATGACACGCAAAGCTAATGGAAAAGCACACATAGAGATATTGCTGAAGGTGGAAGCACAAAAGGGTTTCTGTGGATTAGTGGGTCCTTAAGGTGACTTTAATCTGTTGTGAAGACAATCCATTTCCTCTTTTCCCACAGGAAATACATTCAAAGGATGGTGGGGTTCATTATTCTCCATCTGCCATTTTGTAATCTCCTGTAACATCGGTTGATTATATTTACGTCTCTGTCGGTGTCGATGTGACACTTTTTAATGAGTGTTACTTTTAAATCCTAATTGCTTTAGATGTTTTTCTAACCTAAGTTTGTTGTCTAAAAGTGTTCCTCAGCGAGTCCCTGCCAGTCGATTCTGCAAAAGCGCACTGGATTTGTCAGATATGTTTGTCTCTGTCACATAGGAGAACAGCAACGTCAAGTTTTCATGCCAGAGGGCTGACAGGCTCATTTGTACACAATGTGCAAAAACATGAACCGAAACAGCATACTTTTCCTCTGCTGGTGTGTTAGCTTAAGATTGGTTTGACAGGGCTGCATCAAATAAAGTTTCATTTTTGCTTTTACATTTCCAGGAATAATGATCAGAATGTAAACGTTAATAACACAATCACTGTTTTCTATCTGCTGATATTGTTTTTGTTTGCTTGACTGGGATTATTACTTGGTTTCAGACAGACCCAGGGTTTCTGTTTTTCGAGGAAGAAATTACAATAAAATAAAATAAGATAAGATAAGATGAGATGAGATGAGATGAGATAATTCTTTATTAGTCCCACAGTGGTGAAATTCTCAGGTTACAACAGCAATACGATAGCAAGGCACTCAGTACAAAAAGATAGATAAAAATAAAAATGTACAATATACACAGCTTAAAATAAAAAATAAGAAAGTGCAATATGTACAAAGAAGTTATATTTACAAAACAAGATGAATGTAATTGCACATTGCCTCCTTATTGCACTTTTATTTTTCATTTTTTCCTAAGTTTGTAGTGGTTCAGTGTTTGTCTGTTAGGTGTCTGTGGTCAGCTGGGATGTACAAAAAGGTGTTCCAGTGAAAACTTACAAAGTGAAAAAAAAATCTAAATAAAGGCAAAACAGTGGATATTTTGTAGAGAATAAATAGAAATTTAGGATATCTGATTTTCTTCCTTATTACATTTGGTAAATGATTGTGATATTTATTTAAGCTATAGCGTTGAGAAAAATTTCAAATGCTCAAAATGAATCTTTTAGGGGCTCCACTAAAAGATTCAGCTGCAATTTAACGGATAATGAGACTTCTACGCATGGTCACATGATCTTAACCATACTACTCAGGTAGTTTGACATTTAATTATTCACTTTTTAGCTCCCAGTCTAAACTGTTTCTCTTGGCTCTTAGGTATTAAGGTCATAAATGCTTGGACGGGTGCTTTTAAGTGTTTTTGTGCCCTGCCTTCTTTCACCACTCTTTTTCTGAGATTATTATTCTCTGACCTTCAGCTGAGACCAACATTTCTACCACTGAGACTCGTATGTTTCATGCGACATTGCTTAACAATTTCTCCAGATTTTGAGCTGCAAAACTGCTGAGCCTCTACAATGGTTTTCTCTTTTTTATGGACGTTAAAAGCTTTTATTTCCTTCTGGATTGAGAGAAGTGGTCCTTTTTGTGACTTTTATTTTACCAGTGACTTTGCTTTTTTTGTATCTTGACATAAAGAAGGGTAGGACATGCCCTTCTTCATGGCGTTGCACCAAGAATCAAACCCATGAGAGCTGCATTGAGAACTGTAACCTCTACATACAGTTCAATCACTCTCACACTGAGCCAACTCATGGCCACTTTTAACCTTTTAATAAAATTCTAACAAAATTCAATACAGAAACAAAGTGATTATGCCTTACCTTCAAAGAAGTATATGGAAGGTTTCATAATCTCTTCTGGCTGCTCTGCAATACAACTCAAGATCGCGACAATCGCAAGAACCTTTGCTCTATTTTGTCCCTGGATGTCATTATGGGTTAGTTTAGCATTTTAAGTGTGTAGTTGTTTAGACTTTTGTCATCACTTTTTTACATGATTTTCTAACCTCCTGCCTGCAGTTTGGTCTTACGCCACTTAACTTAGATAAAGGATGTTGACTTACCAACAGTTAACGGCAAAGGTTGCAACATAAATTTCTAAAAAAAATTATAATAAGTATATCATTAGCCAGGTCAATTCTTGAAATGACTATTTTGTAGTTACAAAAGGGGTTTTGGTGAGAAGTTCTTTGAACTTCTTGTTTTTTTAATTCTATTACTATGCAGATAATTTTAGAGTAAACGTAAATTATGTGAAAATACATTTTTTCAGATTCAATTATAATTTTACCATTGTGGCATAAAGTAACACTTAGGTTGGTGACATCAATTAGTCTGTAAGCAACGTTTTGTATGGTCTGCCATGCTTATGCACATTGGAAGAAAAATATTTTTTATATGTAACATTAAACCAGCCATTGGGTCTCCATGTTATTAAATTTAAAACTAATTTTGATGTAATAAATTAATAACGTTAAAGACTTTTTAAATGGAAAACTTTCCGAGAGAACCTATACACACTTCATAGTGTTACCTCCTTATTTTTATATCTCCAGTTCAGATAATTATTTAAGTATTTCCCTTTTGGGTTTTATCAGTTTTATGCCGGATTTTATTTGAAAGTTCCATAAATTGGAACATATTATTTCAAGTCCATTCCTTGTCTTTGTTCACACAAAGAGCAAAAAAGAATAAACTCAGGAATGTGTTTTTTATTTAGATCATATCAGAAGACAAAACCTCAAAATCAAGGTATTTTTAATCTTCGCTTGGTTTAAAACTTTTTTTACAAATCTTATGTTTTCTGTTGCTTTTACCTGCAGATTTAATTGCTCTGGATACCTGAGCTATCTGGTGTTGTTCATGGCTCTATTATTGTTTAGAAAACTGCTCTGAAACTATACACTTGTGACCTTTACTCTTTACTGTATTGAATTCTGGAGTTAGGTATCTCCCACCTATGAGCTAGCAAGGATAATGATAAGCAGGTATATGTAACCAACATGTAGATAAACTTTTGTTCAACCCTGGCTAATTTTCTCAATCGTCTTTCTTGAGACAATAAGTTTAGGAACAGAATAGAAAAACACAAGGGAATAAAAAAAATCTCACACTGCTATTTTCTGTACTTCTTGAAAAAAACTTCATACACAGAACTTGTTATCCCCACCCCCACAATAACTTGTGTGCTTCTCTTTTTAGACTCCTACTAATTGTTCTGAAGACATTGCCTAGAGTGTGCTTCAACTTTCCAGATCCCAAACCGACAGAGCTATGTACAGTTGAACATATTTTCCAACAATATTTGCCATCCAATGGAAAGTCCATCGTAAAAGAAAAAGCCCAACAGATCTATCGCCAACTCAAATATCTGTCTCCCAGTTGCCTCTGTGGAGCCTCTGTTTCCATGACCTGCAAGCTTATATTTGTTTTGGGGCCAGATGTGGCCTTGCACATAAAATTTTAATACATTTTTCCTAAACATTTTGGTTTTGTTGACAAGAAGTGACATGATAGACTAATTTGAACAAACCATAATTCTTATCAAATAACTTAATTTAGAAAAGTAGCCTCAAGAACTCAAAAAAAATAACATGCAGACATATTCTTATTGGCTTTTATTTTATAATAACACATTTTTTGAACAGTTCCAAGCAAAAAAAGACAACAAACCAGGGAAATTTTAAAAACACAAACAGGGAATAACTCAAACATAATGAAAAATAAAATGAAAATATATATATATAAAAAACCACTAAAGATGTCAGAACTTAGCTTAGCTTCAACACGGGGTATATAGTTAGCTTTAAACCATCAATGACAATTATTATGTATGAAGTCCTTTATGGAAAGAAGTGGAAAAAATGTAATATAGCTGGTAATATATTATTTACATGCAGTGTGTAGCAAGTATTTTAATCTTTACAATAAAACTTTTGCAAAGGGATGTTTGCATTGAAAACATTGACGTACAAGAAGTACGGAAATTTATAGTAAGCAATCTTGACACTGTAAATTATAACCAAAAGGTATGAAATAAACAAAAGGTGGAACACCCCATATATGGAGGCAATAGTCCTCAACACAGAAGACCTGGTTTTGATTTTGTCTTCAAGGCCACTCTAGCCAAAAAAATGGTTCTCAAAAATAACAACTCTATTAAAGGGAGGTATTGAACACATTTAATTACTTTCTTAAGCTTTTAATCATTTTATAATGTAATTTCCTCATCAAAAAATACTAGAGAGTTTTGCTTTGATTCATTAATGCATGTTAGAATAAACCTTGAATCTCCCAATGCAACCATTAGCGACTTTTCTAAACACTTGCTCCTTTTTACCCTTTTGACCCCTACCCCATGCAGCTCCACCAGACTAGTGACAGCAACATCTGACATGATGCTATCTGTCAATCAATCCAGTGAGTTTGTCAGCAACTGAATCGACAGTCACTGCATTTTCCCCAGCAGTTAAACTATGACAGTATTGACTATTTTTGCAAATATAGTGTGTTCATTTCGACTTCGTGGAAAATACCCAGTTTACAAAACCCAAACAGAGCCATGTAAAATCTAACAGATACATCATAGGTATAGTTTCTTTAAGAATCAGTAACTTCACAGGCATACATTTTAGATATTAGTTCACCCCCTGACATGTGATCAAAACATACGTAGCTCAGATTTTCATAAGCTTGTTTATGTACTAATTTCCAATTACTTACTTTTGCAAGTGTAAAAACTGAGTTTGATTCACCTTTTTCTCTCACAACCAACCGGAGCACAACCTGAGTTATATTTCTGTGTGGGCAAAGCAATCTTGTGGTGGCATCATATCAATAAGCAGAAAACAAATTCAAAACTCATAGAAATTAGAATAGGAATAGGTTGTAAACGACGTCGTTGGACTGCATGGAGACGCAGTGCCGGGATGTCAATGAGGGTCGAGGCACGGGACACTGGTATGATGGAAAATCAAATTTATTGGTGCCTGCATAATGCATAGCGTAAGAAAACTGCTCTTCGCAATGCACTGCCCCCATTGCAATGCAATGCAGGCACCTATTAATCTACACCTCTAAACTGGACTCTTTGTTATTATTGGCGCCTGCATAATAACATATTATTATTCACCTCAAAATAATCAGGGACCCCGCGGACACGCACAACTGGCAGGCACCATCAAAATTTATTCTGGAATTTTCTAGTTATAGGTTGTTAGTGATATATATACAGCATTTTTAAACAACTGAAGGTAACATAGTTACTTCATTCTTCTAGAATTCCCCACACTTGTAATGAGAAATAAATTCTAAAAAAAATTTACACAACCACAGAATTTTGTTGCAACGAAACATTTTACTTTTACATGATGAAAAATCTGAATCATATTTAAACAAAGTGCTGACTTGTCCTTCCAGTTTTAAAGTTTATTTAAACAGGGGCCGTTGTGTCATGTTATCACAAAATTGCATACAGTTAATTACATTTTTCCACACACTCTGATGAATGCAAAGAAGTCAACAGACAAGTTTCAGTTATATTTATATTTGCAATTAGGATGCCAACATATTTGTGATTTTCTAATTATTTTATTATTTTTATTATTATTGTACGAGGATAGCATTGCAAGGTTGCTGCTGTATGAAAAAAAAAACTTGTCAAAGTTAGTTTCCATGTTTCTCCTCTCACTGGTTGTCACAGGTAAGGGTGCATTACATCATCCTTCCACTTCCAATTTCAGAGCAGAGCATGAATAAATATTTCCAGTGGCGGTGTTATAGGCATTCAAACCTTGTAGAGTCCTGTGAGGAACAGATACACACTTCCCCAATTCAACCTGCTGTTGGATTTCATATCTGTCAACCGAATGCCATCTGCCTCCGGGCAATGGAGCAGGTACTTTGATTAGACCAAGCTGACAAGTTCCTATCACAATGTCCTGTAAATCAGCCTTGGTAAGCATGCTGCTCTGGTGTCTAAGACCATATTTCAGTGTCTTTCACTGCTCCCAAGGATCTAGGTGTTCATTCTTCCACAAACATTTGAGACTTTTTCATTGCAGAAAGAGCTTTAGAGCCTTTAAAAAAAAAGATGGAAACAGCTACACCCGTACACCGCGGGAAAGGCATTGTTCATAGAAATACTTTTTATGATTTTCATTTAATCCTCAATTTTTGCTTACACATTACTGTTTTGTGCTGCAAACAAATTGTCATCACAAAGTAGTTAATCAATTTTCGTCAGCATGTTTGTTTTACCTCTCAAGAGTTTTTGATTGATTGTGCTTATATAATTTCAAAACTGTACTAAACTTCGAAACACATTTTAATTGGTCTTTACTCAAAGGCTTTGCTTACGTTGATTGTGGTTCCTATACTGAGCAGACCTTTACAGATAATTTAACTAAGAAGAACAAAATGTCTCTTTTTTTGAGTATAGTATAACGGAGCCTGATGTGAAGTGTTTAAACACCGTCTGTTTCCTCTGAAATTATTTATTGATGTGAAATTTCCAAATTTGCTCAAGGATCAAAATGACCAGCACTCCATGAAAACAGTCACAATAACAGTCAAAGCAGTCTTTTTTAACAGAACTTGAATTACATTCACTCACAGCAGATGCGAAAGGTTTTTTATATGTTTTTCTGAACTTTGGTTTCAGAGACATTGATAAATGTAGCATACTTTCCCAAGCAGTTCCTCAGTCTTTCTAAATCTGTGACACTTTTTCCAAATCCTCCATGATCAGATCCTGCTCTCTGACGTCGTTTCTACCGGCCAAGCAATCTCCCTTTTGAAACAAGCACGTTCTGTTCGCCACAAACAGCGATCCACCTCTGGAAACTGGTCTGCTCGGGGCGGTCGGGTGGACCGGGAGCACAGCGTTCCCTCTGATCCGGTGGGAGAAGGTCCTTTGGCGCAGGATGTCAGCCGAGCACAGCTGGAACTTAAAAGCTGCCTGAAAGCCTTTGCGGAAGTTCTCATTGAAGAAACCATAGATGATGGGGTTGATGCTGCTGTTGAAGAATGCTAACCAGTGAGCAAAAGGGTACACATAGATATTAATGACGCGGTACTGGTGCTCTGTCAAGCAGGCATAATCGCTCAGCATCATAAGTGTCCAGAGAGGCAGCCAGGATAGAATGAAAAGCAGAGCCACAACCAGGAGCATCATTATCACCCGCTTCTTCTTCCGTGTGATTGTTTGACGCACACTCATGGTCAATTTGTTGTTTCCGTTGCCCTCCAATTGGGCAATCCCACTGCCTCTAGCTGAAGGAAGAGTGGTCTTGAAGAGAGTGAAACCAATGCGTGCATACATGATGACAATCAGACTTAGAGGGGCAAGATAGATGTTAGCAAAGAGGACTGTGGTGTAGATTTTCCTCATCTCCTGACTTGACCAGTTCTCCCTGCACCAGTAAAAGGGACGATTGTTGCTTTCGGGGCCGAGGACTATTCGCACCATCTTCTCCTTTGTCACCTGGAGCATGACCCCAGATGGGCACATAATGAACACGGCCAGAACCCATATGATGATAATGATTAGCTTTGAGGTGCCGATGGTCAGCTTCTGCTTAAACGGGTAAACGATGCAGCGGAACCTGTAAAAAAAGAAGATTGTTTCAGAACCAAGGACATATATATAGCTGACTGACTGGAAAGCAAGGATGAGAGGCAAACCCTCACCTGTCAACAGCAATGGCAACAAGAGTGAATACAGATGCTGAAACAGATATCCCTTGAACCATCCCACTCAGTTTACACACAACGCTACCAAAAGGCCATCCTGTAGAAACAGAGACGTCAGTCATGGCATGAGAATAAAAAGTACAATGCCTTTAAGAACTACTCCCAACCTTTTGTCATGTTCACGTTTTGTGATAGTTCAAAACAGCTACTGTTGGGAACATACTGTTTTTCAATATTTGTAATGAAAATCCTACATGACTTTCTACATAAAAAAAAATAATAGGGAAGTCTGGTCTACATTTGTACCCAGTGACATTTTTTATACTTAATCTTTTTTTATTATTTTTAAGTTTACAGATTTCCCATGGTATCATGACCTTTACCAGAGTAGTTTAATGAATTAATAATTCTGGATCTAAACAAATCAAGTAGAGCTCTGGTTAAATATTCCAGATCTTAGGTGGAAGATCAGCACCCTCCTCAGACTAAAGTGTTTTGCAGCTTCTGATATGTTTATTTTCTGCTATAGCCCATTTATTATTTGCTTAACCATCAACTATGACCACCTTCTGTGAAACGGTAAAAGGCATATGGATACTTTTGGGAGAACTATAAACCCTGGGGTAAATTCCTACAAGAAAATTTCCTCGGTTACCTGTTATGATGTTATCCACAAGTGTTGTTGGCATGCAGAAGATGCCGACCAGCAGATCACTGATGGCAAGATTGAGGATGAACAGATTGGTGACGGTGCGCATGTTCCTGCTGCGCAGCACGATGAAACACACCACCCCATTGCCGACCATGCACACCACAAAGATGAGCAGGTAGGAGACAGTAAAGACTGCGGCCACACCAGGTTTGTGGAGGTAGAAATCTACATAGGTGATGTTCTGTTCAGGTGAAGGCCTGTTCTGCAATACTGGGGCACTGGAGATGTTCAGGTCCTTCGTGGTGGTGTTATTAGGCGTATTCTCAGTCATGGTTCTACCTGGGTGTGAAAGAAGACACAGAAACGGGAGAAGGTGGGTGAGTGTTATAAATAAGAGGAATCTTTTGTTATTGCCTTGGTATAGTGAACATGTTTTGTGAAAAAAAAGAACACCGTGACATTCACAGCAAAGAAACCTTGAGTGCTAACCTGGAATCAGTTCTTGAGTAAAACAATAAAGCTTTCAGAAAATTCGATTTGTGTCCTTTGCATAGTTCAGATATTGATCAAGATCTTCCTTTCCATCTACGACAAACAGCAGGCCAATACCAACCGGTATTACCTAACATATTCAGTTCTTGCTTCTCCCACTCCTGCATCCTGCAGAGACTGACCCTTATAAAATGTCTCCACCGCTTCTAATCGCTTAGCCTTTTGCAATGCAGTGTATATGTGCAATGTTTCGCATTATCTTCTGAATGTTGTATGTAAAATAATTCCATTCAAGCAAAAATGCATCCCTAATTTTAGATAATCGATGATCATTCATTGCTTTAATCCATTTTTTGAGGAAAATCCAAACATTTTGGCACTTATTTGTTCCCTTTGGCTGCGTTCTTTATCTGGATCTGCACTTTATGTTTATATATTTATTTAACTCTGCATCTCAGGTGAATGGGTTTGTTTTTTTCTTTTTTTGGGAAGACTGCTGTGTTTCCTGATTAAAATATTCTGGTTATTTTGTGTTGTAATAGCAAAACACAGAGCAGGTTCTTTCAGCTTTGAATGTTTTATCACTGAATATTTTATTCTCAGAATTCTATTAGCGTTTTTTTTATATAACTTTTAAAACAGCAGTGATGTTGATATTCCTCTGTACTGATTTCCTCCCGGTAAAGTTGAATCCTGATGATGCACTGCATGGTTTATAAGTGGAGCAGGAGCCTTGTGTATGGAGGCTTTAGTCCTCAACACAGTGGTCACAGTTTCAGTTCCTGACCCCAAGACCTTTGATGTAGGTCTTGCCCGATTTTTCTCATTTACATTTGCCCCCAGATGGGGTTTTTTTTAGTGTACGTCGTGTTACATCCTCCTTTAGAATGAAGTCATATGGGTCTGATTTAATGTGTCAGTAGCTGGATGCCAGGTCATATACGAGGAGTTCTGCTTGCTTGAAGAAAATTCCTGGAAAATACCGTCCTCCATACGTTTGTAACCTTAAGCTATACAACATGGCCATGCACATCGATAAACAACCTCTGACTTGCAAACAAACCCCTAAAGTACAGGTACTGTAGTGGCCAAATCTGAGTCTGGACTCGAATCCCCTTAAGACGCTGTGTGTATTTAGGCTACCTCAAACTGACCAGACAGTCGATGCTCAAAAACCATCCAGTGGGGCTAAATTGAACCACATCTACAGAAAACGAATGCATGAAAATACTCCAACAGCAAACCAAGAGATGTGTTGCCATTTATTGTAAACACTAGTTGTTGCTGTCAAGCCTTCAACCTGTTATTAGGTGTGAGGGAGCATTTATTTTCTTCTCAAACTGCCAAGATGCTTTGGACAGGGTTGTTCTGTTTTAAATTAAATCATTTCAAAATTGCGTCATGTGTTTTCTGCGGTTACATTTAAATGGTGTTAAAAGGTTTTTGAGCATCCGAGACACTTAAGTGTGATCAAACGTGAAATAACAAATCAGATCTTACTGCATAACTCGGATTTTATTGTTTTAATCATTAGACATAAATAAAGACTTTAAGTCATGAAAAAAAATTAATTATCTCTTTTAACACCACAGAAAAAAGAGTTATGGTCCTATAATACCTAAAAAATTCTAAAAAATAAAAATCCTTATTTCAATTCAACAATAAAAATCCATATTTGTCTATCAGGCTTTTAAATGTCTTAAAAATTTCTGGGATGGAATACATACACCAGGTCTTACAGTTTCAACAAATTAGCAAAACATTTAATTTTCTTACCTTAAAAGAAGAGGTATTTTAATTATTTTCTTTCCTTCTCTCCTCACAGATGCTTTAAATCTATTTCACACGAATTCCCTTCATACAAAGCAGCAAAGCTGAACTCTTTCATCTCTAAGTGAGATCCTGTGCATCTGCTCGGCTCTCCTGCCAGACAGAAACTGCTGTAGCACTTATAAATGACAGAGGGAGAGAAGTGTTAGGTGGTCTAAAGGCTGGGAGAGTTACCATCTTCACAGGACTGATGTGAACTCAATGTTATGCACAGAAATACTTTTGCCAGTAACGGATAAAAGCTGGCTGTCTCGGCTGCCTCAGACATTTGTGTTTTTGGCATCATGCTGGCAAACAGGTGATGAGAAATATGATGGTTTGCGTTTGGATCAGGATCAACTCCGTCCGTCTCCAGTCTGTGGTGGTCCTCCGGAACATACTGGTGCAAGAGCTACAAAAACATCTCTGAAAGTGGCAGTGTAGACTTTCGATGTTGGTGCCAATAATGTCTAACAGAATTCCCTGCATGCAGCTTGAATCCCAAAGATTGACAAAACACATGTTTCTGCAACATACTTTCCAGCTCAGGTTCTTCTTTCATCAAGTAACTAAGAGAGAATTTTTTTTTATTTGTTCATGGTTCTATGCTTGAAAAAATTGCAAAGCAAAAGATAATTTGAGATCAGATGTTATCGGATGAATAGTTTGTATACCAGAAACATTTTAACTCAGTGAGTTATTGTTTAAAAGTCAGATTCATTCATCCATTCCTCTTTTTATCCATCTAGCTATCCTCTTCCTTGGAGTTTGCCATTTTTGTATTTAAAATATGACCACTGTAGATTGCTGGATTTAAGGCATACTATGATATTAAAAATATATTGTGTTTAAAAGTCCATTTTTGTCAGACCTTTATCACTTTGTGAAACACATTACAGCGATTACTTACACACAGAGGGCTGTTAAAACGTCATTCTTTCTGTTAACTATAAGTATTTTCCTCATACAGCTAATGATCAGATAAAAAAATCTGTGCTTAATGAAAAGTATTATCCCTCCTTTAACCTGATTTTCTAAAGGTACTTTTAATCTGACAAACAACCCCTGTCAGAATGCATATTTTTATTAACGGAATGTTAATGGAAATCTACCTTACATACAGTTTAAATCTTTTTAGTTATTCATTAAGTAGGAGAACTCTCAAAATATGAATTCTCAAATTATGAAATGAAAAATTATTAGGAAACCCATCCTGCTGTTGTATAGGGTGTAGGAGTTTGTGTCATGGTAAATGAAAAAGTATCATGGTAGACACAAGAAAAATAGATCCTACACTAAAGTGTTGATTTTTTTTCCCATATTTGAACACATGAAAGGAAATCTATCTGCAAATTAATACAAACAATCTCTGCTGACACCTTTAATAAATAAATAAACCCTATGGGTTTTAGTACATTTCAATGGAGGCTGTTGTGAAAACCTGAAGAAAATCACATAATGTTCCTTCACTGTTTTAATTAGGTTTGCTGAGTAATTGTACTAAACAGTTTGAGATGGCAGCAGAATACTGTCATTTGTGCCTAAAGTTTTAATGAGGAAGAGCTGTACGAGCCGAGTGAAATTTTGAGCTAGTAATAGGTGCCCTGCAATGTCACGCCACTTGGTTTTTACTATTGTTAACTGTATTTTTTTTAGCACTTAACGTTTTTTAACTACTATCAGACAAGCTAAAACCCACTTACGTGGGTTTGATTGGGGCATTACATAAGTGTTGGTTAACTTAAACAATTTCAATACAACAATAGGAAACATGCCATATATTCTCTCGTACAGATAGGCTAAAGATTACATATCGCCTCATAATGGTTTGTTTCAGACAAGCATTCATCAGCTTTATGTAAACTATGAACATGGAGAAACCAAAACAACTGATATATGAAAACAATGTAACTATCAACACGTGCAAAAATCTAGATCACGTTTAAAGGCAGAGCAGATGTGATCTTTGTTAAGACCCATTTATATGTATGCAACATTGAAGAGGGAGACAAATACACAATCATTTGACGAGGGTATTTGATTCCATTCATCAAAGTAAAAAAAAAAAACTATACATCCTTATTTTAAGTGGGTTTCAAGTAAGTTTTGGAAGTTAAATATATATGAAGTACCGATCTTAGAAGGATACATTTACATCTTTAAACCTCAGTGAGAATGATAGTTAAATGACATGTTTGTAGTTATTTCCATTGCTTGTAACGTACTTGACATGAAACAAACACATGTAACAATCCAGTTGTCATTAAACCACACAGAGCTAGAATATATTGTTTGAATTTATTGGATGTTTAAGGCACTAGACAGACAGACAGACAAACAGACAGAAAGACAGATAGATAGATACCAATGTCAGACAATTTTACTATCAGTCAGATACGTGATTGTGTAAAGTCTCCCCATAGTACAATTTATTTTTGTCTTTTTTGTCGTCTTCAGAATCATTTATGATTTTGTCATATTTTATGAGTAAAAACCCTTGTCTCAGACAGCAACTGTAGAAAATCGATTATTCAGACACAGATTCATTTTGGTGCTCCTTTAAGAAGAGTCACCACTGCCACCTGGAGTCAGCACATGATGCTGGTTAAGCACCAAAACCAACTTGTGACCAAGACATGCTGCTCATTGTTGCTGGAAGACAAAACGAGGTGATATTTTTTGCAGATATATTTATAGACAACTAAAAAGCAACACGAATACATGTTTATAAATTTCATATAATCTATGTTCCAGTGACCTCCCTGGTTTACATACTGCATTATGAACTTATAAGCCCTTCAGGCTTGCTAAAAGCTTTCTCCTCAGTCTGTTTCAGTAAAATTACATTTTCTATACCAGACTGTAGTACTGTATGATTGCAAAGTGAAGTTTGTTCATTCATTGAAGTGGACTCTTGCCTTTTATAACTGCAGCTGGACACAAAGGAAGTTAAAAACGAGAAGAGAACGCTCATTATCTGGAATCAGTCTCTGGAGAGACAACATGAAAAATAAAAATACTCCTATC
>JAVLVB010001034.1:1987527-2023731 GCA_032876305.1 Orestias chungarensis | reverse complement strand
AAAAAAAAAAAAAAAAAAGCAAGGACACGTTTTAGAATGATACTGATGTTTTATTGCTCTGGTTCTAAAAACATTTCGGAGTAACGCGACAACTCAGCACGTGAGATGCTGGTAAAAAATTGGTCTCAGTGTTACAGCATGATACATATCACAACAGCTACGGAATCAGAACAAGAGAGGTCGGCGTTCAAGATATTCAGATCATGGAAAACAAAGAGGAAGACGGGGTGGTTTTTGGTACAGTCATCGGCTACACATTTAGAAAAATCATACCAGCGAAAGGGTGAAAACAAAATCAGAGATGTTTGTAATACAAATCTGTGTGCATCAGAACAGTGATAAATAATAAATACGCTTTTACAGTCAAAACAATTTGGATGATTTACACTGAGACTTAAATGAATTAATGTTTTATGAGTTAAATCAGCCATGTACCTGTGATAAGCATAATTGAGCTGTGGAGAAAAACTGCAAATCATGAGCATTTTTGCTAAACACTATACTCTGAACAAATAATTGCTCCTTTACAGATTGATTTATTTTATGTTTATTTTGCTTTTTAGTCACACATTTCAGATCAACAATCTAACATCTATATCAGACTAGAAAAGAAAAAAACTACCTAACTACAAAAATCTGTTTTAAAATGACTAAATCAATGTGAGAAAGTAAAATGGAGCGAAACACAAGTGGAACTTTTAGATCGGATGTAAAACGCAGCGTTTCTGGGGAACAAATCAGATCGCAGCATGTTGGTTTGCGGCTAATCTGCTGCTTCAGGATCTGGAGAACCTGTTTTTATTCACAGAACTCTAAATTTTGTTGGAAACATCGCAGAAAATCGACCAAGTCTAAACACATTCTTAAATCCCATTCAGATGTTTGTGGCATGATCTGAAACAGGTCTGAATAAATCAAAACCCATAAAACGGCAAAACTTGTTTTGTGTGTTGACTGAGCTCCTCTTTGTTTGATTTTAAAATGCAGAAGACTGTGTTTAACATTTTAATGTGACCAAAAAGCAAAAATGGCAGAAATCTCTAGGATGACTATTTATTGAAGAGCACACTTTTACACCAAGACCTTAAAACAGTAACTCCTCAACAACTGGTCACATGATGTCTGAATTAGATTTGGATTTTGCATTGTTAAAAAAAAAAAAAAAAAAAAAAAAAAACAGTTTAAAAAATACTTCGAGATTAAATATTAATCAAATTATCAGCCTTTGGTTACGATCACATTGTAAAATAAAAAGCTACGTAGTTAATGAAGAGTTTGTCTCGCACGCAACTTAATAAAAAAAATTTTAAAAAGCTAGAATACTATTTTTCTTGACTTCATTGTTTGAAATATAAACAAACTGACAATGATTTGTTGCACAATAATATTATAATGCCTTCTGTAGTTGTTAAAATACCAACTTTTTGGGGAAAAAAATGGGTGTATTATCCCACTTACACCTCTGCTATACAACAATTTGTGACAAAAAAAAATAATAATAATACCATAGTTCAAATGGAATCTGAAATTCATACTGAAAAGTAGAGTGAATAAAATTAGTGTTTGATCATAAATCATTGCACCAAAGATGCATTTCAATCATTTAAAAACATGTCTGGCACCTAAAGAGAAGAAGAGGTAGAGCTACAAAGGGTGTTTTTACAATCTAGTACTCCCTTATTAGGGGGAATAAAAAGACAGCTGAGTGGATACAGACCACTGAGAAGACAGGGTGAAAAAAATATATACATTTCCAAATCTTACAAGAAATTCAACCACCAAGCTACTTTACTTTGACTTTAAATATAATAATAAATAAGGGGAAAAAGTTTTTTTTTTAATGTTGATTAAGCCAAAAAGTTCTGTTTTGACGAGAATGCTAACTTTTATTTATTGGAACAAATCTGTTTCATACTTTTACGCTCTTGGATTCAATGTAAAGGACGGCTTGTGACTTTGCATAGATTACTTCGTGTAGCCCTTTTGTTCAAAACATGTAAACGGAAGACGTCGATCCCATGGGATGTTCAGTTGCAGATATATACAACCCGTGAATGAAGAAGCTTGTGTTATATAATACGAAAAAGAACATGTGGGGAACATGTGATATGTACAAAGTAATCGAGTTTAGCATATAGCAGTAAATGCTTCAGCTTCCTGGACGGACGCTCATGTTTACAGATGTTAAAATTCATGAGTAATAAATTAACAGAACATACGTTTAAAAGCGAATTCAGATAACATTCAGGGGGGCTCTGTTGTTTCTTTAAGCCTAAAATGCACGAGCTCTGGGGAAGATCAGTACCACTAAAGTGTTGAGACAAATACTTCCATATATTAACACTCAAGTCTCTGGGCAATTATAACAGAAATACCGCTATGAATCGGCACTGTGGCAATTTAAATAAAAGAAGCAGGTGGCTATGTTTGTGGCGCTTTGCGGATTTCGTTCACAGTTCCGTTTCAGACCTCTTCCTCCCAAGGAAACTCCCGTTGTCCTCCCGGTCGATCCGTATCCGACGTGAACCATGTCAACCGCTACCGAGACTAAGAGAGGGATAGAGAAATATGACATGAAGTGCCATCTTCACATTCATCTAATTGATTCACATTTTGTCACTTTAAAAACCACAAAACCCAATTTCTTTTTCTTTATTTTTGTTACTAATAAACCTCGAAAAAAGTCTGGTTAACCTTTGGATTCAGCACCTTTTCCTGTGACTGATCGCAAATGTTAGCCACTCCAATCTAAATTACTGATCCTAAATGTTAGTTTCACTAACGCTAAAGCCCTGTGCCAAGATCTTATACAGCAGAAGCTAATCTAAATATGTAAAAAAAAAAAAAAGTAAAAAAAAAAAAATCATGCAGTACATGTGTTTGTGACATATGTGTTACAGCATAACGTTGCTGTAGACAGGATTGCAACTGTTATTCCCCACATATCTGGACTGTTATTGTTTAGAAATTAATTATTTAAATCAGACATTAATGGTTTCAGTCTCATAGCTTTTGAGTATTGCTAACTCTGTTCCCGATCTTTAATAATTGAGTATAGCAGGAGTTAAGTGAGAAAGCACGTAGCACATCATTGGACAACGAAACAGAATGAACCGAATTACTATGTAAAGATCTTTGCGAAAGGTGAAAGAATCTGTTTGCCACAAGTATAGATTTAATTTAAGAAAGGCAACAAAAAATACATTTATTAATTTGCTGAGGGAAAGCTAAAGGAGGTCCTGTTTGCAGTTGGACGAAAATATAGACGGGATAATGCTGTGGTTAAATGATAGCAATTGATCTATAATGGTGGCAGGAAAGCTGGGACAAGAAAGCTCTTTAGTATCCATGTAAAGATGACCGGAGCCAAATACAGGATAAATAGAACAATCCTAAACCTAGAGCTAAAACTAGAACAAAGTATATGCATCCGTTTAAGTTGTAATGTTTTTAAGTTGTAAAATATTGGAAACCGTTTGTAATGTTCCCAATGATACATAAATTGATGATTGTAGTTGTAACTTCTGTAACAAGGGAGCTTAACATGAACTGACAAGCAAAAACGAGGATAATACTCACTTACACGCTGGGGGAGCCAAAGTAGTGCTCAGCACGGTGAATGGGGGTTAAGGAGAGTTTGCGACAGATCTCCTGTGGACAAAAAGAGCAAAACATTTTTGACCGGAACATAAATCCCATAAATAAGTTACGTGTTAAAAGCAGAAATAGAAGGAAAAAAAAAGCAAGCACTGCAAAGCTTTTGTTTTTTTATAGGGCTCCAACATAAACGTAACTGCTAATAGTTTAAGCTGGCAGGAGCAGAGTCGGTCCAATAGGTTCAGCGCGGCAGGAAAAGACTTTAGAAGCTAAGTCTGAGCAGCTCTTGGAGCAGGAGCAAAGCAAACCCTGGCTAGTACTCACTATCCAAAGATTTATCCCCCAACATGGGCTCCTGTTCCATCATTTCCATAGAGATTTTTATAGAGGGGATATTTTCATGGTAGGGGTAGTCGGACTGTGGGAGGACGGAGGGACAATGTTAACACTGGAGATCTACTCTCTGACACATCACATCAACAGAGGATTGAAGCAAAGTGCCTTTTTTTCCCTCCCCACACACATGTTTTACTGTTCACCATTACTTACATAGTCAATTTCACTGTCGATGCTTCCTTTTTTCTTGTTTTTCTTCTTCTTCTCATCCTCCTTCTTTTTCTTATCTTTTTCTGGGATCAAATCGTCCAGGTAGCTGAGGTCATGTTGGGAGAACACGTAGTCCATGGCCTTTCTCACAGCAACTAACGCCAAAATCTGTAGACAGAGGCGCAGTGACGTTATCCGCAATGCTCGCACCCCCCGCGAGCTCACGATCAGTCGATCCTCACCATAACGGGGAAAATGATGGCGGCCACAGTTGACTTGAGGATCCAGAGGAGAGCCAGACACACGACCTGAATGAAGGTGAAAAGGTGAATGCGTCTCTGGGGGACGTGGCGCAGGTAGATCAGGTCCGGTTGGTGTTTGGCAGGCATGAGGAGCAGCTGCAGACGGTCCATGAACTGGTACATGCAAACAGACAAAAGGAGGAGAATCGCATTTAAAGAAAGGACACATACTTGATTCCTCTGGTGGTTATTTTCCAGAAAAGCAGTTTCGATACCACAGCAAGGCTGGCGCTAGAACTGGTTCTTACGTGGTTATCTTACCTGTGTCTCATTTTTTCTTTCGTTCTTTACCCAAGACTTTAACTAGGCCATTCTAACATATAAATCAGGTTTAAACAATCTAATCTCTGGATGTGTGGGGTCATTGTTCAGCTTGACAACGTCCCTGTAACGATCAAATCTTAGTAAGGCCACAGTTGGTTTATTGTTTTTGTATTCTAATCCATAATTTACTTTAGGGACATGTAAGCATTTTATGACGAAGTGACCTTTTCCATTCCACTTCACAAGTATGCATTACTTTCTCGATTGCCGTTGCGTAAATCTCAATAAGCTATGGCAACATTTATCACAGCAATATAAACTGCGAGAAGCAGAAAAGACTATAAAGTTGTTTAGAACTATCCTTTTTTAATAAGGAGAAAATAACCAACATATCCATAAACTTTTCTTTTAAGGACTGTTAGTGTTAGGAGTGGAGAAACTCACCTGGACACCATTTAGAGATGCGACACCCATATAGAGGAACACACCATAGAGCACAGGCATGGGGATGAACTGACCACAGAGAAAAAACATCCATGTAATGCATGTCGATGACAATATTATTACCGGTTTGGAATTAATTTAAAATATACACATTTAATAAGTGTTAAAGGTTATTAAGAGTTCGACTATAACCTATTTTCAATTAGCTCACAGGCAGCTAATACTAATGAAGCTGAAAAACTGCTTTTGCAGGCCTGGAAAGACAAACACCAAATGGCCACAGGGGGGAGCAGCAGCTCCATAATCGAATCGGTCTATTCCCATCTTGTTGAGGGAATGGAAACTTTACTCTTGTCCAACTGGAGCTTAAAATCCAGATGAATGTTCTCATTTCACGTTTAATTATTTCAGGGTACGAGCGCTTCTAATTGGATGAAGAAAGGTTTTTAATGATTTAAAAAAAAGACGACAAGTGATGAGAGCTCATCCTAAAAGAAGAAGACTGTAATCCACGCTTCCATGAAAGAATTAAGAGCTGGATGGAATACCTTGAGGATAGGAGCCATGAAGACGGAGAGTCCCGTCAGGAGGAAGACAAAGATGCCAGTGACTCTTTGTTCCCTGGAAAGGAAAAGAACAAAAATAGGAAAATTTTCCTGACCTCTGCAAAACACCCATAAGTTTAGATTTTGAAACATTGAATGTCTGCAAGTCTCAAATGTATTTAATCTCAAAGAATCCAGCAATAACCTTTCAACACACACAAGATGCATCTTGCAAAAACTTACAAGCAACTATAAGGGGCTTTAAGTGTGATAAGAGAAAAACAAATGAAACAACTCACCTGACACCCAAGAACTTTGGCTGCTCTCCGGGAGCGGAGGTCTGGGTCTCCATCTTCAGAGAGTCTATGTGAGCGATGGAGATGACGGTGGCAGCGACGTACCATGGCAGCCCCGTGAAGGAGCACAGTATTATAAGGACGGCCACCCAGAACAGGTCCAGGTGATAACCGGCCCCTTTCTGGGCACGAGAGAGAGAAGAGCAGGACAATACGTTACATGGGATCCTAGAGACGGATCGTTTTTAATGCATGTAGATGAATCCTTTCATTTTAACAATGTATATGTGGTTTTACTCCCATTACCTTAATATACTTTAGAGGTTGTTTTTTTTTAAATACAATATACTTCATTATCAGGAAGTGGAAGGAAAGTTTCTTTCATGTAGCAATCTGAAACACCTGACCTGCATTTGTGTTCACATCCTTACACCTGTTGACATTTTTAGCTCATTCTTTTTTTTTTTACAAAACAAGTTCAGTGAGATTGGATGGAGTTCCTCTGTGAGCATCACTCTTTTCCCTATGAAATCTGACCAAAACTGTTATTTCACATATCTACAAGACCCAGTTATAAAGGTATTTATTGTAAAAAAAAATCAAATAGATTTATATTTTTCTGAATATACTTTGCAATTAAACACAAATTAAACACTAATTAAACTGTTTATTATACGCATTACTAACACTAATACTAATTTGTAAAGATAAATGCCGTTTTCGAATTTTCAGTATAAGACAGCTCCCAGTTGAGCCGCACACCTTTAGTTTGTGTTCTTTTCTGTTTACGATCACAGCGGTGATCTGTTGATCCATGAAGATCAGAATTGTGACCAACAGGGCAGGAAGTGCAGCTGCCAGGTACACCCACCAGGGATTTCCTCCAAATGGAGGAATAAACCAGCCCCTTTGTGGACTTGTGGGCTGAATAAATAAAAAAAAGAGCATTAGATGTAATGGAACAATGATCCAAACCTGAATTTGATTCTGAGTGCACACACAAGAACATGGCTAACATCCGAAGCATGAAATTAAACCGCTCCACAGAAAGCAGGTACAGGAACACTCTGTAGGTTTGGATTACCTTTGCATTATTATGTGACAGAGGAGCGTGAATTGCTTCGCTGTGAGCAAAGAAAGCTGGCTCTGTGCTTGCAACTAGACGACTGTTGGCTCTCACATCATCTCTAATCAACTTTTGCCCACTCCTCCACCTAAGGGAGGGCTTGTGGGCCTGCCAACGGCCCAACATTTAAGCTGAAAAACCTCCAAGAATGCCTGTGTCTTAGTTTCAGGTAATATGTATCCAACCGACCAAACTACAAAGAAAGCATTATGCTGGGACTTTTTAAGAATTAGGGAGGCTTTCTGGCAGAAACATGGATCATTAACCGTGTAATCTAATGAAACAGCACTCTGCTCGTGATAGAACTATGCTTTATCCAAAGAGCAATCCGGTACCAAGACAGTGAAAACCGTATATGTTGTATTGATGTGTTTCTGTGAGGTGAACTGATTACCTTAAATTCACTAGGCACTATGAGCTTCGGAGTGTCCACACCGACCAAGGCGTCAACGCCACAGAAGAGAAGAATCGTCAAGATGATTGCAAAGTCACTGATTAGCTTCCTCACCTAGAGAGAGAAAGCACCATAGCTGTGGGTTAGACAGCTTCACCTGATGACGTTGGTAGGAGGACAGTATTTCCCAGTGTTCATTTCTCAGCAGCAAATACTTAATAATGACATTTGGTTAAAATTTCAACAACAAACCGTAATGTATTGCATTTGTATTTCATGAAATAGATCAGTGCAAAGTACCAGCTAGTAAATGAAGGGGAAATAAAAAGATTTTGCGGACCCGCCAGTCGACATTCTGAACAACTTTTCACTTTTACGGTACATCTCTGCCAACTTTGGACCAAAATATTTGACCATTTTCGTTTAAAAACATCTAAAGTAAAACCTCAAAGAGTTCCTCTGTAAACATCATGTTTCATGTGTTGGACCTTGGGTGGCCTGTTCTGACACATGAATAGGCTTTGTTCGGAACCAGTCATATTTTGCTTGTGTTTCTATGGTTCGGTTCATCCCGCTACACCTTCAACTCTTAGTGTGTCTAAGGTTTTCTTTCAGGATTTGCTTGTATTTAGCTACATCCACATTACCATCAACTCTGACAGCTTTACTGTCCATGCTGCGCAAATGGCAATACTACTCAGGCATTGCTTTATAATAGGATCCGAATGTTCTCCCGGACCGATCTGGTTTCTTAGTCTTCATAATGCTGCTTGTTCTTGAATGTTCTCTAATGAAAACAGATAAGGGCATATTTTATTTGGTAGTGTCTGCGTCAATTAACTGGTAAAACATCTTTTACTTCACAGGTACGCTCCACTTTGACCGGTATGTCACATAAAGCGCGATAAAAACACTTTCGAATTGGGGATTGTAACATCTGCAGTCTAAAGCGGTCTTTTCTTTTTCTTTTTTGCTCATTTACATACAAGGCACACCACTCACAGTTGTGGGGAAGAATCTACTCGTCTTGAACTTCTTCAGAGCCATGGAGCAGGCGTAGGTCCCAAAGAACAAGATGAAGGACATCAGGGTGATGTCAGGCACGTAGCCACAGGCCGCTCCCAACAGCTCGCCTCCGAACTCCTTACACTGATGCTTGGTCAGGGACGCCCAGGTGGCGTTCTCTGGCTGGAGAGACGGGATTAAAAAGAAGTAAACAACGAGTTGGGTAAAAGGAAGTTTGAAGAAATTATTCTTGAATCTGCTCATACCGTTCGAATTTATGTTTTTAGAGCAAGGACACTACGTACCAGGTCAGTACGGTTTGTCCAGGCAGAAGTATCAAGGAACGCCGATGAATTGCCTAGAAAAAAAAAAGAAAAAAAAGAAACAATGATGTCTAATCAGTAAAGCAGAAATGCTTTTGATGCCGGCAGACTCCCTCTTGCCATTCTAGATCTAGAAACCAGCAATAGTAACAGTTCCAAACTGATAGGGACGATGGGAAAGTAAACAAGGGTATCATTTGTTATTTCCACTGCAAACACACCAAACATACCAGTGCGACCACATCTATCAGTACTTCAGTGATTAGTGCAGTCAAGGTTCAAACTCTCAGCCCGCCGCAGTAAAAGCTGTGGAATACGCACCTGGCTCGCAGCGGCAGTCGTACTGAGTGATGAGGTTGCGATCAAACTCCGAGTTGATGGGGTTGTACTGGGCCAGCTTTATCATCTTCTTGAATGCGTCATAGATGAAGATGAAGCTGATAAGCGCCGAGAAGCCTTCCTCGGTGAAGCGTGTGAAGTACTGCACCAGGAAACTCGCGTCCGTGGCAACCAGCACCAGGCAGAAGAAACCCGACCACAGGCCGATCCACAGCCGGAACTCGAGGTAGTCGAAACCATTGTCTCTGAGTAGGGAGGCGGAGGACCAGAACAGCCGGTTTCAACTCATAGCTCATATTGATGGATTTCACTTCTTTTAATATGAACTCAGTAAACAAAAGCTACTAAATAATAAAGCAGTTTTGCTCTAAACTGGGGATAAGCAACATATTCTTCTTAAGCTGGCACTGTCTTTAAACCACAGACGGCAAACTACAAGCTGCATGTTGGGCTGAAGGCCGACTAGTCCAGTAGAGCCTGACTAACAAGCCTAACCTTTCTATATATCCTTCTTTATACATAATATCTTTGTTGGGTCCACATCCAACTACATAAAAATGTTAAACACAATTTTAGACACCTTTTATACATCTGGCATTTTAAGGGTCATAGTATTTAAGTAGCAGTTGGAATAATTGTTCATTTTTATGTTTTAAATAAAGGTAAATACAGAAGATTTCAAAACAAATTGTTTAAAAAATAGCTTACTACAAAAGTATCATTTTGTGAGGATGTCATAGCAGAACGTGCCATCTCTGAGCTGCTTAAAGTAAAACCGATTTTGCGGCCACATGATTTTATCCTAGATAGCGTCTGTGGGGAGGCATATGTGAACAGAACTAGCAGCTGTTACCAACACGGCAGCTGTTTAAAGGGCAAAGACACCACAGCATTCTTCTCCCCCCGTGTAAAATTAAATGAGAATGAATTATTGATAACGGAGCAGAGTCAGCGTGGTGTCTGGTAATGCTAGAAGAACACTCTGAACAGAGTCGGGAGAGGGGCATCAGCATTGGAGAGCTTGCATCAACACAAGATGAGAGATGGTTCGTCCGACCCGCTGCTATGGCCACTCACTCGGCATTATCAGAGGAACCGCTGTTTTGTTTTTTTTGTTTTTGATGAATGCCCAATATCGTGTTCTAAAGAAGAAAAGCGCGATGCTGTTCTTATCCAATCAATCAGAACAGGAAGCTAAGAGTCAAACTGTTCTGTGGACAATCTGTAGGTCTCAAGAGATTTACAATAGGGACAGTAGAAAGAGTTAAAAAAAAAAGCAGCTCTGATGCAAAACGTCAGCCCTGCTCTGAGTGTTGATATTTTTATTTCCGTTGCTCATAATGCCCGAAAACAACAGGGTTTTTTGTTTTTTTTTTTCTCACATTAACTCTTTCATGGAGCTGAACAGTTTTCATTTGGACGTACTCACTTGCTGAAGTTAAAGAGAAGCCTTTCGAACACAAGCACCGGGCCTGTGCTGCTGAGGATAGTCAAGGGCTGACCGGCTAGCAGACAGAACACTGCTCCCGTCAGTGCCGTACCGAGGAAACTTTCCAACACTCCCTGCGTCACACACCAGAAACACTTTTCACATGGGTGATGGTGGAAAGAAAGTGCATGTGTGATGCATGACCAAACATTATGCAGTAGCTTTACCTTCACAATTCAAGGCTATACTTTTATGCATATTAACCTGTAGCTTTCGTTTTGCTTTTTTTTATCTTGTTTTTTAGACAGGACATAAATCAGTGTAGGTTCAATCATTTTTTTTTTATAATCTAATTTTGAGAGAACAATGGAGCACAAAGTGCCATCTCTGAAGCAATGACTAAGAAAGCTTACGCAAGGCCAGGGATGCCCTCGGCTTTCCCCAAATAAAAAAACAGGATTGCAGAGCAGTAATGAAGTTCAAGATCGAAGGAGGGGGTTCATGTAACACTCATGATGAGACTACACAAGCTGAGTAATCTGGATCTGTGGTTATTTCCAGCTCTGGCAAATCCCCACATGAGCTCCGATGCTCTGCAGGTGTCCGGCCATTCAGAGGCCGATGCAAATACAGCTTACGCCCCAGACAGCCAGTCACCTGCAGGTGCGTCTGGATGGTGGCGGCAAACGCTGTATGCTGTTGCAGGTAACTCAGAAATTCCTCAAAAGAATCGGCAGTTGCTTCAGCAGATGGATTTACTATGAGCTCTTAAGCCTAAATCCTAAATTGACGTGGCTTATCAGCTGAAGAGACGAAATTGGTTTAACAAGAGGGGGTGATGACGGAACGATGAGCTCAGCTAAAAGTCGAAGCCAACACAGTGTCAAGTGAGTTGTTACATCAAAACTTAGATGTTTTATTGATGTTACAGTTATTAGATGGCATATCTTCGTGTAAAGGAGATTCAGCTCCTCAAATTTTGTACATTTTTCTTATTTGCAGGGAAATATTTTCGCCCTGCCTCCTTTTCTCACCTACCGGGTATCAAATCAAAGTAGCAAATATTTGTTCTTAATGTCAAATACCACAATAAGTAAGGGAAGGTATTTGTATACGCATGTTTACCTGCATGTTGTCTGTAGCATCCCCAAGCAAACCTCCAAATGTGATGGCGTTCGTCACCGTGCCCAGATAGATGAACAGAATGGCAGACAGGGACTGAATGTTAAAGGCATCGTAGAAGTCACTGGCAAAAAATGGAAGCTTTCTCTTCACGTCCAGAACGAGGCCCCCGCAGAACCTTAAAGACAAAGCCATTAAGAACAGTTAGCGTCACATAATAGCTCAGCTGGAAATGTTTTTGGAGATATTTGAGGTGCACAAGGAATGAAAGATATTGGTTTGGATACATTTCTGTCATGGTTTCATAAGAGAGGAATGCCGTGCACAAAAGAAATACAATAAGGTTATTCAGCTGTGAAGTGCGTCGACTGTTCATTAGTTCCTGTTCATTGAGTTTTTCCTTAAAGGAAGTTTACAGTAAAGTACTTCGTTTGATACCACGCATTTTTTCTGACAGCTATCGCAGTCAATAGGGATTAAAAAAAAGATAAGAATGTGTGCATGTGTCAAAATTGTCCCCTAGAAAAATTCCAACCCAAAACAAACTCTTTATAAGCTGGCATCTTTTTTGACTGTCACTTGCATTGCAGCTACAGTCGTTTCATATTTTGAAAATGAATTCTTTAATTACTTTCTTGTGCGCTGAAGCTCCTCTCCCACTTGGTGCCCTCCTCCTCCTCCTCCGTGTCCTGTGTCGTGGGGGGTGTCACCATTCATCTGAGGCGCCTCTCCTCCGGAATACATGTTCTTTCTTTAAAAGCACAAAAAAAGAAACATTCATCGTCTACAGTTAGGCAAACATTAAGAAAAAAAAAATCCTTTAAAAAAAACTACAATACAATAATAATTTATATTGCCTACCCTGGTAAAGATGTGGCAAAACAAATTTGCAGAAGCAAAGTCTCCCACTGTAACTACTACTTTAAGAAATACTTTGTCTACTTCTCCGAAACACATTTCTCCCCAAACACTTTATGAAATAACTGCTGTCGAAGAATTGTTGTTATTTGTTTTTTTGACTTTTTTAAAATTGGTAAGAGTCTTTTTTTTTTTTACTATTAAGATTAGAAACTTTTTAGTGACAATACAGGGATTACCGTGAAACAAAACCTGGCATGTTTTAGCCACTGGGTTTACGAAAAACTGATTCCAAAAAAAGTGTGGGACCTAAATACGTCTACATGACAAAAGGTCCATTGGAAGGGATTTCAATGAAACACCTTTTTTTGTTCGACCACTTAGACATGAATCCATGGTGGGTTTGCCTAAACCCTACCAGGACCGTAACTTAAGCTTTTTGGTTTGGTCAGACGACAATAGTCTAGAGTGATTGTGCAAAGAGGACAAAGGATTACCAGCGAAGGTAACGTCATAATGGATTATTTTGCCTTTGAGATTTAATTAAATGTTCTCTCAAAAAAGGTTAGACACCCACATGCTCTTATTTGGTTTTGTTTGATGTTAGGTCCATGACATCAACAAATAGCTGAGTCAGTTTGTTTACTTTGAAGGCTTCGTCCAAATGTTTCCATTCAATGGCGTAGAGAATATTGGGTAATCCAAAAAAAAAATTCCAGAAGATGACTTAATGTAGGAAAATGTTTCAGCGTCGCATAAAGAATATGAAAATTAGACTTCTGAATGGCTTTAACGTGGATAATTTTAAAACCTTTTGTCTGAGGAGGGAAGAGACTTGGGCGGCTCTATTCGGATGTCGGGGTCCCACTCGCCGGGAGGCAGGACGATCACCTCATCCAGGAACTCATCGATCCCAGCCAGCAGGTCCTTCCTGCCCTTTGCTTTGTACGCGATGTCATGAAACACCTTTAGGGCAAATAAAGCCAACCAATTACTACTTATTTAATGACCATAGCAACACATGCTTTATTAATGCAGACCCTGGAAACAGAAACAAACAAACAAAAACAGAAAATGTAACTTCAACAACTGAGTGGAAAACTATTTCCCTATTGCTTTGTTTACTGGAAAGAAGAGTGCACAATGTCACTGACTGCAATTTATGGCATCCAAAATCACCACAAAACCCAGATACTTTCAGATGTTCCTCACAAAGAACACAAATAATTAGACAATATGACTGTTTGTGCCAGTACTGAGCATGCCAGTGACCTTACTACTGATAAACACAGAAGTCAAAAAACTCCAGAGATCTGATTAACCCGTGACAGGACCATTATGGGAGAGCTCCAAGGGTAAAGTTTAACTCGAGGAAATCCAATAAAAACACTTCCTAACCTACTATATCAACACAGGGGATGCGAATGGGACAGCTGGGGCCTCTGGGAAAAATGCAGGTCAGGTGCTGCCAGCGTAAAAATGCTAGGCATCAACTTCCCTGACTATACTGTAACAGATGAACTAAAGACAACAAGCAAGAAAGGCTTTTTTTTGTTTGTTTTTTAACAATCCTTCAGCTCTTATTCACTTAAGCTTAAGTGTTTTTAAGATTCTCAGGACAACTACTAAATATCTGTAGTTAGATAGGTTGGTAGGTCTTCTAGAGATTCTTAATAAAGTACCCTATTAATTCAACAAATCAGAATCAATAATCACAGTGAGACAGAGGGTTCATTTGCTGCTGTGGCTCCTGACCTCTTTGCGGCAATTGATGCACAATGTTTTAGAAAGCAGCAACAGTAGTTTTTAAAGTTTCAGACATTCAAAACAGCAGAAGGGAAACTTTACAAAGCAACATGTAACTATTATCCCAGCATATCAGCAGAGATCTTTGCAAGAAAACATTTTCAACAAGATCAAGTTAGGAATTTATTAAGGGATTGAGTTGCAGGTACAACTGACACTACAGCATAGTGAACATCATTGATTAATCTGTTAAAATTTGACATTAACAAAATACTACTGCAGATCAGGGAACAAAATGTACCATTTAGTGTAGTTTATTTTATTTTATTTGCTATAATAATAATATCTTATCAAGGAAATAAAATACATGATTTTTATTACCTTCATCATAACATTGGACAAGGAGTTGGAATTGCCAAATTCCTGTTCTTAAATCACTCCAATCAGTGTTGGAGAACAAAACAATTTCGATCCCATTGTTTAAAAAAGAAACAAACAAACAAACAAAAGCAACTTTCAAACAGCTTTGTTTTTTCTATATAATAAACACATACCTCGTCAGACATTAGGGTAGCAATGGCTCTTCCGATTTCTCTATAGGACTTAGCATTTCCTTTAGGTCCCAACAGCACAAACAGAAACCTATGCAAAACAAGAGTGTGTTAGTTTTTGTTTTATTCTTTGCTTCTATGCGATATTAGAAGCTCACAGGAGGAGTAATGTAATTTTACAGCAGAGTACCTTGTGGGTACAGGGACTTCAGTGAGTGCTCCCAGCATAACGGCCTGTTGGAGACGAACAAAAGCAACAAAGGGGGTCTCCAGAAAGTCGACCTCTCCAACCAGCACGTTGGACGCCTCAGCATCGCGGGGCAACTTCTTCATGAACTTATTCTTTAGCTGTTGGACAAATTGACGGGGTGTTGTGAGTAAAGAAAAGAGTGAATGTGTCAGGCAGTAGAATCACATAAAACACTCTCCGAATCAACAGTGAGTGTACAACTACTTAAATGCTTGCAGCATGATCTAGGATACATGTATATTTCATCTGCTAAACTTTCCCTTTAAAAATAGAAAGCAAACCAGAAACAAGACAAAGAAAGTGGTGAACTTTTATCACCCATGAGCATCTAGAATCAGGGTAGTGTCAATCATTTCCTTAAGTATATGGCTTTACTTTATGCCATCTAATAAAAAATCCTTTACAAGAGCATACAGTATATCCAAAGTTTACACTTTTCTTTTTACTTGGCAAAGGAACAAACTACTGTGCCTCAATGTTAAAAACATTAAAGTTTGTCACATTTAAGACATGGTGCAATGGTCTGCAAATCCCGATGGAATCCCATAACATTGCAAAAGAAAAAAAAATCCTAAAAAGTACTACAAGCTCCTCCGAAGGTTTAAACCATTTGTTTGAGGTAGGGCAATAACCTTAAGAACAACTCTTGGCATCCAAATGATGCAACTGTGGAAAATTAGCTGAATTCTGTGTATTCTATGCAATTGTGCCATAAGTCGTTTGTGCGGAATTCTTGAAAAGCAATGGAGTTGCTCTGTCAGTTGAACACATTTCTAAACCTTGGCACAATAAGTGTTTAACTTTTCGAATCTGTTTGTGTTACTTTCAAGTATAAAAATCAAATTAAATCATGAAGATGAGTATGTGCTTTGTATTTTGTGTGTGTTTGTGTGTTTTAATGGAGTAGGCGCTGTTGTGAAAGCAATGCTTTGACTCTGACCAACTATCAAGCAGGCATGTGCCTGCTCTGAATTCGGATCAAACTGTTTTTAGCTGAAGAGATCAAAAGATAAGTAGTAAGTAAGTAAGTAGTATTTATAATTTGTTAATGAATAAGATCACGAATAAAAGACTAAATAAAATGTCTTTAAAAAAAAACTTTGGCTACAATACGTAGTTAAAAGTCAAACTACTCTTGCACATCTAGAGTTTTTTTATTCCAACTGTCATTTCTAATGCCCTGCTGTGGATCTCTCACTATTCTGTAAATCTTTCTACACATCTTTATTAGAGGTACAAATAAATGAGAATGGTGCTTTAAAGGGAGACCCAATAACGCATTACCTGATCCTTCTCCGGTTTATCAGAGAAATCGCTCAGGCTGTTGGAGGTGAGGTTCCGATGGGTTGTGGTAGGGCTACCTGCATAAATGTATTTATTGTTTAAATCAGAAGGAAGAACCACAAAGTAAATGAGTCAGTTTCAGCTTTACAGGGTTTGAGTAGAAGAAAAGAAAAGCATGATCTAGGCATACAGAAGCAGACTGAAACATCAGCTAAATGTGGTAAGGTGGTAAGGCTTAAGCTTAACAAGTAATGCCAGATGGCCATTCATTCGGTTCCTTCACAGAGAGCAGAGCTTGGAGATGCGGTCATCTCAGGGCTGCTGCTTGTAGGCCTCAGCAGACATATGCTGCTTACGCAGCTATTGGCAAAAGTGAAAGAAGAGAAACTTTGGAATTTTACTCTATAGCTGTTTTTGTGAATGAAAACAGAGACAAAAACAATCTCTGTTGGCAAATAAATATTTCTTGTACATTCTAGTATGAGTGTTTTCAAATCTGAGTCAGTCTGTAGAAACAATAAAATGAAAACCAGAGAGTAAATGCGAGTATAGCTCTGTTCTGCCATGTGTTTTCATGCATATTCTACTACTCAGTTGTTGGGCTGTAACCTCACTCACAGAGGTGTCCCAGGCTGGAGCTCCTCATGACCTCACATGATTCCGCCGGGTTTTGTGGAGTTAAACAAAGCATAGAGTGATCGAAGGAGGAGCGCGGCGCTGCCCCCCGGATGCAGGAAGACAGCACAAACACGGAGAGGATCAAGGTAAAACAAAAGAAAGACAGGAAAGAGGGGCAGAACAAAGAGTTTGAAAGGATGGGAAAAAGAAAAGAGGAAATAGATTGAATCACAAAAGTAGTTAATGTTACTGAGTTAAAGTAGAAAAGTGGTTAATGTTAGAAGGAACTTAAAGTAATAGGACTATAAAAAGCTGAAAATGCTGGAATTTAAATGACTAAAACAGGAATTGTTGTCTTACCATTTTCCTGACTTGAGAATAGCCGACTTGCACTGGAAACGCTCTTGCCAATGTCAGCAAGAGAACGCAAGTTGGACTTTTTGGTCTGGTGTCGATGCTTCCGCAAAAGTGTGTACACCACCTTCTCCTTCAGGTCGGCCTTCAACTGACCTATCTCAATCTGGTTGTCGGTGATCATCTCTGTTAAATGAATTGCATACATTAGGACAGTGCCATCTGCAAAACACTTGAGCTATTGTGGTCCAAATTTGAGTACGATCCACTTAATTTACCAACAACTTGAGGCAGCGTGGATGCCTCTATGTCTAACAGGATTGTGCCCTTCTCGATGTACGTCTTGAGCACCATCAAGCTGTGTAAGGACAGTGTGGCGACATGAGGTTTGCTCCAACGCTCTCCACCTTTCTCCACCTTTTCTTCAAACTTGATCCATCTAGACGAAGCATGAGGAAGAGTAAGGGGGGAACTGTTAAGAGTTGTTTGGACAACCCGTAAAATGCAGCAAGTTTAATTGGTCACTGTTCTAAAGGTACACATTAGCTGGTCTTAAAAAAGAA
Organism: Orestias chungarensis; assembly: GCA_032876305.1. NCBI lineage: Eukaryota > Metazoa > Chordata > Actinopteri > Cyprinodontiformes > Cyprinodontidae > Orestias > Orestias chungarensis. The sequence continues at coordinate 2,005,775 of JAVLVB010001034.1, read as the reverse complement.
CATGGTACCACAGGGTCATGCCACTGTTCTGTGGTGTTCAGACCACACACGCGTCATACGGTGAAACAAGACTTTGTTGGCACCCTGGATAAGTTTTTCCTCAGGGTAAATCCCAAATAGGACACTTTTTTAAAAATAATGCATCACATGTCACAGCTACAAAGAACCATTCACATGAAGCCAGAGGATGGGGTTTCCTCTTGGGATATAGTATCCCTTTGGCTGTGGTCCACATGCCTGCGACCTGTCGTCTCGCCTAAAGAGGAGACAGCATTGACTTTAAGGAGTTAATTTACAGACACTCCCATTTGACCCCAGCTTCCCTTAACAAGAACAAACTATTAGCTTGTAAATACTACAGTTCATCACTTTTGAGATTTGTACAAGCTTGCAAATCTGTTAAAACAAGGAAACAGCACTTCCTTATGAAACAGGTTTATATGACGCTTGCTTCTCATTGAAAACAAAATATGCAAAATTGGTTGCACAGTGTAAAGGTTAAGTCTGTCTGAAAGCAAGTCTTAACAACAAGCCCATCATGTGGGAGTCTCAGCCTTTTCCTGGTCTCACAGGGACGGTAGCAAGAATCCTGATCAGATAAGAACATACTGGGAGTTCACTGGAGTGCAACCTATTTCCTTGCACAATCATAAAACATGATGGGATTGTGTTCAACGTCAAGAACTGTGAAACAGGAAATTTCTCCCAACACTGCCTATTGCTCTTTAAGAGAAATTCAGGGAGGAGTTGTTTTGGGGCCAACACATGCCAGCCTCATCAGGAATCCATCTGAGAAGCTCACCTGGCCGTTTCCTTCCATTCTAACTCTTGTCCGTCGACAGACAAGAGCTCGTCCAGCTCCGTAAAGAGCTGTGGAGGTGGCGGCCCATCCTCCTCCTCTCCTAAGATGAATCTGATCCTCTCAGCTGGAGAAACTACACAGAGAAAAGAAGCCAAAAAAAGAGTCAAACCCATGATCAACTTGATCTGCCGGTTTCGACAACCTCGATTTGATAATTGCCAACCCCAATAACAACATTTATAATTTATAATTAAGTAAATCAACCTAGTTTTCCTTAATGACACAAAATCTCAAAAAAATGCCGACGTATATAATATACTTAACAATAAATATTTTAATTACCAATGTGCTACAATTCCCATATAACCTCAGAAGAACAGGGATAAATACAGTCTGTTAAAGAAAACTATTTATTTGACATCATGCCAGCAAATGTATGCAGCTAGCAGAAGAATTTCATAGCCTTTAAAAAAAAATCTTTGCATGGCCTTAAAGCCCTTGCATTGAAAAAACAAAAAACAAAGTTACGAAGGACTGAATAGGTTGGCATATTTAAACAGGAAAAATGGGAATATAAAAACTACAGATTTTCAAATAGTTTCTAAAAACATGTTTTCCTATTTTTTTCCAGTATATGAACAGGAAGAAAAGAAGACAGATAACGGTAGCAAATGCTAAAATAGAAAATGGTTCAATGCCGGGACTCAAACCTGGGACAGCTGAATTGAGGACTGTAGCCACTGTATATTTTGTGCCTGCTTTACCACCGAGTCATGTGCCACCCAAGAAAAGCATAAATAAAACCGATCAATCACCTATTGATTAAGGTTATAAATGGCAGAGAAAGATCTGATCATTAAAGACAATGGAAGAAATATTACAGTTTGAGATTGCTTTCGACCCAATGTACCAAATAGCATGTTCACTTTATGTGACAAAAAGCATAGCCTCATGCAGTAGGACTTTTTAAGCCAAAGTGTTTAGACACCTGGCTTGAAGCTAAATGGAACGTGTACCTTTAAATTGTATACTTTTTCCAAAGCACACTTGCAAATCCAACAAAGAATGTCTCAAAAGGAAGAAACAGGGAGGCATGGAATTCTGAAGTCAAAAGGGCAGGTTTGAATCTGGCCTTTGACTTGGATGGTGGGGGCGGGGTTTTCTAGACGGGTGGTACGTGCATCTTGCTGCTGCAGGAATTCTGCACGAGTTAAGTGTTCAAAGATTTTACCAGGGTAATGTCATGGCTCCTTAAGAACCAAACACCAGCTTCTGATCCCTTGGAGGTACTGGTATATTTAAAGAGCACGCCATAAAATGTAACTGTTTAAGGGATTTCAAAAACGTCAACCATTTCTGACTGACAGAATTACAATTTAATGCTACATAAAAGCTAGATACACAATATTCATAGGGGGTTCTCTATGAAAAGAGCAATTGATACTTGATGTGAAAACTTTGGCAGCACACCTATAGGAGGAAAACATTTCTCTTCCTTTTGAGAAAAACAGGCAAGATCTGATTCAGGAAATCACAGCGTTTATTGGCATACACTGGCATTTATTTATCTTTTTGAACTTACTTGAATTAATTTTAGGCTTTGCTTATCCCTCTTGTCTTGTGTCTTCCATCTGATGGCGTTTCCATCGTATAAAAGGAAATACCGGTTCATGTTACACACTACCAGGAAAGTTGTGCAACCATGTTGTGCAGCAAGGCGCAAGTGTCTATTTTAAAGCTCTCTTTAAACACACTACAAGTCAGCAGGCTACCTTGATAACGTAACAAGGCGGGTTACCTTCTAATCCTAAAATAGGCATCACCTTAATTAAGGACAGTTGTTTTTAAACTTGCACACTCTAAATTTAAGCTAAAATAAGGTCAGGAAAAGTTCCAGGGAGATAAGACTTTTAGGGTATTACCTGGGCACAACTGCATGTCAATCTAACCACAAATACAAGACATCCCCAGGAAATCTCCAATTTCAGCACTTTGACATCAAAAGGCGTACCTAAACTGCAAGCACGTCTCCGGTCACCCGACTGGTGGTCAGTGAAAACCCGACCGTTTGTTGTGGTTAAAACAGCGCAAAAGTGAATGGATGAATCAACAGGATTATAGGGATTTAGATAAAGGTCAAAACAGTAGGAAATCTCTGAAGGGGAAGGCTCTGCCTACAAGTGTTTGTGTTTTCAGCCGGGACTGCATGTAACACACAAAAGGCGACCCATATATCTATACCGATTGTCATATATACATAACGTTTTTAATCACAATCCCACACTTTAACATGCTTATGTCTAAGAACACATGCCAGTCTTTATTTTGAGTCCTGATTATTTCTCCGGAGAAAGTAGCAGAGGCGTGCGTATGGCATGACAGGAGAAGGCAAAACAGCCAAAGCCAACATCAAATATTTTCCATGGGGTCACGAAGGTTGCACACGGCTCAACAGTGGAGAAATGTTTAGTCCAGCGGTGGCTCTTCATATACAAGAATTAGTACTCTCACTCAACCGTACAAGACTGTTTACACTTCTGATTTCCTACGGAGATACAGCCCGATAAGAAAGTGGGAGTCCACGTCCGTTTGCATGTGCATGAGTGTGCTTGGGAGGCGTTTAATGTTCCGTTTCAGTCACTCTTTAGTGCTTGGTTTAGTTACATTTGCTTCTTACTGCCTGCTGTTTTACAGCCCAGTAATGAGTCAATGGATTAACAATGAGCAAGTCTTGGCTTTCAGTTGTCACCATGTAGGAAAGTAGGAGTTTGTTGGGTCTTTGTCGTCTTTATGTATTTCAACTTTAGATTATTTCAATTATTAAATCAGGCTTCTGTAAATAGACTTAACTGATACAGATGTAACAGAATCTTCCATTAAGATTGATAATATTGTTTACCAACTAAGACAGAGTAGGTGTAAAGTTTAATTGCTAAATCAACACATCCCACACATGCAACATTCTGTCCGTAACCCAGCTTTTCCAGATTGTTTCACATAACTTTAGATTTTGTCTGTTTGATAACATCATTGTAAAATATTACATAAGAGGACAAATAACTCAGTACTTATGCAGATTTTCTTACTACTGCTTGAGTAATTTGTTAAATGGATACCATTAGGCTACTTTTATTTGCTTCAAATATATTAAAGTTCTCTTACATGAGTATGATTTTTCAGTACAGTAAAGCCCCATATTTCCCTATCACAAATGTATGGTTCGAAAAAATACATAAAATAAGTCAAATATCCAGGTGGTTCTAAAGAAGTGGTATCCAAATGTTGGTTAACTTTTCCAAAACTGATTTGCTTTCTTTTAACGATACAAATATTAGCTAAAGATAAGAATATTGAAATGCAGGGAGGAGTACTTAGTACGTATTAGAGTAAAGCCTTGCAATAAAAAACAACACAATTGCTGTGCAAGTAGCACAGCAATTGTGTTGTTTTAAATAAAATTTAAATGAAAAACATGAATGGTTTTCACATTTTATTCTGTCCAAGGGATCTAACTGTGTATGCTGTGTGATCCTGTGGGGATCCTGTGCCTAAGTCAATAAGGCCCAGCCTTATTGACTTAAGCAGAAAACAAAACTGCTTTGATTTTAGATTTAATCAGGATAATAATGCAAACATAAAGACAAATCAACACAAAACAAAACTGTCCTTCTACCTCAGTCATCTCGGTCCCCAAAACGAAATCAATAGAAATCCTGTGAGCTGAAGAGAGGAGTGCAAGACAAAGAAGTCTGGGCAATGTCCAAGGATAAAAACATGCCTATCCTTGTCTAGCCTTGTTTATTTCTATAGAGGAAGATCATGTCAACATACTCTGCAGAAAACATGCATTTAAATAGAAAGTTAATTTTTTTTTAGGATCTTCAGTCTGTGGGTAATCTGTCAAAATTCTAATGGCATGTAGAGTAATCTTTTAGGGCCTGTGACATGTAGAAAGGGATATTATTTAGAAGAAGCCACTAATCATATCAAGGTATCTTCGTATGACTAAGCAAACAGGCTGCATGACACCAGGCCATGTGGCGCAACAATGGATTACAGTGTCAGAGAAGAAAGGATTAATCAACTGCAGGTCTGTGGCTACAAGTCCACAGCTTCATGCAACAAATGAAGGCTTTGGAAAAAGTAGGATATTTTTTTAACCAACAGTTTTAAAGTCCTTCATTGTCTCTGTGTTGTTGTCGTTTTAAAAGGCATTACACATCTTTGCTCTTCTGGCCAAAGCAAAAACTAACTCCATCTTTATTTACAATCCAAACATTATACGCAATTTTCAATAGCCCCCATTGATCTTTACAACCACAATCACATGGCTGCAGCAACTGCTGCACATTGACAAAACAACTGTCAGAAGACCCAACAGCTTTACATTCCTCCTGAACTTCTGTCTAAAGGCTTCCCTTCACACTCCCACACAGTGGCGCAAAAAAAGTTGCTGAACGTAAATTCTGGAAATTGTATTTGGATTTTTTTAAAGAGGACAGGTTTTCATAGTAGTTACTCTTACACAATCAGACGTAGTGCACAAGTTGGCTCCTTCTATGTCAGCTGGTAAAGCTGAGATGTGACGTTGGGGAAAGCTGCTGTTGTCATCTTACACTGGAGCTCCAGAATCTCCTTCCTGTGCTTCTTTAATAAGAGCATGAGGTCAAATTTTGCTCCATCACCAGAATTGGAGTCATCCACAACTAGCAGCTGTTCTAATGCCAGTTGTAGTGTTGCCTTTTAGGGCTAGCTTGGATTTATTAAATTTTTTTATACAGGGTTACAAGTAGACGTGGGCTGGTCACTAGTGTTAAAGGTTTATAAAGGCTTCAAAGTTTCAGGCAATATGACAGAAAGTGTTACATGTGAGTTTCATTCCCAAACCTGTTGCTGCTATAACTTTCCCTTCCCTACAAGAGGGACAATTCGGCTGTTTAGACATGGAAATCAATCATCACCAGCTATAAGTCTTATTAAGGTGACGCTGGTTTAAACTACAAGCACTAAGAACGTTGTGTCTGTTAAACAGCTACCTGAATGCAGGTTATCTGATCAGATAGCCAAACTAAGGCACATCCTATTATCGACTTGTTATCCCTCTAGTGTTACTCCATATAAACCAAAAAGTTATTTACCTACCTAAAATTTTAATGGTAATTTGTTCTCTATTTTTGTTTAACTGTGCACCGAATTTAAATGAATTGAAAAAGCATTACAGACAACAGCTTCTTAAAATGTTACATTCAATTCAAAATTTTACATTATTTTTAGATGAAGTGGGAATAATCCTTTTTTGTTGCCCATTTTGATTAAAGCAATCCGACCATGTTAAAAGATTACTGCAGATTTTTGTGTAACTACCACTATATTGTAAATCAGTGGCATTTTTATTCAAGCTTGTATCGCTATTTAAATGCTAACCGGATCCCTTAAAACATACATAAGAACAATTGGTTAACTGAAAACTTGTACCTTGTAAATTAACCCAAAAGTCTTGTGAGAACCTCAATAAAAAATTTGAAAAAAGGACAAAGGTCCACATTAGAACCCCACTCTAACTAATGAATAGAATTACTAGTTTCCCAAAGACAGGTGTTGCTCAGAGGGCCACTTACTGAAGGTAAAATTTGACCCTGACAAAATTTACACGCGGTGTACATTTCTTTTATCTTCATGTGAGCATTTGGGCAAGCTTACTCTCAATCACGGATTTCCCTTTAAGCACATAGACAAACTCAAGAAACCGGGTGGTTAGTACTTAACTATGTAATTAAACCAAGTGTTTTTATTTTGCCGCTGAAATCTAAATCAAACCAATATTATTTTATTGTTGGTGTAATTCCGTTTGTACCCTTTTTTTAATAATGTCCCATCACAAAGATCGTGTGGGCTGATCTGAACCTTAATCCTCATTGTATTCATTACTTTATATTGATCTCACACACTTTCAATTAGTTGTAGTTGGGGCTAAAATCCTGTCATTTTTCCCTACATGTTTTTTTCCAGCTCTTATTCATTTAATACCTTAACAATTACTTGTACCAGATTCTTCAAATACTGTAAGTGATAATTATATGCCTTTCAATTATAATGTTTGGGGGCAAACCTCACGAGGCAACACTAATCCCCCTATACAATCAGAGTAAATGGATACTTTAGTCAGTGCTGGTGTCAAATTATAATGTTGATTCAAAGGTTTTAGGATCTTTCCCACCAGCGTTGCTGTTGAAAATATATATTTTCTGTATAAAATGCTTGCTGATTTCCATCTTCTTTTCATTTTGTCACACTTAAATGTTTGAGACAAAACTAATTTAAAGTTCAGACAGACGGTCATAACCGGGGTAAATACAAAAAAAATAAAATTTAAAAAAGCAAAATATCCTCCTAAATCAGTCTGGAAAAGGTGCTGCAATTAGAGAGACACTGTCCACTAATACATAAAACATAAAACAGTGGTGAACATCTCACAAGAGTCACGCCACACCAAATATATTCCAATAATGCAACTGCCATTAATCGAGAGGTCACAAAGAACCCAGGAAAATGTGTAACCTATACAGGACTGTCTTTGTCTTGATTAATGTCAGTGTTTAGAATTAAAAAATATCCAGAGAGGTATTTTGCCAAAAAAAGGGTAAGTTTTCTCAGGATCTAAATATGATAACACATATTATGTGTTGTTTTTTCCTCAGCAGCAGAAGAAATCGTACAGAATAAGAATTTCACATATGCAGTCACTCCATGGACAAATAACTTTTGAGTCAATTCATATAATGTTGTAGTCAGCAATGGGTAAAATCTGTAATTTTTCTGACTTGCTCTCCGGCTCCTAACCAACTACTTATTTGATTCCATATACTTGGGTTTAAGCTGCTGTAAATCCTTTCCCACAACTCCAGAAGGGTATTAGGTAAGCACCCAGGTGTAAGGGAATACCTCTCTTTGTGTTAACTTTACACACATTAGGCCAGTCGGGTGTCATTTTAAGATTAGCCTGTGCCGTCTTCCCATTCCTATTCCCATCAGCTTTCTTCAGCTTCTGAAACGCTGAAATGCATCCAAACACCTCCTGAGTAAATTATGGAGGAAGGGATACCAGAGTTATGCGTTTCTGGCAGATCTCAGAGTCAGTTTGAAGATGTACTCACTGAGTGGTTTCAGGATGCTCGTGGTGGAATCATCCACGTCGGACTTGTACGCTCCCACAACCTGCTCGACCCGTTCCCGCTTCTCCTTATGGCTCGACTTGCGCCTGTGGCGTCTCTTCAGGTGGTAGCTCTTAGGAACATGCACACCAATGTACACAGTGTGGTGACCTGTGAGAGCACAATGCAAACACAGCAGGAATACAGATCAAGATCTATTCTATTAACAGACAAAGAGACTCTCCTTCAATACCAAAGGAAAACAATGGAGAACCAAATAATCCGCCCTAATTAGAGACATATCCTCATTTTAAAGCTGCATTTAAAGGGGATCGTTCCAAATATCTGAGGTGGCATTCTTTAACAAATAAGTAAGCAAGTGTGTGAACATCCAATAGCTGCTCATAATGCTATTTGAATACTTTACTACTTAAAATATAAGAATGTAAAATGTGCATTGCAATTACATAAAACTTAGCAAGCACCTCCACATAACACATATTTAAGATTAAAATACTACAAATGCAAACACAAACCAAGTTTTAAAATGAGGCTAATGCTTCCTCCTCTTTCTTGAAGTCTGCAGACGTCCGACAGCAGAGTTCTGAATGAGCTGAATCTCCCTATAGATTTATTTGCAGGCAGGTAAACAGAGACCTTCTAGTGACCCAACTGGCTTGTTACAAAGTCTTATTTTTCCAATTGGCCTAAGATAAAGAATAACAGTCTGAAGACATTTTTCCGATGCTAAAATCCAAGTTATATTTTCCTGCAATAGATTACTCTGCTGGTGGTTCAATTTAGGATAAATCCAGGTCAGTTGGTTTTGAAAGCTACAGATAACAGCCAGTCCAGAGAAGCAGACTTTTACCATCTTAAAATTGCACTAATTTAGAAACATCATGGTGCTCGATGTGGCCGCTATTTAACGACCATTCAAACAATCATCATATGTGCATTGGACAAGTATTGACAGAGCAGCTAATGATTACTCACACAGAAAACTCAGATGAGAGACCGTGTGCCATTAGCAATGTGTGAAACATGCACTGACAACACAATATCTAGAGGGTTTTTCAGTCAGTCGCTAACTATTGTAAAACCCAAAGCGATTTAAAGAGCAAACACAATATGGTTTGTTCATCTGAATATTGAGCTTTATATAACCTTTTTGTGTAATCAGGCAGTTACTCACACCAGAACACATTTGCAGGTTTGGTTTCTTAGGACGGGTTTCTCATGGGAAGGTAATTGGTGGTGCACTGCCTCCAACCCCCCATTTCCTGTGTGAATAATCTTTGACTTCTCTGTAAATAACCGACCAATCAAATCATGGTTTAAAGAAACATCATGATACGAAATATTATGTTATGCCAAATAAGGACACCAGGAAAGTAATGCAAAGAAGGCTTAAGCGGTTAACATTTTAACAGCAGCATTTTTGCAAAACTGTGTACTACCCCTTTAATGTGCAAGTCAATACTATCAGCAGGGAGATAAAGTTCGCCATCAGTCACAACAGCAACTTCTCCTCACACGAAGCCTCATACGGGAAATGATCATTTATCCTGTTCAGGAAGTATTTAGAAGGGAAGAAGAGAGTTTAACTCTTAACAAATACTGGGATCATCTAAGTCAGACGAGAAGCAACCACGTTTTTCCACGTCTTTGGCAGCTTTTGGTATTGCCTCACAGCAGGCGCCAACGTGCACCTGAGACAAGATAATACCTGACCCTGAACTCCCAAGCACGGCAGCTAAAACCAGGCAAACAAATGGTCAAAGCCCAAAAGAAACACTGGCTTGCTTTAAATGTTGGTTTGTGCGATTGTCTCGGTAAATACATGCGGGTGACTCTGGATTCTTCCATGGCTTAAGCTCCCAGACAACAGTGAAAAGGATCAGATTGGTCATCTTTGAAGAAGCATGTCTATCACTGATGTCAGGGTCCGTGGAGAGACGTGTGGGAGAATAATGATGACTACGCACTTTTGGACAAATCAGCGTGGTCATAGTTGCTTTGAAAAGCAAGGCTTTAAGATGTGCACCAGTAGGACATTGGGTGAGAAAGAACCATCTACCTTCGACTTCCTCTTCATCACAGATGTGTTTCACAAAAGATGCTCCTCTGTCCAACACAGCTTCATCCTCCATTCTGCTAGACCAACAAAAAAAAAGAGAGAGAAAACAAGTGGTAATTAAAGAGCAGACCAAACAAAAACCGCATTGACATTTTTCCCAACGATTAGTCCTGTTGCACAAACTAACAGTTATTATTTCCCAAATAAAAATCTAAAAAACTGCAGCACATATTTGTATTAAGCACCCCTGACTTGAAACTTTATAGAAGCACATTTTGCACACATTTTCATCATTGTTCAGCGATATTACTAAAGTCTAGACAGACTGGATGGATGGCATGTGTGAATTCTACGCCACAGACTGAAGCAAAATGAATTGCTTTGATCTAAAACCATTATATTCTAGCTCTGGTTGAATGACAAGCTGACAAGTGAACACGTGAAACACGTGAAAATAGTGAGTGAGGGGTAAGAAGCGCATTATGAGTCATTTTTCAACAACAGTTAAAAGCCACATCTTAGAAAACATATGGGTTCAGCTCTAGTGCTTAAATCAGCTGTGGGCCCTAAAAGAGTAGAAACGTTTCCGATTGAAACTCCAGAAAATGACGCACTACAGTAAAATAATATTTAAAGATATGCATGTCGACAATGATTTGTTTTTTGAATTAATCAATTAAATTTCTGACTAATACGACATCGATCTGGCATTTGCAAGTGGAAACTCACACGCAAGCGATAAACCAAATAGTTTTTGCTTCATTTAAAAAATAAAAATAAATTTAAAAGAAGGTTACTAATGAAATTAGTTTCAGCATTTTTTTTAAACAATGAGATGCAATTATTTCCAAACCAAAATTTCTATTTTAAAAGCACATGAATATACCATGAAGCTGACATCTGACTATACACTAAGCAGAACTTTATTTATTAGTCATTTCATTTCGTAGGGTTGCAAAACTTCATTCACAACAACGCTGCCACATTTACAAGGGCGAAATATATAAATGCTTGGAAGTTGTGCCCACAGGATTCAGGCTATAAAAAGGTTGGTTTAGCAAACATGACGCAAAAAGAGTCAAACAAACTTTTCTATAAACAGAAAATGGGGCTACCGCAGGAGCTTTTTTAGTGCCAGAGGCTACACTTCTCATCACCTGCCTCTCGGGATATTCCTTTAAAAATGTTTTGTAACTAACTCGTGTTTGACAATCAGAATGAGAGGTCTTCATCCCATTAAGTTTTTACTTTAAAATTGATCCGCCTGCTGGAAGTGTTAGTAAAGATTTCAGTGGATCTGCGATTTGCCATGGTGGGGGCTTTTAGGCCGAGGAGTCAGGTTGCAAATTAATCAGAGTGGGGCAGCGTTTACTACTGTAAACACACGTTAAAGCCACAGGGCATTACATAGAGCCAGCGTTATCTTCTAGCTAATGATTTCTACCTCCTCTCCTGCCTCTTCTGTATATTCCCCCTCCGTCCAATACGTTTTGTTTCATGGACTTGGCAACGTCACATTGATGTTTTGTTTTTTTATGTGGAAATCTAGTTCCTGAGCAGACCTAGTGACACAGTTTAAATGTGAATCACTTCATAATCATTAGCACACCTTTTTTTATTGGATCTGGCTCCCGGCCGTTGAAGAGGGCAGATTTTTGCGTCTGCTGAATCATTCCTTTGTTGATTCTGCCAAGCTATTAGATCATGATCTTGTGGAACGACCCTGTGTTGAGCTACTTTCAGTGCATAGAGATCCAAAGATTGTTTTAAATGTCCCAGTATAACAAGGAGTAGCTATGCGAAGGGTGGTCTCACTCCAAAGCAATTTACTGTGTGAAACCTCAAGGTATTTCCTCTAGTTTCTTTCTTTAAATCAAAGGTGTTCCCCAGAGATTATGTCTGGGACCACTCACCCACTTACTCATTTTGCATATCAAAAGTCTGTAGTAAAAAATTATTAAACAGTAATTTCTGTTATGTCAATTCCGTTACTGCAATCATACCCTATTGATGCTGTTTTACCTTCAGCAATTTTGGTTTTTCTATGGTTCCACTCTAAATTGATTCTAAATTTCCCATTTGTCGCCACTAATCAGTACCCAACGATCTCAATGGATGATTCTCTCACGTTTAGATGAGCTATTAGGAAGTTAATAAATTAATCAGAACACAATTAAATCAAATTTGATTTTACAAACAAAAGTGTCTGACACCTTTTTTCCTGGGTAATTACGACGATTTAATTAATGATTCTCTTTAACGCTCCTAATCCGGGAAATTTTGAGTCATCAGAAACGCTCGAGCTCTGCCTCATAACTGTATGCTCCATTTCCGTCTTTTTCATACATATTTAAAATGTTAGATCGGTCACAAGCTTGCCGACCGTGATCCCAGATCACAGATCCGCCATCATTCTTAACGCCGGACATTACGTTCTTCAACAAGGACAGGTGTTCTTTGAAAAAGAAACGGGGAAGGATTATCAAAAATCACTAGACATAAGTGCAGGACGGGGTTTTCCATATTTGCATCCTTTGGTCCCTGCACAGAACACCTTCAAGGTTTATCGCCAAAAGGTTCTGTTTTAGTCCGATCCGACCAAATCACCCAGTTCCACCTGAAGCCTCAGTAGAGTTAAGTGAACTCTACCTGTAAATCTTTGTGATGGTCGGAAAGAAAAAGGTATTTTACCGCTCATGCCTCTGAAAAACTATCTTTCATCCAAGTAGCCAGTGGCTAAAAGAAATCAGCTTTATATTTAAGGCAAAAGGAAACCTCGGAAGTAATGAATTATTAAGTGTTCATAGAAATTGTGGGAAACCAGAAAAAAAGTGAGGTGTGGAAATAAATAAATGTATATTGAGGCACATCAATGTCCTCAATAACTAAACTGAGTGAAAAGACGTCAGACATTTTCAACAATAAGTACGTTTTTATTATATGGGATTAAAAGCTGTAGATCTATGAAATATGGTTTTATGGTTATGATATACTGATAAAAGATCTGCAAACTTTCTACACATCTGCAAGAGGAGCGGCAACAGATTTGTTTACGTCGGTGCAGAAAACCTCTGAAACTCACGGGGTGGAGTTGCTTTCTTTTACTGCAGTACAGTCACACCACACATGTGGGAAATGAGCCTGAGGGACGTACTCAGAACACCGCTCAGCAGTTTGTTTGTTTTTGCTCTGTTTTGCATTACTTTTGCAACAGGTATGAAAATGCGAGAGATCCAGTTAGGTGCATGGAGACAGGTCACGTAGCAGAGTGAAAAAGCCCACAGAAAGCCACTCAAAGCACAGGAGAGCAAACTGGGCTCAGGTTTCAGGTTCACTGCCATGAAGCAGCATTAATCACCTCACATGGTGGCCTGGGACAGGGAAGAACTTAATAATAGGAAAACTACTACAGGTGGTGCAGGGACACCCAGGAGGCAATAGAAGTAAGAACCCGGCTGATGAATGAAGTGAGCTACACAAGGAGTGGATAGAAAACCTCAATGCTGCTCTTAAGCATTACTCAGCAAACTTAACATGAGGCGAAGGAAAGCATGGGAACAGATGTGAGATAACATGTCCCAGTGTATCTCCTTCATCATATCATTGTTATGGCAGCATATCTTGATCGGCATCTTTCGCTTCCTGTTCTTGCTACCAAGCGTGCACAGTGCTCCACTTTGTGCTTTGTTTCACGTTGCCCTCAGGAGGCTGGATAAAGCCACCAAGGCATGAGGAGTCAGGATCGGGGGGGTGGGGGGTCAACAATCAAGGATCTTCTACATCTCTTTACAGAGTGATGTGCCCAATCCCGACGGTCAGCGAGATTTACCATGAGGGCACCAAGTGCAACAAGTTGTGCAACGATGAGCTGGGAGCAAGGAGCCGCTACACTTTGCCAAAAGAGCTCAACTGTCCTAACTCTTCTGTTAAAGGTCCTGTTATTAAGCAGTCTGAACATAAAATAGTCAAACATTATGTTTTAAAATCCACATCAATAATACAGAATAGTTGAACATGCAGGAAAATTCCTCATTCACCTCTTTTTATATGTGTAAATTTTAACCCGTTGCAACACTAGAGAGCCATCCACTCAACATCACCTGCAGTCCCGTGACGCCAGGGGAGTGTGTGATGCGCTGACGTAATTCAGCAAAATCAAAGTAGCTGATTTTTTTTAATTTTTTTAAGTTGTTGCATTTATGCCAAATTTTGCAGATTTTTAAGGGACAACAGAGAACCAGGAAGTACTGAAGACCACATGTTCCATGTTCTGTTTACTTCTGGAGTGAGAAGACAAACTTTGCAGTATCATCGACCCAACTTAATCATAATGTTCAGCTGAAAGTTGAACAAACCAGTAGGATTTGCATTTCGTCTGCTCCCACTAAACAGGCTATTTGCTTTCAGCAATACAATCTAATAGCTTGTATTTTGATGTGAATTATAATGTTGTAAAAATCCTAAATCCTACTTGATCAAGTCGGTTCAAAAATTGTCAAATTTGAAGAACCATAACTGTTGAGTGCAATAATCGTTGATTTATTTATTTATTTATTTTAAATATGTACAAAAGTGAATTTTACTGTGCTTTCTAATATCTTTTTTTTTGGAAAGGTAAAACAAGGAGGGACCAAGTTGCTGTTAGTACGTGACTTTTGACATTAAAGACAATTCCTGAAAAAAGGGATGTAAAGTGCTTTTCTGTCCAATAGATCCCTACCTGCTAGACCGGTGTGTCTTGACTTTTGCAATCTCCAACAAAGAAGATCTGAGCAGACAATGAACTGAGAGGACGTGCAGTTTTGAATAACCTCCAAAAAAAAGCAAGTTTAATTGGCAAGTTTACCGGCGAGAGAAATGAAGGCGCGTGCAAGGAAACCACAAGTGGCAAAAGGAAGACGAAAACATTTCCTTGCTGCAAACAACGTGTCACCCAATGGAGACAAAGGAGAACGAGAAATTAAGCTTTTGTTTGTATACGCCCACACGGCGACGTCACTCTTCACTCCATATTTACTTTGAAGAGGACTCAACCCAACCCTGCAAATAGGCCAAGGCAATGCAACGGCTAACATGAGGTTAGGTGGTGTGTCACAACTGGTACCATCAAGGGTTTTCAGGAAATAGAACAGTTCATTCAGATTAAGGGAAGCTTTAAAAACCAGGATATCTGGTTTTAACATTCATGTTGAATATTTTGTGTGTGTGTGTGTGTGTGTGTGTGTGTGTGTGTGTTGGGCCCAGAATTGCACAATACTGACTCACGTTTTTAACTATTTGTTGGAACAAACCCAACTCACTCTGTAGTTTACAAACTATATAAGATCATTATCACTAGGTTTTTTCTTCAGTTTATTGCATCATGTATTTTAAATCTTTAGTTCTCCAAGTCAGTTACATTCATAGATCTATGTTTGAATCCGTAGTAGAAACTAGACCAAGCTTTAACTATCATGGCTTGGTGAGTTCACTAGAATCAAGGTTTGGTTCGACCAAATTTAAGCCAATGTCTTCCAGGTTTGACAAACTATGTTGGAAACTCTCAAAACTGTTGTCATCCGTCCTACTTCCGTGTGATGTTTAGTGTGTTTGTGAAGTCATTACCATTCTGTGCGTTAATAGTTTCTTTCAGGCTATTATTCCTGATTTGTGTCATAGCTTGAATACTCTATTGATAAAACTAAGGTTAACCCTGCTTTAACTTATCATGACCCACTGGTTGAACTAAACATTAAGTTACATGTTTTTACAATGCAGACTCATATTAGATTGTGGGTTTTTTTTCTTCTCCCTTTTCTAATACCAGATTATGAACAAAACCTTTTAAAACAAGAAAATCAAATGCAAACTTTTTAATTTGAATCATCACAGAAAACTAAACCTCAGAGTTCCTTCTATAGCTTTTGAACTTGGTGTGAAAAACTTTGAGACAAGCTATAACAGGATCTGCAGCTCTGCAGTCTAATCCAGCCGACAGATTTAAAAACCACATTTAAAAGGATACAGTCAGTAGTGGAAACAAAACAACTTCCTTTTGAGACCGGACTGCGCCTGCGCGGCTTTATTCATAAAAGATGCGCAGCAGATGATCCCTCCAGCTTGGCATGCTCTTTGCTTCTCCTCCTAATCGATACTGACAGGTACTTGGAAAATAGATTACGGTGGTGCGTTCAGGGGCGACAAATGGCTCATCTGCGAGCCAGCTCCGCTGTCCGGTTTAATATTTTGGCCGATTTTTTTTTTATAATAATGTCAGCTTCTTTTTATTATTATTTTAAGATAGACAGAGAGATGGCAGCATCCAGTGATTGATTAGGGAATAAATATCAAATCCCAGCCTGTCGTCAACACCACAGATTCACTTTAGAAGAATAAAAAGTTATTTGTCAGCAGTTCTACCTTCTAATAAAACACGGAAGAGTGTGAAAACTTACTTGCTCTTTTCGGAACTCATGGCGAAGACCCTTCAGAGATGATCAGTCCTTATCTGTAGTTAGTTTTTGTTGTTGTTTGCTCAGTTCCAGCTGCGTGTTTTTGGGGATCAAACCTTCACTTTCTCTCTCTTAAGTAAAACGAAGCAGAAGCGTGTCTGGGGATGATCTGCGAGTCGGGCAGCCGAACCGGGAGCAGGAGGTTCGCGGATCCTCCTCATCTAGCTGGATGACATGCTGGAGAAGCGCGGCGGCGGAGGCGCGTCGACTCTCCTCGGCTCCGCGTGTTTTCCATATTTAACGCGCATCCCTCCTCCTGCGTGACGTGCCGTGACGGGCGAGGGCGGAAGGAGGTCACAACGTTGCTCCGCTTGACAAAAACTGCACCCCCGTTGGTTTTCTCTGTACCTTTACTCGCTCTACAGATTTAAGAAACGTTTCGTTTTAAACGCTTTGCGGGATAAATCCAAACGAATGTGATTGAAAGTAATCCAGTTGCAACTTTTAGTCTTTAAAACAAGAAACACTCTATACGTGTAGCCTTGGTGTCCAATAACAAAGTGATAAGGAATAGCCACATCATTTGACAAAAGCTGATTTTATTGTTTAATCCTGTTGGTAAAAGTCACAAAAGCCAGACTGGCTTTTATTACACAGGGTTCTAATAGACTGGCGACATCTGCTGGAAGAACCAGGTAGGACTCACCATGAAACAGCACTTATTTGTTATCAGCTTTAGTTTTTCCATATTCAGAGTATGGCTGTTCTCCCGGGGCGGCACAGGCTGAGGGGTCAGCCGAATTCTAGAAGCTTATGCCCTTTGACTTTCAGGTTATTCAAGTCGTTATCAGATTTTCTAAAACAGCTCATATAACTTTGATGCTTGTCAAAATACAAAAGGGCATTTTTAAATGTTTTCTGGCATTAGAACTTCTCTAGTTAGGGCCATTTTTGGAAAGGGCAGTATTTCAACATGCCAAACCTGGATGGAGCCCATTTAAAATTGATTTTAACAATAATTTGCTTTCTTTTGTGGGGGAATCAAATTAATTTTGATTAAAAAAAGATTAAAAGAAATATCTCTTGCTTGGTCAAAGTTGACAATCAAAAACTTGTAACAGGGTTTGGTAATCACCAGTCAGCGATCGACTTAAAACATTACAATGGTTAACTCAATAGGCAAGGCTCGCAGCTGATTAAAAACCCAGAAATACATTTAAAAATGTAAAAGCATCACACATTTTTTCCCCATACAGAAAAAGTTATTGCCATGGCAATCGTGAGAAACATGCCGACAGAAGAGCGAGAGACAAAAAGGACGTTATTAAAGAAGCTGGCCGCTCAGAGCAACCAGTCGTATGAGTGGAAAACTGGGTGGAAGAAAAAAATCTGCCACAAACAGAGAGAAATGCACTAACAGAGAGAGCTTCTAGAGCCATCGCTCATCCAAAATATTCCATATGTTGCCATCAAAAATATCACAACATCGTTTACTGAAAACAATACCGCGTTTTAAATCGGCCAGCCAACTCTTACTTGATGCAGATAAACTAAAGGTTGCCATTTGAGCGACCTGGGTGGGTAGACACACACACACACACACACACACACACACACACACACACACACACACACACACACACACACACACACACACACACACACACACACACACACACACACACACACACACACACACACACACACACACACACACACACACACACACACACACACACACACACACACACACACACCCACACACACACACACACACACACACA
>JAVLVB010001034.1:1910745-1966910 GCA_032876305.1 Orestias chungarensis | reverse complement strand
GCTTATATAAACCCCCCCCCCCCCCATGTATGAACCACATCATTAGCTCATAGACAATATTGCTCTTAAGACGCCATCTGGTCAGGGCACAAGCAGTGCTCGGTCATGGTGAATGACATATTTATGATTTACGACCCATTACAGACGTACGCGCTCGCACTGTACACCACTACTTACACACATTAACTTTATACGCTGCTTCTTCTTTTTTTTTTTGAGGGGGGGCTCAAAAGATGAATATGCCGCGTCACTGAGATGCTGATGTCGAGCAGAGTTGTAATCCTCAACCTTTCTCTCAGAGACTCGAGCAGCTCAACCAGTTTCCAGACTTCAACAACTACTTGATATTTGTTTTGACCAAATTAAAATCGGAAGGTAAGTAACTCCTCTGTCTATTCCTTCTATTCTGAAGTCTGTTTGTTTTTCTCTTTCTTTTTTTCCCCGAATTGATTTCATGCAACACCTTTTGGAGAAAGAAATATCTGGCCATGACTCACGTGACCCAAGGGCATCTGTGCTATAGATGATGTGGCTCTGGGAATATGGGTCACTCTAAATTTAAACCTGATTCCTGGCAGAGACGCAGCGTTCGGCACGGCCGTCTGCGAAGTACAAGAACCAAACTGCGTGGAAGCATTTTAATTTGCTGCTGGCACCTTTAGTATAAATGCTAAAAACATCACTTTTTATATTTAAACATAACGTAAATATCATGACTGCTGTAAAATGTATTTGAGCTTTTACAGAATTATTTTTTTTTTGATACGTCAGTCATTAAAGAAACTGGCGGTAATATCAGCAAATATGGGTTATCAGCCATAAGACCGGTATTGATATTCCCCAATTTTTCATATTAGTGTTTCCTAGAAATAATAGATCCCCACTGCACTGTTTACATGACATAAAAAGAGCAGGCTATCAGTGTTGCTCTTATTTACATTTTTTTTGAAGTCATGTTTCTAAAAAAGAGGCTAGCTGTGTGTCAGTTACGCTGCGAAGTGACTGGCCCCTCTCCGTTCTCCCCACAGACGAACCGACTCGTTCCCTGAGCGGACTGATTCTGAAGAACAACGTGAAGGCCCACTATCAGAACTTCCCGAACGGGGTGGCGGATTTCATCAAGAGCGAATGCCTCCAAAACATCGGGGATTCCTCCCCGCTCATCCGGGCCACTGTGGGTGAGTTGAACCACTGGTGATGTTTGCCGAAAAATAGCCTTTGTTAAAGTTGATTTTGATTGGTGGTCTGGCTTCAGGTAGTTTGGATTTACATTCTGCAAGCTAATGATATACATCGTGTGAGCTCGATCCAGCATCGTTGCCTCTTGATCTCTAACACTCAAGTATACTTTCTTGGGGACCTCAAGGATGTAGTTGTTGTCATTGGATTTTCATCTTTAATATGTCAATTGCATGTTTTCCTAATGTCATTTTGGAGGCTAATTCAAGTAAAAAAAAACAACAACAAAAAACAACAAACATTATAACGGAACCGTTTGGGCCTTCCCACAATTAGTGTTTTCATAGATATCACCTTTTATAAGGACTTACCAAGAAGAGCCAGTTGAGTTGGTTCTGGTGTCAGGAAGGGATGCGTACGGGTGTCCTCCCTGGTGAGGTGTTCTGGAAATGTGCACGATGGATCAAAATTAACATTTATATGGGTGGACTAGACAGTTTTATTGTGTTTAAAAGTGTCTCAGCATTATTTTAAAGCAAGTACACTTGGTAAATAAAACAAAATGGCAGGATACTTGGATATGATATAGGGATGTTTGATGTATTGGCATTAACATCGGTATTGGCCAATGTTGGTGATTTTTAACACACAAGTATTTGTGGTACAAGTGAAGCCGGAGGAAAATTACCAACTGATGTTTGTTTCCATCTGTGTACCATCTGTGTTTGTTTGGTCATGTGACATTAATAGGGATGCAGCAAAGGATTGTTTTGTTTTTTAACATGTTACATTGATATTGTTCCTAATTTCTGTAAGTCTGCATCTCTATTTTATACTAAATCATTCCCTTTAGAATAAAAAAAATCAACGAAACAAAACAGACTTTGATTACTAAGGACACTTTGTGAAACCACAGATCACGGTGCACCAAATAATGCATGCTTAAGGCTTAATTGAACCAAGACTCTGTGCATAACTACTTTGTGTTTTCTATAAACACTTTTAAACAAATTTTCAAATGCATAGATAAACTACGTCTTTATTTGTCCGCTCTGGTGGCGCCGTGTATCAATTTCTTAGTGTCAGGACACAAAAATAATGTTTCCTCTTAATTCCACGCCGAGATGTGTTGGATGTATTGCATCTGAACTATGTCGTAGTGCTGGCAGAACATCCAGCAGTCGTAGCTGTTGTCCTCTCCCTACTTCACCTCTGAATGCTTAGATTAGCAGCAGCTTAACAGGACGCAGCTGATTCTGAGAGTCATTTTTGAACGGGAGTGCTGCCAACTTCAAAGTGAAGACCATAGCTGAGGGGATTCCTGTTGGTTGTGATCGGAGGACAGGAGTTGTCTGCAGTAACTGCTGTGAGCTGATCTTGCTACAACTGGAACATGATCTGCTTCTTTTGTTTAAGTGAGATGTTTAACAGGTTTGGTTTGATAGACAAATATTCTTTTTTTCTTCTTCGTGGGAGCAGCTGATTTGTGGGTTTTACTGCTCTCTGGTTTGCCTTCTGCAAAGTAAAGCCTAAACCCAGGCAGATGCAGCTGTGGCTAGCTCAACTTCACGTTCCTGCTCCGCTCGTGGTGTCTGGTTTGGTATTTTTTGCACTCAGAGGGGCTCTGCTTGTAAACTAAACAACCTTCTTTGCACTTACAGGCATCCTCATCACCACCATCGCCTCCAAAGGAGAGCTGCAAAACTGGCCCGAGCTTCTGCCTAAACTCGGTCTGCTGCTGGATTCTGATGACTACAACACATGTGAGGTAAAAGTGAGAAGTCCAGACTTATGATGCAAGGATTAGCCGAACTACTTTACCCTCTTTTAAGGAAAGATGTCTTGAGGCAGGACAAATAACTGAGCTCAAAGTGAACATGGGTGGCTTCGGTGTTTCTCTTGAAAAATACTCTCCTTGTCAGTTTTGGTGGACATTTCTTTACAGTAGGGATGTAATCAGCTTTAACATAAGTCGGTCATATCAGTATCGGTATGATAAGTGAAACTGAAGCCAAATAATGAATGTTTATTTTCATGTTGCTGTTTCTGAAAGAGGAGGGTAGAGGGTTGGCCTTGTGTTTTTTTTTTTTTTTTTCCTTGGGCATGTGATGGTGATTGTGATGCTGAGGAGGATTGTTGAGTAAAGCCGAGAAGCAATAGTCGTGTTTTCATCAAGTTTTGTCAATGTATGGAACGTAATGGAAAGAGCAAAATTCGAAATAATCAATCTCTATTTCTTTAAAAATCTCTTTTTGAGAAAAAGAGATGATGTGCTAAAGGTGAATTGGACACATTACCTGAATGAATTATGATGTAGAAACTTGTTCTGCAACTTCCTGTTTATTAGAGCCATGCATTACGTCAACATCTGACAAACTTATTGAGACAGATGGATAGATTTTAACCTTTCCAAACTTTACTAAAGATCTCTTCAAAGCTGGGCCCTTTTTACTAATTAGTTGCCTTGGATTGTATTTAGAGACATTGGATTAAATGGGACTACTTTGTTTTGGTCAGTCGCATAAAATCCCATCCAAATGCTGTGTAACATTGGGTACGTTTCTAACTGGAGACGCCCCCGCATGCATGCGTGTTTATTCGTAACAGTGCTGTGGAAAGAGAAGACAAGAGGAGAGCTGGAGCATGCACAAAGGGGTATCCTGATGACATCCGGCTGACCAGATGAGCTTAAAGCAACCTCACAGCTGGAGCAGCAGCCACTAGGACAGATTATTCAGCATTGGATATTATTAGTCTCTATCCTTCTGTCCCAACCAGAAGACCATATGACCTCATTTTCTGGCATTTTGCACATAATCACCCGCAACTGTTTCTATTCGGTGTCTATCTAGAAAAAAAACTAAACAAACACACCCTGCATTTTTGCTTTTAAATCCTTAATCCATTGTCGTTCGGTTGTTTGGACTTAAAACCATAGATAATTGGTGCATTCACTCGGTGGGCTGTAGATATAGATATGTAGTATTGAGGAACGCTTGTAACCTATGTATCATGTTTAAGTGTCCTATTTAAATGCAGCCGAACAGAGGAGCGATGGACAGGTGTCTCGTTTTAGCAGGGAAGACTTTTGATGAGCGGGATTATCGGAAATTTAGAGCAGAAGTGTGGCCGAAAAAGATGTATCCCCTCGTGGTAACCCTACCATCATCTCCTATAAAGCTGATTCGGAGTCTTCGATTTAGGTCAGCTATTTACCGCAGAGGATCTTGAAGTGTGTGTGTGTGTGTGTGTGTGTGTGTGTGTGTGTGTGTGTGTGTGTGTGTGTGTGTGTGTGTGTGTGTGTGTGTGTGTGTGTGTGTGTGTGTGTGTGTGTGTGTGTGTGTGTGTGTGTGTGTGTGTGTGTGTGTGTGTGTGTGTGTGTGTGTGTGTGTCCGTGTCCAAGGCTTAAGACTGAACAGCAACCAAACGTAAAAACCCTTCAGCAGAGTTGATACGTTTTCAAAAAGCGGCTTGAAGGCCGTAAAGCTCCTTAATGTCTGATTTGTGAAGATGATGAAGTTAATGCTGGAGCACAAACAGCCCTCCAGGTTTAGATGCGTTTTTTTTAAATTTGTTCATCATACGTTACATAGCTTATTCTTTGGGTTTGCTGTAACAAAGTACATAGATGTACCTTTTAAAAATTTTAATATAAGAGCAAAGGTAATAATTTAGCTGTTAGAAGAGGATGCATTTAAATCTGGTCTATTTTACTGAAGGGTTTATTCAGAAGTAAAAAATTAATTTGGAGATATGTCATTTTTTAAAAATGTTTATAATTTTATGGCAGATTTATACCAAAATATGGATTTTGTATGATGACTATGCTGGAAAAATGGGTAACACATAAATAAGTGTTCACAATCTAGGTGCATTTAGCTAAAATATGACCATAGCCTCATCACATGCTTCCTGTAAAGATTTGATCGTTGGTCAGGAGAGAGGGGAAATGTCACTCAGGTCAGCAGCTAAATACTGATACTGACCAGATATAGAAAGAGATGTATTTGAATTCTCAAACGGAGAATAGTTGTTTACAAAAAAGGCCTTTTAGCAAACACTTTTGGCGTGATCACTGGGTTTTACATGCTGGACACAAGATGAATGAACAGACTGCTTGGTTTGGAGCGCCGATGTCCGATATTTAGATGCAATTTTTTGTTGTTGCTGATATTGGACCGATATCCGACAACGGATCTGGACGTCCCTGTAGTGCAGTTACTAAACAGGAAGTGCTTAAAAATTAAAAGAATGGGAAAACTTTGCTTTGATTGGTTGATCCCAAGCATAAACCTGTGGTTTTTACTGAAAACTCAAGCGTGTAGGTTTATTTTAAGTTAATGATTGGATGGTTACAGGGCTCTGATCAAAAGAAGTAAAATGAATTTTCAGTACTTTCACAGTATTAGTTTCAGTCCACCGAACACATTTTCTTTTTTTTATCGCTTCAGATTTGGTTGATCAGGCCGAACTCATGCAGTTGTGATTTACACCTCAGCCCCCCATCGCATGCTCTATAAAAAGGAAGAAGCAGGTGTAAGGTTAAGGGGGGGTTGGCTTAATATAGGCTTCGCCTGGACAGTTTCACTGTTTTGATTAATGGCCGTTGGCATGCAGATGCAGTTGATTTGTAAAAGGTCAATTTGTTTTAATATATGCTTGTGTTGGAAATCCAAGGTCTCAATCAAGGCTCTTGTATTCATTTGGTTTTCCAGGGCTATTGAGTTTGCTGTAAACCCTAACAGCAGTCAGGAGGACCACACTGTTTACACACCTATTTCTCTGCCTCTCTTTGCTCCTACTTGAGATCTCTTATGCCTTATTTGACAGTTTTCCTTCATTGGAAGTGGCTTGTTTTCATAAAACAAAGGCAGTTATTTCCCATCTTTGTCCGATTTGTATCTTCTGTTTGTCATCGCCAGTAAATGTCACGTACATCAACGAGTTCCCCACTATTTTCTTCTCTGTCAAACACACATTGACATTTCCATAGGCGGCTCCACACCGATTTTGTTGCAGTTCACCTTCAGGTACTTTGCATTCTAATAAGTGAAACTGCTTTATAATTGTCACCATCTCCATTGTGGAGTGTTTGTGACCTTGACACTTTAACCTTTTCGTCTTATTTTAAACCCCCCCATAAAATTTTTTGCACACTCCCTATCTGTCATCTAAAAGGATCCCTGACATGGAAGCAGGTTTCCATGGAAACACATTTCACACAACGTTGGTGTCGGTGCTGTCTGCTCCTCTGGGGTGCTTTTTTTTTTTTTTTTAAGATTATGCACCATATTGTAAGGCTGCATACTAAAAATCTGCCGAGCAGCTAATTTGAACACAGAGGTGTGTTTAAAGGCTGCTGGGCCGCTGTTTGAAGGTTGTTGTAGCAGAAGTAGGTGAATTCTTTTGAGGATCATGGAACATTTGTTTTACAGTTGAGCATATTACATAAGGATTTACCTTGTATTCAAACAGTTAATGATAAATAAAGTGCAGCATCTGTAGAAATGCCTAGCAATTCAATTCCATTGCTTCTCAGTTCATCTAAACTGTGATTTAAACATAGAGGGCAATCTGTCTGACTTGCAAGCGTATTCATTGATCTCTGATGAATTTCACTTTTAAAGGTCTGTATTTCTCTCTCACATATTTTGATTTTCAGGGAGCGTTCGGGGCACTGCAGAAGATCTGTGAGGACTCTGCCGAGATCCTGGACAGCGACACGCTGGACCGGCCTCTTAACATCATGATCCCCAAATTCTTGCAGTTTTTTAAACACAACAGCCCAAAAATTAGGTCAGTGCTCCGATTGTTAATGTTTTTTATTTTGTATTTACCTAAATTGCTGATTGCTTTATACATGATGTCACAGTACTTATGTTACGATTGTGTTATTTTAAAGCTATATGATGAAAAAAAAAAAAAAATTCAATGTGTACAGCTGGGTGATAAAACTATAGCGATGCATATCTCGAAGCATTTGTTCTTTCAATAGACATATGAGAAGGCGTCAAAATAGACGTATACATAAAAGATAAGTGGTAAATGGTATTAGGGAGGGAGTAGACCCACAGAAAGTTGATGCAGTAAGAGCAGACGGTGTTTTTGCAGCTGTAGCCTCTTCCCTCAAGAAACGGGTATGACATCGCTACAAACCGAAGAAAAATGAAAGCCAGAGATGGACATAAACGGTTCAATCTCGTGGAAGTAAAGTAACGTCCACTGCAATTTAGCGCGATGCCATCTACACCGAAAAGATTTTGCAAATGTAAATTTCTATGACCAGTTTATTTTTTTGTGATAAACAAATGAATTTATAAATTTTTGCTCTGGAAATGTTTCATAATGTTTAATGGCACGTCATGGTTAAGTTAAAAATAAATCCTTTATACAATGTGTTTGTTTTTTTAATCTCACCGGTTTACTACCACTACGAAGTATGGCCATGTCGATTCTGTGCCTTCTGAACCATTTTGTGTTCATTCGGCTACATCTTTTGGTTCATTATCCTGTTGATAGAACCAGTTAGAACCAATTGTTAGTACACCGGTGGAAACCACTAGATCTCTAATAAAAACATGGTTTTATGATACCATGCATTAAAGTAAGATACCTTTGGCATTTGGAAGGAAAACAAGCCCACAGCATCACATCCTGCACCATGCCTTATCGCGGAAAGGAGATGCTCTTATCCTTTGTTTCACACCAGATACGTGTTTGACATCAGGAAGCTCAATCTTAATCCCCTGACCAAAGCACAATTTGAAGTAAAGCCTCAGTAGAGTTCAGCCAACACCAGAAGTCCATATTTGTCCTCTAAAATACTTCTTGGTATGTAGAACGTATCTAGTGGTTTTGGTGACCCAAAGATGCCACTTTATTGCAGTGAGATTTTTATTTGTTCACCTCTCTTGCCACCCCACAAAATTTCAGGGGTTGCCAATTAAACTTGAACTCTGTTTTAAAGGGCTAGTTGTTAAGAGGTTAGAAAACGGGTGAACCAATTACAAGGTCTGAAAACTCGCTTTTATTTCAAAGGCTTTGTATTTCGATAAATGTGCTAAAAACAATCCTTTTCATCTGTAATCTTATATTTTTTGCGTTAAAAAATGAAAAGTGGATATTTCTGTGTGTGAAGATTAAGACCTCTTTTTTTTTCTTCTCTTGTTAATGATGGACTTAAATCTTTTCTTTGCCAAACCCCTTGAATTGGACTGCAATATGCATTTAAATGGAAGACAAGAGCCCCAGAGAAAGTAGCACAATGCTTGCATTTACAGTGTGAAGCATGTCAGCGAAATAAGCCGGCATGACCATCAAGCGGCTGTTGTTGTGTTGCAGGTCTCATGCCATCGCCTGTGTCAATCAGTTTATCATCAGCAGGACTCAGGCTCTAATGCTTCACATTGACCCGTTCATTGAGGTAAGCGGAATACATCTGTATGCATGCATTATTCATTTGGGTTTTAGTTTTTCTTTAAATGTCAGCATTTATCTAAAAGGCGGAAAGATGAAGAGCCATATCGTGAAGCAATCAGTGTCTATCTGTATTAACTGGAATCTTTCAACCTATTTTATTTTTATTTTTTTACCTTTTATCAGATTACAGCCACACACTTCGTCTATTTTGGGAGTATGTAAGGATTATAAGGTAGATGTGGTGGATAGAAACTGATACGAAAGGCTGTTTACACATAAAAATCTGTAAATTAACCCTCCGTGAGCCGATTCTTCTAAATATAACCCAGTGTGACCAACAGGGTTCAAAAGCAGAGTCCACTGTTGTATAATTACATTTCAATATAAATACAGCTGTTCTGTATTTGAGAACCTGGTGGCGGCGGCATCATTTTGTGGAGGATGAAGGGAAGTTTTTATTTAAATAAAGAAAATAAACATAAAAAACAAACATTTGAAAAAACTGAATGAAAAAAGGGTTTAGATTATTAATTGGTATTAAATCTACTATTTGCATTGCAAGCAGTCCCATTTAGATTGTAGAGCTTAAGCTATTTTCCGAGTTGGATACAAATTCATACCTTTGAATTTTTTGTATTTTTATTAGCAAAAACTATAAAAACCTGTATTATCCGCATACAAACGCATTATGCCTGTCAAACAATTATATCTATGAGGTCAATGGTTAGTTTTACCACCTGCAGGTGAGGTCTTACCTCATCGTTGCAGCAGAAAGAAAACGTTTTGTTCTGCGTCTCGTGTAGAACCTGTTTGCGCTGGCGACCGACGACGAGCCTGAGGTGAGGAAGAACGTTTGCAGAGCCCTCGTCATGCTGCTGGAGGTTCGCCTGGATCGTCTGCTGCCTCACATGCACAACATTGTAGAGGTAGGTGTGTTCAGCGGCTCGGGCGCCGAGACCCGCCCTGAGAGAGGAAGAACAAAATTATGGACTCAAACCGAAAGACCAAAAACTAATCGGCAACTGTTCTTTGAGAGAACACAACTGTGTAATCTCGTTAAGCCTTCACACATTATATTTGTGTTAATATTTGAAATAGACACGGTCTTGATAGGCGCTAACCAATTAAATGCATTATCATTATTATTATCACAATTCCTTTTGTTCATTTTAAGTTTTGACGGCTAAATCGATTCATAAAAAAATCTACAGTTGTGTAGATTAAAGTCTGCAAAATCAGGATAATTTTAACCAGGATCCACAATTTTTTAAAGTTATTTTGGTCTGCATTCAGACTGAATGTCAAATGGCAGTTCCTGAAATCTCCATCTCTTATTGCAGTACATGCTCCAGAGGACTCGGGACCCAGATGAGAACGTTGCCTTGGAGGCCTGTGAGTTCTGGCTTACTCTGGCAGAGCAGCCGGTGTGCAAAGAAGTGCTGTGCGGTCACCTCTCTCAGTAAGTAACCTCTCCAGCAAGTTTGTGTCCTACTGTCATATGAATACTGTAGTGGTTGATTCATAGCCTCCTGGGCGACAGAATCATTTTCTTCCTCATGGGCGGGATGAGTGAGAATCTTTCTGGCTGTCGGTGTATGTGGTATCGTATGTCACCAAACTGCCATTTTTAAACCGTGCCTAAATTAGGCCCTCGGATGTAAGTGATTGCCTGTGAGCTTCAACCTGTACTTGCACGAATCCTCACGTCGTTTTGTCCCTTGCTTTCGCTCCAGGCTCATTCCTGTGCTTGTCAACGGAATGAAGTACTCGGAGATTGACATCATCTTGCTCAAGGTCAGTCTGCGTACCTTAATGTGTTTACCTGGAAGCACAGCGATGAATTCCTCCATGACTCAAGCTGACACGCACTCAAATTAAATTGTCCTTACTGTAACTGTGCGTCTTAGTTTTTAACGCAACAAATCCATTTAGATGAACCTTAAACTCTGTGTTTTTTAGGGGGACATTGAAGAAGACGAGGCGATTCCAGACAACGAGCAAGACATCCGACCTCGCTTCCACCGCTCCCGCACAGTTGCCCAACAGCACGAGGGCGACGGGATTGAGGAAGACGACGACGACGACGATGATGAAATGGACGACGACGATACCATTTCTGACTGGAACCTACGTGAGTTTTGTGCCTGTGTGGGCTCGACAAGATGCCCTTAAATCGTCCTTTTTTGGTAGCGACCTTTGCAGAGAACTTTTTATGATTATTTCTCCTTTTTATTTCTTTTCTGTTTTGTGACTTTTGATTCTGTGCTCTCTAAACATCAGGAAAGTGTTCTGCAGCAGCGCTGGACGTGTTGGCCAATGTGTTCAGGGACGATCTGTTGCTCCCCATCCTTCCACTGCTCAAAGAGCTGCTTTTCCATCCCGACTGGGTTGTAAAGGAGTCTGGCATCCTAGTGCTTGGGGCAATAGCTGAAGGTGACAAATAAAAAGGATTGAAAAAATAAAAGAAAGGAGGAGGAAAGGTGGTAAAATGTGGATGTTTCTTTTGCCTTTTTTCCCAGGATGCATGCAAGGTATGATCCCATACCTGCCTGAGCTCATCCCACATCTTATCCAGTGCTTGTCTGATACAAAGGCGCTGGTGCGGTCAATTACCTGCTGGACACTGAGTCGCTATGCGCACTGGGTGGTCAGCCAGCCGCCAGATATTTACCTGAAGCCCCTGATGACTGAGCTACTGAAGCGCATACTGGATAGCAACAAACGTGTGCAGGAGGCCGCTTGCAGGTAAAGAAACTATCCTTCTAAATTCTTCTACATTTTAAACATTTTCAAATGCAGTCTTTTAACAGAAACAAGACAATTATATTTTATTGGGATCTCTCTCTGGAGAGAGCCCATAACCTGCAGTTTTCAAGTCTTTCAACAGATTATAATAGGATTAAGATTTAGACTTGGACTAGGCCATACATGAGTATTAGTTATACATGAATAATCTTTGGTTCAAACCATTTAAATGAATATAAGGGTTCCTTGACTCCTGCCAAAGTTCCTGTGGAGCCTCTTAAGAGGTTATGTATAAGGATCTCCCCATCAATTCTAACCAGCTTCCCCGTCCCCACAGCATAATGCTGTCACCACCATAAGTTACAATGGAGACAGAGTCCTCAGGGTTATATGCAGTATTAGTTTTTTTGTCACTTAGATTTGTAGAGTGGAGGTCTGACGGTCGTAGTATCAACAGATTCTCTCACCTTAGCTGTGGATCCCTGCCGCACTACCACTGAGTTGATAATACCCTGTTAATGATTTCCTTTATATTTAGCGCCTTTGCCACTTTGGAAGAGGAGGCTTGCACGGAGCTGGTACCCTACCTGGCATTCATCTTGGACACACTAGTATTTGCTTTCAACAAGTACCAGCACAAAAATCTTCTCATCCTCTATGACGCTATTGGGACGCTTGCAGATTCTGTGGGACACCATCTAAACAAACCGGTATGCAGTACAACAAACTGCTGTTTCGCTTCCTAGTTCGTGTTTACTTGACATACTATTGTGCCTGCTTCCTCATTTTACCTTTGTTGTGCTAATAGTCAGATCTTATCAATCTAGACAGGCTGCCCTGAAGGTAAAATGGAAAGAAAAAAAACTAGTTCTATTTATTAGATTGTGGAGGATCTTTAATTTTAATTTTGTGTCGATTGTTAATAGGAATACATCCAGATGTTGATGCCGCCACTGATACAGAAATGGAACCAACTCAAAGATGAAGACAAAGATCTCTTTCCTTTGCTAGAAGTAAGTTTTCCCCCCTGGTTCAAAAACTATCTGCACAACATACCTGTGATTAATTTCTAGTTTTGTTGTAGTTTCATACTTAATAATAGAACTTAACCTATGATCTCCTCTCCTTCTCCGTCAGTGCTTATCCTCCGTGGCCACTGCTCTTCAGAGTGGCTTTCTGCCCTATTGTGAGCCTGTTTACCAGCGATGCGTCAATCTGGTTCAGAAGACGCTCGCTCAGGCTATGGTGAGTCTGTAGGTTTTAGGAAGTCAATATACTCTCCATTGTCAACTTTGTTTTGCAGATATTTATTTAGGGTTTGTAATAATTCAGAAGACCTAATTAGAATATTTCTGAAATTATTTGGCGGCCTATTTTCCTAAAGTCTGGGATTGCAGCATTGGTTAGATCTCACTGCTGTTACTAATAATTTCAAGTAATTGGTGGTCAAAAACAAATTTTTTGGGATAATTTGTAAATTGCTGAATTAATTACTTGGCTGTTTCAGTGACGTTTGACATGTGTATTATATATATATATATATATATATATATATATATATATATATATATATATATATATATATATATATATATATATATATATATATATATATATATATATATATATATATATATATATATGGCAAGGCAAGTTTATTTGTGTAGCACATTTTCGTGTACAAGACAATTCAAAGGGCTTTACATAGGAAAAAAGATCAGAAAATGAAACAATAAAATCAGCTTTGAATTTAAAAGAAACAAAATTAAAATAAAATAATAATAATAATAGTACTCAGTTGCTATATGCACAGTTAAATAAGGCTGTTTTCAGCCTGGATTTAAACAACGGCAGAGTTGAAACCTGTCTAACCTCTTCAGGAAGACTGATATATATATATATATATATATATATATATATATATATATATATACTATATATATACTATATATAAACAGCATACTATATATATATATATATATATATATATATATATATATATAATATAGTATGCTGTTTAAAAGCCTTACTGTTAGCTTCTGCTAAATATCTTGCTGCTTTAGTACTTAGCATCAGGGGTACCCGACACTAATTGTTAGAAAAATTCCACTGGCTTTAAAGATGCACCAAACCTAACTGCTAACCAATCTGGTTTACAACAACTTCCTTCGCATGGCGGCTGTTATTGACCAAAAAAAAAAACTTTTATTTTATTTTATTCAGACTTTGAAATGCACAAAGCGAGCAATACTTTATGCAAATACCAATAAGGCCAAATGTTTTTACTCTTAAACTTAACCTGAACATTTTAGAGGTGAGGCAAACATCTTTATATTTTTTTAGGTAATTTACAAGGAGATTGAGTTTTTAGTAAAGCTAGTAAGGCTAACTAGCTCTACCAACTGCCTAAGATGTCAATTCTGGTTTAAATAGTAACATTCAGGGAGGTTAATGTTTCCTCTGCTTTTTTATTTTTCATGCTATTATATTATACTAGAATCATTATCCGTTGGTCGGAAAATGAACAAAAAACCTGGATACTGTGAATGGTAATTCTCTTAAAAGAATATATAACTTATAACTTGATAAAATGATTATCCTTTTTTCTTCCACTGTTCAGCTTTATCAGTCACAACCAGATCAGTATGAAGCGCCGGACAAAGACTTTATGATTGTGGCTCTGGATCTTCTGAGTGGACTGGCTGAAGGTTTGGGCGGTACCATCGAGCAGCTGGTTGCTCGCAGCAACATCCTGACTCTTATGTATCAGTGCATGCAGGTAAACGGCTATCAAAGCCAGTTGGTAAATTGGTAAACTGACATGCACCGTTCAAAGTGTTTCCTTAAATTTCAGGATAAAATGCCTGAGGTGCGTCAGAGCTCTTTTGCTCTGCTTGGGGATCTCACCAAAGCTTGCTTTCAGCACGTAAAATCTTGCATTGGTGTGTTGTGCGCTCTTGTTGTTTTCTTCAAAGCTCATGTCTATAAGAAGCAGTTGACTGATTTTCCTTTTGTTTTGTTCCTTCTTTTAGCTGATTTTATGCCCATACTGGGTACGAATTTAAACCCAGAGTTAATATCTGTGTGCAACAATGCAACCTGGGCTATCGGAGAAATATCTATACAAATGGGTGAGTGAAATACTTCCAAGTCATCAGTTCTTATTTGTTTTTTGTTGTTGTTTTTCCATGTAAACTGTTTTCAAAATGGAAACATGCATTTCGTATTTTTAATGCAACACACAGGGCCTGAAATGCAGCCATACATTGCCATGGTGCTGCACCAACTGGTGGAGATCATTAATCGACCCAATACTCCAAAGACTCTACTGGAAAACACAGGTACCACACGGTGGTAGTGCTGAGCCAGCCACACAGGGAGGTGCTCACTTACTCTCTTACTCACCCTCGTAGGTCCTGTTCAGTCGGCTCTGATCACACTCTCAGGGATGCCTGTCCTGGTCTTTTTAATCTGTCCAAACAACCCTTCCCAAAGAATGAGTCGTACAGGTTTTGCTAGTTTCACGTCATCTGCTCCAGTATTTCACGTATCGATTTGCAGCCTGAATTAGAAACCTCAGAGTTGAAATAAAACGTTAAAATAAAACCTGGGTCAAGCCCTGGTGCTAAATTCCTGATGCAAATGAAATAAGCAAAACCATGTCTAAACCAGCACACATAGGGCAATTAGCTCAGAAATGAATTTTAAGTGTTTGAAAGGTTACACTCTGCTTTTGTTTTCAAAATTAAGAATTGATTGAGTGAAATCAAAAACACATGCAAGGGTAAAGTGTGACCTGCCGAAAAAAGAAAAAAAAAAAAGCCCAATTTAAGGATTTCTATAGACGTCTATCTGTTTGTTTGCTGTCAGTTTATGTGTTGCTTTTAGTTACTGTTCTTTAAATGTGAATGCATTTTTGCTACGAGATGTTAAATGTTAAGAATGGCCAATGTTTAATGCAGGATACACAATTATTTAAGAGTAATCCTGGCGGAACCCGAAAATGTCCCTACTGTTTTCAACATGCAGTGCCTCGCAAATGTATTCGGACTCTTGGAACGTTGCCGCATTTTGTTGCAGTACAACCCCAAACTCCAATGGATTTTCTTTAGATTTTACACAAATTTGCATATCACTCCAAAGCAGAAGGAAATTGATGTATGTTTTTATACAAATAAAAATCATCAAATTAGGTCATATTTACAAATATGCCGGCTTTTTATGAGGCTAGATTAGTCTCAAAAAGAATGAACTCAAGCAGTGTTTTCCACAAATGCACATGCTGTGATTCACAGTTGTATTTCAGATTCAGAAATGCACACGACGTGTTTCACAAATGCACACATTCTGGTTCAAAAATATAACTTTTACTTCCACTTGTAATCTAAATCCACAGGTGACACGAATCGGTGAATGTGGATTAGAAACCCGTTTCTCATTTGTGAAACTCCGCTGCGGGGAATTTTGAGACTCATCTGACGGCACAGGTCAACAAACGTCTCCATTGGCTGTTGAATCTGTCAATCAAACTCAAACAGACCAATTGAATAGCTCATTACGCACAAAGCTGAAGTTGGCTAAAGGCCGATTCCACTTTAATTTCCTGATCTTTGGCGCATTTAATCTTCTTCAGATAAAAAAACTGCAAAACATAAACAGTGGACTGGATTGTTCTAAAGAGATTGCAGAATATTTAAATCCAGGTTTGTGATTTTTGAAACTTCAATAAAGGCACCATTTCAGCACTTTTTTAGGTTCTGCATCAAACTTCAGCTGCTTCAGCTCTTAATTTTAGAAGGACATTCTGTCTGGTACAGTGATGCCACATTTTAGTTCTCAAGACAAGTGTGTTCCACTCATATTTGATGAGAATCAGCAATTAGAATGAAGTACCTGTTAGACCTGCTTGACAGCTACAAGAACATGTCTGGCGAAGTCAGGGACATGGTCTCTGTATACAAAATTAAATACACGCTGAATGTGATGCTTTCTGAGGTAAGTTACTAGAATAGCCTTGTACAAAACTTCAACATTAACTAAATAAGTATGTACTTTAACAAAATAATACACAAACGCAAGGCTTTATTCAGCATAGATGTTTGTTGAAAATCTAATTCTAAACCACATGAAGTGACTTAATTAACAGTAATAAAATAATCTATAAGTTATTTAATTAAATTCAAAAAGCATTTTTGTATAATGAAAAAAGATTTAGCCTTCAGGCACTTTACAGAACTAATTTCAATTCAATCGTATATTTCACCTTTTCCAAGTTATAGAACGGTACATTAAGCTCAGTTAATATCCCCAATTAGTAGTTTAAAAAGTTTCTTTCCACGGACAACTCTAAAGAAGATTAAATGTGCCGAAGTTAGTGAAATTTGAGCGGAGCGCCCTTTAGCCATTTTAGTCAGTAAAATATAATGAGCTATTCGATTGGCCTGTGTAAATTTGATTGACAGAGTCATCAGCCAATAGTGATGTTCTTTGACCTGCACGCACAGATGAGTCTCAAAATTCTCCGCAGCGGATTCTCTCAAAATGCAGCGAGTTGTCACAAATGAGAAACGGGTTTCTAATCTACATTCAACAATTCGTGTGATCTGTGGATTTAGATTACAAGTGGAAGTAAAAGTTATACTTGTGAAACGGAGTGTGCGCATTTGTGAAACAGAACATGTGCATTTCTGAATCTGAAATACAACTGTGAACCAGAGCATGTGCATTTGTTGAAAACACTGCGTGAGTTCATTCTTTTTTAGACTAATCTGGCCTCATAGCTTTTTAAAATATTTTAGTCCTTTGATATTTAAAAGAAGTGCATCAACTGCAAACCTACCAAGCTTCCCACTTGAATGGACAAGGCTAGGGTTGAACAAACTGTCAAGCTGTTACTCATGCACGATATACGTCTGGCATTTGTGAGCAAGGGGGAAGAACAAAGTTGTTTAAGAAAAGCTAAAAGACCCCCTGTTTGTTGCCTTTATAAAAAACAATGGGAAAATATCAGGAGGAAAGTCTCGGTTTAAATGACAAAGAAACCAAACACTGTGTGTGAGGTTGGGGCCCTCCTATTTGAAGATTAATTACTTTAGACAGGGAAGCTGGTCAAAGTTAATCAGAGAATTAAACAAGCTAAATACTGGTCAATACAAAAAAAGAAAACCCATAATATGTAGAAATATGGACTCTATCCATTTTAGCTGAGCTTGAACTACTTTGCCTGAAATGGGCAAAACCTTTTCTCTCTAGATGTTCAAAGCTGGTAGCGACATTCCCAAACATATACGCATCTGTAATTGCAGGGAAACCAAGCAATAATGGAAAACATTGCATTTCAATTGATTGAAGTTCATGGCTGTAATGCAAACAAGTGAAGCGGTCCAAGGGAATATCGTATGAATATTTAGCTAAAGCACTGCGTGAAACATCACAGACAGCCGATTAAGGAAATCAAAGAGCAAACTCTGACTTTCCCAGCCACGTGTGAAGCTGAGAGCCGGTTTGACCGGAGCTAAATTTAAACAAAGTAACAGGCTGGCGTGGCTGTAAATTCTTGGACAGCAAAGCGGCACGCCTCGGATCCTGCACTGAACTTTACTCTGATGAGCGTACCATCTGCTTTCTGCATGTGTCATTGGACTGTTCATAAATGCCTGTTTGTTAATGAGAATGTTGCATAGTTTTGTGTCTCTTAAACTTAGGTCCTCCCTCCTCTCTGCCTCATAAAGAACCCGCTGTGCTGGATACTAGTCTCCCTCCATGTAGTTGGCTTGGAGTAATCCGTCATTTCTTTTTCAAACAGAACACAAACAAATCTAATATTTCTTTTTCATATTTGAAATTAACATTTGTGAGTTTAAGGGAGAAATCTCTGAACAGCTACTCCTTTTTGTTTCTGCTCTCCTGGTTTTGTACATGTAAAGTTAAGCGAATGAGATTCAATCCGTTCTCTTATCAGATCTGAAAGGCCGTTTGATCCTGCTGAAAGCAGACATCCACGTTTGCCTTTTTTCATTTATTTTCTATGAATGTCTCGTAAGAGTTGTCGATGTGTTCTCCCTTAAACGTTCTGTATGTCTTTTTTTAAGAGTGCCATGTTTTAAAAAAGAAAAGAAAAATTCCTGCCCACGCCTGAAGGGGGCAGTAATGGTCAACGCTAGTGAAAGTCTTCTGTTTATTATCATACACAGGTTCTGTTGATTTTTATGTCTCTGAGTTGTTTGTTTTTTCTTTATTTTTTTCTCCTCCCCCCTCCTCATTGCTCATGTCTTCGTTGGCGTTTGGTGGTGTGTAACCGTGATTGCGTTACCTTAGCAATAACAATTGGTCGTCTTGGTTACGTTTGTCCTCAAGAGGTGGCACCCATGCTACAGCAGTTTATAAGACCCTGGTGTGTATTATTCAATCTTTTATTTAATTCATCTCCTCTCTGCTCTTCTCGCCTGTCGCCTGTTCCTCCCCCTTTTTCTCCCCTGTTGCTCTCCTCCTCTCTTCCTCACTTTTTCTTCTAAAACAAACTTGTTTTTCAGTTGTTGTTTTTTTATCAGTTTGTAACCATTGCCAGCCATGTGACTAACCCTGTCCTCTTTAGGTCCTACTTGTGATTTTTTTATTATTATTTTTTTACTTTATTTTTCGGCCTCAAGTAGCACCTTCATGTATTATACATTAATTTGTTTGATTTCTAGTTTTCCACCATTGTTAATCGTCGCTAGCAAATTCTAAGATGCATGGGATCAGACTTGTCACGTGCCTGCTGGTTTAAAAACAAACAGAGAAAGGATGCCTTTAATGCAAAAGTGCCTTCCTGAATCCCTTTCTCGTTTCATAGTCACCCAGCTGCATGTCCTGTCCCAAAATGACCCTTTATTTAATTTTTTTTTTGTAAATCTTTCACAAAAAAAGGGAATTTTTTTTAAATCAAGGTGCTATACATGAGGTTTTGCTGAACACACTGCACGCAGACGACAGTATTATTTATTAGAAGCTAGTGTAGCTGTGTTAAAGGCGAAAACTGATTTGTTTGGTGTGCATGCTTATTGTGTCGGTAGTAATCCGACGTTTTTGATAGCTATGAAAGACAAAATTTTGAACGAAGGGATGCAGTATGGCTGTATTTATGATTCTTAAATAACTGCTTTTCGATTAGCATTAGCCTTACATAGTGGAAGTTGTTAGTGCACTTGTTCCTTAAACTTGTCACCGGATGATGTCTGTGAGGTATTCAATGTTGAACTTGGCCGTCCGTGTTATCAGGTGCACCTCTCTGCGAAACATAAGAGACAACGAGGAGAAAGACTCCGCATTCAGAGGAATTTGTACCATGATCAGTGTAAATCCCGGAGGCGTTGTGCAGGTGAGCTTCGGCGCCGCTCGGGTCGGGTTCCCAGAAGATGAAATGTGGCCTCACCTGTTCTCGTTGCAACAGGACTTTATATTCTTCTGTGACGCGGTGGCCTCCTGGGTGAACCCAAAGGACGATCTCAGAGAAATGTTCTACAAGGTAAAGTGTCGAAAGGAATGGCGCAAATAACGTTTGACATGAAATAAAAATGTTTATGTACTCTCCATGAGGGTGTCAAAAAAATTCATACCATCATGACTACAAATTTCTGTCTTCTTTATTTAATTGTATTTCTGATTTTGGGTTAGGGTTAGGGGGTTAGGGTTATAAAGCAGTGCCTAATTATAACATGGAATTAGGTGGTTACTTGCTTTGCTGCTGCAAGTCTTCTTTGGTGTGTCCTTATCAGCTCTTATGATCTACAGATCATGTCTTACACAAAGGTAAAACCACCTTTTTTACGTCATCTGTCGTCTGATTAACCAACAAATTTCCCAATTGCTGCTGACACAATGCATCCACATGGAGGTTTTACTGTGGAGACGGTGTCTTCAGTGGGAAGTTGGAATCTTAGACTAAGAGTACATTCACACAGGAAGCAAATGCGACCAAACTTCATGTTTTTACCCAATTTTGTTCTTAAATTTTTTTTATCCATATCAGAATTTCTGGGCCGATTCTGATCTCTTCACACACAAAATAGTCCTATCCATGTTACTAAATTGGAAACATATCCAGTCTGAACGGTGATGCCAGATTATTTTGGACTTCTACTTCATTGACATGAGACATGTGTCAATATTCTGTACCAGAGGTAGCCAGACTTGCTAAATCTGTCCATAACCAATGGCTGAAGCAAGCAGTCCCAAGCTTATTTTCATAGCTTCTTTTATCTTATGATCTTGTGACAGTACGGCGGCTCCCATTGCTCAAAAACTTTGACGTCGATCCACTGAAGGCAAGATCCATTGTTACTCCCGTAAAGATCGTGCTTCTTTTGAGGGTCACTTTGAGGTCTTAACTGAGGCTAAAGACTTGCTGTGTGAACATAGCCTAAGCCGTTTAGCTTTGGTCTCTCCTTATCAGAACACGTATTTGCACACGTTTGCTGTCTCGCCTTCATGTGACTTGTGCCAAACTGAAAAGTTGATTTATTTTAAGTGTTTTTTCTTCTTCTTCTTGCTACTCTGAATATTGTACTTGTAGAGTGCATAAATGATGATGGTCAGGCCAGCAGATGGCCCCACCTTCTATGTGCATCTCCTCCAGTGTTACCATGGACCTCCTGACTTTCTTCTCCCCCTGCTTGGATTGTCTTAGTACACCTTATAAATCTTTGCAGTGTTGTTTTACAACCAAACCCTGGTTTTCGTTTAAGAGTGTTTGGAGTTTGGTGGCGTTAGTGATGTAACCCTTGATGTGTATGAGGGGGCCAAAAAATCAATTAATAAACAAATACCCCATTAGACGTCTCAATAAGCAATATAATATTCATTTTTAAATGATCATTTATATAAAAATTAATATAAAAAATTCAAAAGCATGTGTAATCATTGTATGTTTTGTTGGCTTGCCAGGTTGTCAATAGAGGAGGCAACTTAACCTGGTACTGTTAATTTGGGAGTCATAAGCTAATCTTTTGAATTATGTGGTTTGTTCACTAACAACACTAAACTCTAAGGTGTTCAAAGCTTAATTTTCACGCAGATTTAATTTTACACAGGTGCATCACAATTGAGCAGTACTGTGTAAAATTTGAACAAAATAACTAGTTTGTGTCAAAGCATTAAACAGTTGATGGAGTAGGAACTGTACTCTCTGGGAATAAGTTTAAGTTGTATAAACTCTGCTTTGAGAATCAGACGTCCTTCCTTACCCGGCATTAAAGCCTTGTTCGTGTTTGGCTTCAGATCCTTCACGGCTTCAAGGACCAGGTGGGAGAAGAGAACTGGAGGCGCTTCTCCGATCAGTTCCCGCTTCCCTTGAAGGAACGACTGGCAACCTTTTATGGGGTGTAAAGGTTCCCACAGCACTGTGCCTCATCGCGGGGTCAGTTTCTTCCATGTTCTCCTTTGGTTTTTATTGAAAAGAAGAAAAAAAAGAAAACGTTTGTAAAACTGCTTGTTTTTTCTGCACAGGTCATTCACCATGGGAGACAAGATGGGGAACCATCCCAGGGACGATTTTACCCTTTTCTGGGGGAGGGAGGCACCTCTCTGGCATCGAGGGCAGGGTGGGAGGGAGGTGTTAGTAGCTGCACTTCTCAGTGCGCTTTAGGCGCAAGCTGGGGAGAGGGAGTGACCGGCAGTTTAACCTTATCATGGGAGGATCATTCATTTTATCACATGTCAATTACAAATAATGGAAATCATCATTTTTCTTAAATTTTTTTCCTTTATCCTGCAGATATCTTAGGAAAAACCTGTAAATCTTAGATATTTGTTCAGGACAGAAAAAGATACTTCTTTTTTTAAAGCAGCTAATGCTAGGAAAGCATTTTATCGGGAAAATGCTCAGCGAGCGGCCCGCGTATCGTCCAAAGTAAGCGGAGACTTTACAGGTAACCAGTTACTTCAACAGTTAAGCGGGACAGAGGCTCTTCGACAAATCGCCAGGAGCACAATTCAAGAGCAGCTTTTCTGGGACTAGGTAGCATGCTTACGATATTATGAAAGGCTGTTGAACATTAGTGATGTATGTTGAGCAGCTGTCATTGCCATCTGATAAGGTTCTTCTTTGATCGTGTAATCTATATTTAAAGTTCGTTTCGTTTCCTCTGATGGAGAATCGCAGCAGCAGCCGCCTGTGATGTAGCATGACGGAGGTTTACATGCTGGATTTAGGTCGTGTTCTTTTCTTGGCTGTGACGTGACATTGGAGTGAATCTCTTGTTTTATGTGTAGTGAATGTGACAAACTTTTTTTGTTTTGTTTTTTATTTAGAGAGAATATTGAAATTTTCTAGATGCCTATTTATTTATTTTTTTCAATTGAATTACATAGTTGGAAGCTTGTGAAGGAAATTTGACGTAGAGCATGCAGGTTAGCAGCCTGCGTTTGTAACCTCAAGGACACCAAAACGTGTCTGTAAGTTTTGTGACTTTTTTGCAATCGGAACCACACACACCCCATCAGATCAGTGTTGAATATGTTAATTTTATTTGAGGTTTTAATGTGTATTGAGGTTTCTGTTGCTGGGTTGTTTTTTTTTAGCTTCCTGCGCTCAAAACAAACAAAAAAAAAAGCATGATCCTAAGGATGGTTGTGTACTGTGTTGGGGGGTTGTCACTGTGGGGTACATGGACGCTTTCATCTCTTGCATGTTGATGGCCCCTTATGGGAAGAGGGCAGCGGGAGGGAGAGGGAGCTTCATTTCGATGTTTTTAAGAAGTACATAGTGAACATGTAATGTATCGCAACACTGGGACGTGTTTAACCTCGCGTGAAGCATACTGGAGTGCTCTCCCCAAACTCCCCTCCTTTTAACTGGATGTAGTTTTAAAAATACTGTGAAGAATGTTTAATGTTTCTGCTTGTTCTGTGCTGTTGTGATATAGTTTTTTTTTTTTTTACATGTCAAACTGTTAAAGGTTACAGCCTGAATGTATTCCATGATGAGTTTGAAAGAGAGAGATTTTTCTTCTTTAAGTGAATTTTTTTATTATTTTAAACACCCTGCCAGGCGTCTTTTCTCCTCTGCTGGCCAGAGAAATAATTGCAGTATTTAATTCTTTGTATCGCACATAAGTGCTTCAATGAGAGATGTAGCCAAACCCCTTGCACCGAGGATTAATTAATGCTGCTAAAAAAAGGTTTTTAACCCATGCAATACGAATCTTGATGCAATTGGACGGTAAAAATCTAGCTTTAAAGTTAAAGGGACATCTCCAGTGCCTTTCAAAAGTATTCATATCCATTTTGAAGCTTTTAACGGTTTGATACGTTACAACCACAAATTGTGATAGACCGACAAACAGCTAGCTAAGTAAACCTCTACCCACAGAATTTCTTTTATCATTTCTAATATCTATTATCATTTCTGACCAGCATGACGGTGCCACTGACACGTTTCATCGTGTTTTTTGTTACATTTTATTTTGTTTGCTGGCCCAAATGTTTCGTTTTTTTTTTTTTTTTGTTCGGCTGTGGGTCTTTTGTAGCTCTTCTTTGGACATCCTTGCTGCTTCTCTAAATAAATCACTCTTTTTACTATTTAACATGTTTTTTTGAAAACCCACTTCAGAATCATGTGGTCCTTTGTTGGTGTATCACAAAAACTTCCAATAAAACACACTGAGATTTTTAATTATAGCCTGACAAGATGTTAAAAAGCTGAGCACTTTTGAAAGGTACTGTAACTGGCCCACTTCTAGGTAACATTTTACAAGTAAAAATACAGGATGTACATCATGGAATACAGAGGCAAACACTTATTTGTCCGTGTATGTCCCCCATCATTTTTTCAGTCTGAAGTGTTTTTTTATTTTTTTGTTTGTCTGGCACATTCCAGCTGTTTGGCACACAGAGAAATGGCGTAATCACAGCTAGATGGGGTGTGTCCAGTCCTTGTATTCTTCCTCTGAAAGATTGTATGTCTAAAAAGGAAAAAATAAAATAATCGCCATACACACACAATGAATGCCCGTTGTTACTGTGCTCTCCTTCGGACTTGACCGCTGCTAAACATTGTAGTTGTGTTTCACCACTTATGAATATGTCTTTTCTAAGTGTAAACCTCAGGTTTTTGTTTGTTTGTTCATAATTTCCTTAATGTGTTCACCTTTTTGTGCAGCCCCCTTAATGTTCTGAAGAATAGTAAAAAAAAAAAAAAAGGCTTGATCTTCATGCAAGAAACGCATAAACCTGGAAGTTAACTGACATGTTCCTTGCAGCACTGTGAGCTGTCAGGCATAGGGGTTAAAAAAAGCAAACATTTCAGCAAATATTTCATCCACTTTTTTGCCCTAAAGTGATTGTGAGTAAACTCGAGTGTATAATGTAATTGTACGTTTTGAGATTTTGTCGATTTGCAACGGATATTGAGTAACAAAACCAGGGAAAACCAGTTGGAAAAAGAAAAGGGTTCGAAAATAAGAGCTTGACTTTCTACAAAGCTTTATTAAACCACATTTTCTAAAGCACCTCCCATTAGTTAGTAAATGACCGTGCAAAATAACTCCTGTATTCTGTAATTTGATTAGCCTCTAAACTTTAATAGTTATTAATCTGCCTTCACATTTTTTGCTAAGAAGAGCAAACACATAATTTTGATAGACTTGGTTTCATTTTTTTTTATGAGCTGCCTAATTATATATATATAAAAAAAAAAGAATACTTTTGGGGCCACCAAATATTTTGGATCATGCAAAGACTCTATATTGTACTGTAGTATTTTGTAATATTTGTAAGATGATGTAGTGGGTGTGAATGATTATCATTGCTTGAATCTGTACATTGTTCCAATAAATTGTTTACATTATTAAGGCCTTTTTGTCTTAATTCCTTTTAGATACTGCACAGAATCTTTCCCTCTGTAGCAGAGCTAGTTTTCAGTTTTTAATATAGTCCTAAATGAAGCCTTTTCTTCATCTTTATTACAGATAAAAAGCAACAGCTTAAAAAACCCATAAAGAGGGCTTCAATCTTGTTAAAATGATAGACTTAACCCATAAATAGACTTGTCAGCAGTCCAGAAAGGCCTCAAGATGACCCCAGCTCAACTTTACCCTAGAAGGGTTAAGGGCAAGACATCAACATTTAAACCACAGCTATATTTC
The DNA here is from genome assembly GCA_032876305.1 of Orestias chungarensis. Taxonomy (NCBI): domain Eukaryota; kingdom Metazoa; phylum Chordata; class Actinopteri; order Cyprinodontiformes; family Cyprinodontidae; genus Orestias; species Orestias chungarensis. The sequence goes on along the minus strand of JAVLVB010001034.1, from coordinate 1,941,444 downwards.
AGTCTTACTATAGTCAAATTAATTATCATTACTATATCATTCCTAAATCAAAATGTACTTTCTCAAAAACTACATTTATCTTTCTGGAAGAGAACCTAACATTTGAAGACGTTGCCCTGCATACAACCAAAAGTAATATGTTTCCATCGAAAGAATTCCTGTTTTTGACCTGGTTCGGGTGTCTTCAAACTTCGCTGCCTGTTTCCAACCACTGGATGAACAAAACAATGCCGCACTTTAAATCGTTCCGAATGTTTTGCATTTTCTCCATCTTTCATTTACTAAATGAGGGTGGTACACCCTTAAGGCTGAGAACCAACCACCCTGTACAATAAACACATGTTTAGAGTATAATCACAGAAGAGTATGTTTTGAATGTTTCTGTAAAACAACGCCTGGACCTTCTTGATATTAACATGATAAATTATAACTTTGTTTTCCAGAACAGAACTGTTTTTTTTTTAAATAAGGAACCACACTATTGGAATTTGTAATAACAATTAAGTGTCCTAATAATATAGGCTATTAAGTCAATTACTTGTCAGTAGCAGTTTATGATTAATATGCAAGGAATTGTGCTCTAACGTCTTTATAGCTTGGAATGTTGTGATCAAAAGAACATTTTGACCTAGACCATTTTAGATACAAGCAAATAGTACCAGACAATGAGTAAAAGCAATGTAAGTAGAAAGTTTAAGCTGTTGATGCTGATTATTTTGTCATTTTATCATTTTTAACAAAGTATGTAAAAAAGCGTATATGCTCAATCAGGAGTCAAGATCATGATCATCTTTCACCTTTTATTGTTTTTTTGTTTTTTTTCTTTTGTGGAAAGTTTGGGAACAACTACACAAAGGTTTCCACGCACAACACACATACATGCACAAATCATATGAAAACACAAATAATAAATGATTTTATCAAATATGAGCCATGTTAAACAATAACCAAAATGTAAATGTAGAGTCTCTATATTTCAAAGTGTCTACATTTCTACTTTTATTTTTATATGAAGAATATTTTTATTGTCCTTTAATAACTGTAAAGTTACGTTCGTAATGTTGCGTCATATCAGCTTTTGAATATACCTTAAGGTACTTTGTTACTTGTAAACTGTGCATATCATCACTAAAGCTGTTTTACAAGCTACTTTCGGCAAATAGTTTTATTTTAATCGGAGGAAACTGAATTTGAAAAATAATAAGCTATTTTAGTCCCCCCCCCCCAATGTTTCTTTGTAGACCAGGGCATTTACAGAGCGCACCTGAACGCAGCATCCCGGCCAACTGTAGCTTCTGTCCGCGTCGTCACCGGCCCGGCCGTTAGTAGCGCTGTTTCGTCCCGAATCTCGGGAAGGAGCCGCTGGGGAAAAGCGGCGGCGCAGCACCGCCTGGCGGAGGTGGAGTCTTGAAGGTGGGGAGGGAGAAGAAAGGGGAGAGAGGAGGAAAACGGTGAAAGGCACATACAAGAGAAAACGGTGGGAGAGCGGTGGATGATTTACGCTTTAAAACGTCGCGAAACGGCTACTTTGAAGAGCTGCGACGAAGAGGAACGGAACGAAAATGATAACGCCTTACTTCCTAGAAAATTTCTGGGTAGGTGCTATTTATTGTAAATGGTGTTAACACCGGTGCTACACCTTCTTATTCCCCTTCTGTCTATTCTGACCTGATTATTCCAGTCGCAGGCTTGTGGCTACTAGCTCCTGTCCGACACACTAACCGGTCCTGAACTGTCTAGCCAGCCTAACTGTTATTCGGTAATAGTTCTGTTTTAACCCGGGGGCTTGGGCCTCTGTGAACCTATCTAACTTGAAGGGATGAAGGACCCGCCCCTCTTTCCGGTAATTGGCTACGTGTGGATTTCTTGGAATGTTTACGGTCAATACCAAGAATCCTATTGGACACTTGGCCTGCCAGTCACGGACTCCCGAGTTGTACGCGTTACATTTCTTCCGTGAACAAGTTTCCGTGAGGCCAGATGTTTTAGTTTAGTTGGGAATTTTGAAATTAAAGGTGTAAAAAATATAAAACCACATTAGTATTTTAGGAGTACCCAAAATATTTGTATTGAAGTTCACGAAACTGCAGCTGTTGCTGCTTCTGTTTGTAATAAATTCTGTCTATTCTGTCAAAGGTCATCTGAAAGCTCACCAGAAATTCACACATCTAGGTCAGAGCAGGTTGCATGGTCTAATCCTTTGTGTTCATATATTTGCATTAGTTTTATAAAAAAACAAACAAAGGATTTCAGCCTAAATCTTTTTTCTTCTCTAAAGTGGAAAGAAACCATTTAAAACTTGGCTTTAAAGGTATTTTAAATGAATTTCACGAAATTATCATTGAGGATTCACCTAGTATTTAGTGATATGAATAAATGAATGTATAACTCCTTGTTATCTTTTTATTCAGCCTAAAGGTCAGGTTCATCTCTTTGAAAATTTTGTCAATTTTGATAAAATGTAGCTGATTAGACGTGTTCTCCCATATAAAACCAATTCGTTTTTGTTTTTTTTGTTAAATGCATTCAAGACTTACAGACTGTTCGGGTAATTTAGGAGGACCTTTTGTCTACTTTAATCTTCATTGACTCACATAAAAACAAACAAGCAAGTTAAACATGTTGCGAGGAACTAAACAAGTCCAAATTTGGTATGTTTCTAAATAGGTTTAAAATCACAAATCAGTCAAATTGAGGAGACAGGGCATCGCCAGGCCCCATGAAAGTAGTATAAGTGCTCTGATGAACAGCAAGGTCATTGAACCCCTCTCTTAGGTCTCAGTAAAGCAGTTGTATTTGCATTTTGTGTGAATTATAGATGTTAGATATGAGGTAGTTTTTTTTTTTTTACGACACTAGCGGTTGACTCTGGGCAAATCAAAACCTTCAGTGAAAAAGCTTTTCTTGAAACGATTGAAATAATAGCTGTAAAGATAAATTACAATTATATTACAATTATTATATAATTATAATGCTTGTAGATTTTATTTGTGGTGTTTTAGCAACAATAAATGTACGTTTTGATGTGGTTTTTTTAGCTTTTATTCTTATTAAGAAATTGAAAATTGCACTGCCTTGTTTTTAGATTGGTAATTAGTGAGGTTGTCTGTTCCAACAGACAGCTGGCTGTCAGTTGCTTTACAAACAGAGATTGCCAATTGATGTGCCGATCCATTTTTGTTGTAAAAAGGAGTGTTGAGTGGTGCTTCCTTTAATAAAGGGCTTCACTTCTGTTTTGTTTTTTTCAGTATTTGATCATATTTCTGCTCGTCTATCAACCTGTATGCGGATCTCCAGTAAGGTGTTGGGTCCTGGGTATAAAATAAATATATATATATATATATATATATATATATATATATATATATATATATATATATATATATATATATATATATATATAAAGAATCCATAACAGGGAAAGGGGAGAGCAGAGACACTTCTGATTCATCAATCTGCCCTCTGTGCCCCACAGTGGGACACAAGAGAATGCAGTGATGGCAACGATCAGCTGTGTGTTTAGCATGCCAGGCACACACACGTGCACACATACTTGGCATTAGGCGATGTCTCCATTTCTCTTTGACTTGACTACAAATCTACTCTCTTACCATGCAGACAAACCCAAAATGCTCTCTATAAGATCTTTCATTTTAGGCACTTTTGAGTTAAGTTTTACTGCCCCTGGAAACATTTCAATTTAGTTAAAGTCTTGCACAATGTTTTTTTTCTCTCTCTCCATCTTATGATTATTAACTTTGATGGCCTTTTTCCTGATTTGCAATGTTGCTATTATGTCAAATGTCAACAAAAAACCCAGTTCCTTAAAGGTATAGGAGAGGATCTTCAGCTCATTCTTATTTTTGCGACACTGAGCATGCGCCGCCTCCTCTCCAGTAACGCCCCCTGATATTGGGAGCGCGCAGGTCCTAAGCACAAACAGTCTGTTTACATCTGCGGTACCACAGCCTCTGGCGCCGCATCGGACTTATTAAAGAATTGATTGCTTTTAGAGCAATGAATTAGCTACCAAAGGTTATTTGTTTAGGAAAACGCTTGTACAAGGACACTTGACAGTAATGAATGATTATCAGTGATAAATAATCACGCCATTGGGTAGTAATTCCTCATAAAGGCTGCACAGCTAGCCTTTTCTGACGGACTGTAATCTGTAATCTGCGTAGTGATTACAACACTTGTGTCGGTCTGTTGCATTAAACGCTAAATCAATTAATCGTACAATAATTAAAATGAGCTAGATCATTTTCAATTATCGTCTTCATCGTTTTTACCAGCCTTTTCCTATTTCGATATTGGATGACAAAACTGCTTAACTCCTGGTGCTCTCCACTCGCCCCACCCTTTTCTCATTTTCTCAGCGTGAGGGAGGAGTTAACTAATAAATCACGGCAGTGCGCTATTTTGTGCTTCTCCAGCGTTTTAGCTCAATAAGCATTCTTAAGAAACACTAGCTGATATCGGGACAAACCTCCAAATAGAACTGGTTACAAAGTTGAGCGTAACTGCACCAGTGTGGGAGCGTTTTGGAGTATTTTCGAGGCGAATTGCTGGACCTTTGCAAGCCAGTGTTCTGTCGAGTCGCGTTTCCCCGTCAGATACTGTTTCCCCTGTGTCTTTTTGTCGCGCCCCTTCACTTCTCTCTGCACACGCGGTAAAACGGTAGCAATGAAGAGCGGCAATACAACAAACTTGTACATGCACCTAAAGAGCAACCATCTTATTCAGTTTTCTCAGCTGGACAAGAAATATAGGCCGTCTCCGTCTTGAAGTTCTCTACAGTCCACTATCACTGAAGCAATTAATCGACAGGAAACATACAAAAAGGACGGCGCAAAGTGGTGCGCCCTCACAGACGGTGAAGTTCGCTTAATTGCTACAGAAATGCTGCCATTTAACATTATTGAAAAGCCGTCATTTCAAAAAATGTTGCAAACGTTTGACAGACAGTAAGAATTCCGCGGGAAGACATACAAATCTCAAACGGCTATTGGCATACATCACTTCTTTGGTTGAACGTAGTTTTTATTTCCATTTTGTTTTAATGTTTAGTTTTTATTCAAGTGCATTTTTTGTTAACAGACACTGAGAGTCCATTTATTTATGCTTTTGGTGGTTTTGTTTATTTTATTTACCAGTTTCAGATTTAAGTGTTCATTTGAAAATTAAGTTTATTGATCTTTGACAGGACATAGTTGCAATATTATGTCATTATCATTATATCAATTTAAAATGGTCTCCAACAATATCATCGTTCATCGCAATAGTTTCTGAGACAATTAATCGCTCAGCAAAATTTGTTATCGTGACAGCCCTACACTTTTGTCAAATAATCACAAATCCGTCTAAATGAGCAGGTATATAAGCACATTACCTGTCTAGCAGAAACTCCGCGACGAGTTAGTCGGTTTTGAATCCGTTTTCGTCTTTCAATGCCCGCCACAGCACAAAGCAGTAATCTCCGAGACAAACTTGTGTTTTGTTCATCTCTGCAGCTGTCTTTGTTTTTTTCTCAGCTACTTCAAACACGGTTTTTCTCTTGCGAGCTTCCATTTTCGCTGCCATACGGGCAGAACCTCCCTTCAATGATGAATGATGGGTGCCGTCTTACACCCTAAACAACAATCTGCGGATGCGCAATTTCAAACAGGAGCGCGCGTTGTACGGGTCGGGTGGGTGGGGACATTAGTGATATACGTCATCGAGTAAATTTTATTTCCGCATTGACAGCCAGTTATTTTTCACCACCTGTTTTTGATATGCTGTCATTTTCAATAGCATTTATCATTGAAATTTTTCTACTGAAAAGATCTCCTATACCTTCAAGAAATTAGGAGCTATACGGCGAACAGCGATTTTTGTTTTTAAATTCTTTTGGTTGCAAAGTGGCAGCAATCGACTGGTCACCGGCTGTAGCATTTCCGCCTGCTGGCTTCACTCGCAGGCTCGGTCTCATTTCCCGTTTTATTCAGCGTCTGACACAACTTGGGTTTGTGAAAGGTCTCCATATGTGAACAGGTGTGGCAACACATAGTGAAGTTTCTGGCCTGAAACTATGAGACATGTCTGGCCTGCCGGCGGCCTGTCATGGGAAAATAAGATGGGAGTGCAATAAGCAAACAGAGCTAACCTAACCTTTTTTTTTTTTCTTGTTTCCTTCTGAGCTCATATTTCATCTTCACAAGCAACTTTACTCGAGTCAAGCTGTTGGATTCACTAAAGAACCGGTTTTGTAATAAATCGGGCAGACATATTTTAAGTGGCGCTTTCTTGTTTTCCTCAGAGCAGCATTGCTTGCATCAGCCTTGACTCCCCAACCGACTGTAGTCCTCCTGATCCTTATGGTCGCACTGCTGTCATTTGTCGCTCGAGTATCTTGATGGTGCAAAACGGGAGTATAAGGAAAAAACAAACAAACACACTTAAATACTGTGACACCTGGGGTTCTGTGAGGTTCTCACACTGTAATAAGTAAAGAAATGAAAAATACACCAACATGCTTTTTCAACAGAAAATTCCTTTTGCGAAACCACTGCGATATGTGTTTTTAGAAATGAGACAAGGTTCGTGGCACACATAGACAGCAAGTACATCCAACTCCTATTCCTCAATACTCGATTTATAGAGATGAAATATGTGCTTTTGCCAACTAAACAACTTAGCTGTCTTTTCTTGAAGCTGCAGTAGGTCTGTTGTTTTTTCATACTTGTTAGAACTGTTTGTATATCTTGATGGTATAATATGAGACAGATAAGCTGTGAAAAAATAAAGCTCCTTTTAGGGTTTCTTCTGCTGTTTGAAGAAAAACGCCGCTTCAGGTCAGAAATACACATTCAGAGCGAGGAAGTCGGTCTTAGCGCCGTCAATCACAGCTAAGATTGCCTGTTCGCTGCGGCTGCGCTAATGAAATAGAAACAAGTTAATTTTACAGGAAAACTGTTTATCTCCTGGCCATGCTTACTTGCGTGCACATTCATGGTGTTTGGGAAGGATCTCTGGCGCTGGCGAGAGCAAGGGGAAGGGTTTGAGCGGGTGGATTAACAGAAACTAGCAGGACCACACAGAGGAGCCAAAGAAAGAGGCAGTTTTAACAATTATGCAGAACACATATATAATGTTTTAATAAAAAGGAATGAAATAATTCCGCTTTACCAACGAGCGTGACCACACAAGCATAGATGGCTTAAATGCATGGTTCTCTAATAATTGGCCAATTTACAATCCAATCGCAGCAGTTCCTACATCGTACCTACTGCAGTACACAACAGATTACTCATATATTAAGCAACTATTGTATTGTAACAGTTAAGGTTGAGCATCAAGTCTCAATAATGGACTGGAACTGGAACATACATTTCAATTAAATTCAGATTATTACATTTGGTGTCCTAGTTTCTATAAGCTTGTCTGCTGGCCAGTTGGTTGAGCATGATTTTTACTGTACCTGCTGCTAAACCTGCGAGTTGCAAGATACTGATATGTGGAAATGTTTTTTACCTAGTCAGTTTTCAATATTTTATCCAGAAATTTTAACTATGCAGATTTTTTTGGGGGATCTAAATGTGGTCAGAATCCATAATCGTAAAAACCGGAAAATGCAGTACTGGAAAAACTCACAGATGATGCCCGTCTAAACACAAAAGACATAGCAAATTTGCATTGTGTGCCTTGATCTGGTTTTACCAGATCGGTACTTTATTGTTCGTCTGTTCTTGAGCACAGTTTTGGTCAGAGATGGATGTCCTGTCTTCTATGTTGAATAGCAATAATGTTCAACAATTACCACGGTATTTACCCAAATCATTTTTGATAAAATCCATATTCAATAAAAAAAAATCTATTATTTTTAAAGGACGGTGTCTATAAGAGGAACAACTTGAGCGGTTTTTCAGGTACCTATTGTTATTTCAGGTTATACTTGTTAATGGTTTTATGACAAGAAATTATGAAAATTCATGCAGTTAAACAGGGTAACCCGCTCCGCTTGATGAGGCAATCATCCGACCCGGGCATGGCTTCCCCAACAATCCTCAGGCTTGGAACCCCTATAAAGGCAAATTTAAAGCTCTTGAGTTTCCCAGTATTTCGAAGGAACTTGAGCTATAATCCAACCTTGCAAAAGAAAGTTTGCAGACAGTTAATTTCCTCTACTTCCACCCGGAACAGACAGGAAGGCGGGCCTTCTATGGGTCTTTCGTCTTTTTCTTCTACTGGTTTTCTTGTTTGCTAAAGGAAACCATGAGCACGAAGCCTCCTAGAGGGCACTTAGCCTCCTTCCGATTTATTTTGCACCAGTGCGTGATAATTGCTCAGACTGCAGAGAAACGTCGTATGCCAACTTTCCATGCAACCATGGGGCATGTTTTATTTTTATTTTATTTTATTTTTTTGTAGACCTGCTCTCCTTTTCCAGCCTACATGAATAAATTATAGAATGCCTTCACTAACTGTTGGGTTTTGCGTTAGTGTTCTTTAGTTGTTAGGAGGGAGCAGGTAGCAGTGAGATAATAAGAATGTCTTACATTACAGCCTGCCAGGCTGTAAACACTCGATTCCCTGCACACGGGATTATCGGCGTAGCAGAACAGGCCTCCTCCTGGCCAGCACATGTTAGAACACAATCATGTGTCTTTCTCACTAGGTGGCATTTCAGATTCTAAGGTGTCTGTCTCCTGTCACCGGAAGCAACATCTGGTTTGTTTTTGCAACATTACTGTCTGTTTGCAAATCACTGTTTGTTGATATAGCGTCTTCTGTCTCGGGGTGTGCTCATTAAAGTCCCTCAAGCGATTCTCAAGATTAGGGTCACGGTAAAGATGCTTCCTGCCGGCGTCTGACGTCTCTTCCCGTTCCCCCTGTCCCCCTTTCCCCCCCAAAACACCAGCAACCAACAGCAGGTCTGTGCCGTCTCGGGTCTCTGGGTCCAAGGCTGGGTGTGCTCCAGTGTATCCTGTGGGGCCTGGGGGCCCAGCATGCAGTTTCCAGGAGCTTCAGCTATGTTGCAGCCTACTGGTTCCCCCGCCGTTATCTGCTGCTTCTTTTCTCTGTACGTGTAGAAGCAGACTTGTAGGGTTTTATCTTTTATTCTCTTTCCCCCTTTTGACTTTTTTTTTCTCACTACAATTCTTGTTTTATTTCCCATTTAAATTTTGATCCACCTCTTTTCTATTTTTCTGTCTCTTGTGTCTATTGGATTAAAAAAAAAAGACTATCGTCAAGTATGTAAGTGCAACGTGGTTCAACACTGGCATGAAATATTAAGGCTCTCCCTAAAAGACAAGAGTTTATTGCTATTCGCTAAAGTTTGGTTTGAATTCAAAGTCAGTGTTTGTTTGTTGTTTCTTCCTCTGTTAACAAGCCTTTGCTTCTCTCTCCTGTCTGCGTGTTTGACTTCCCATCCGAAATAAGAGGGAAGGGCCAAAAGGTGAAGTAGTTGCAGAAGCGTTGCCTAAAGTTTCAGTAGACATAAAGGACTGAATATACTGAAGGCTCTGTGCTCTCAGAGCAAACATCTTGCGGGATCCTGGCCACAGACCGGATCAGAATAGACATTGGATGAGCTTCTGGCGGCGGGCGGTAATGGCTCAAACCAAAAAGTTCACATCTGTCTCAGCTGCAAACAGAGCTGTTGCTCAAACAAACCTGGGCTGACTTGTAGGGACCCTGCAGTAGGTTGCCTTTTACTTTTGAATGTGAAAGATTTATTTAAAAATCGTTGTACGAACTTTTAAGATCTAGAACAATTTTTCACAAGGTTCTTGTACAGTTGACCCCCGATATTTACGTGAATGGGGGACCACAGACCACCAATCCACGAATACTCGGATGCTTTTGAATGGCTATTTTATTTCCCTCAAACACCAAATGTGCCTTAACATGCACAGCGGAAAGCATATCAGCACTGCCATAAAAGCTAAAGTCGGTTTCTATTTAGGGACACAGCCAATCAGCATCAAGGAAAATGACGAGACACACTAGGCCTGGCGGTTTAGGTACTTTAGTTTCCCAGGCCGCATTTTCTTTCAAATAGTTTAGATTTTCCACAAAGAATTTAACTTAGAGCTGCATTGTATTGTCGTTGGTCACAATATCCACATCGCAAAAAACTGTTTGCTCTGCAATATTTATTTTTATAATACATCGATGTTTCATTTTTAATGAGGCTACAATCTTTAGCCAGTAGGAGAAGGTATCACGACAGCAAAATATTGCGGCAATCACAAAACAGACTAGTTGAAATGCTAAAGCGGAAAAAGCAACTAAGCACATATTGCACCTGATGCAGTCAATATTAGCGCCATTGCAATATCTTTTTGTTATAGTTCAACAGTAGAACAACAACGAGGTATGAGTGCTGTTTGAGTTTGCCCAAATCTTTGTATTAGAATTGAAATGAAAAAAAAAATATGACTTTTTAAAACTTTTTATATAACTTTAACAATTACTTACATTATTATAGCAGGATGTGTGTATTTTTTCAATTTGCTCAGGGGGGGGTGGAAGGCAAAAACGCCCGAGCTGCTTCCCTTGTTTGTTTTTCTGTTTCTTTTGTGTACTTCACATTGATATTGTCCTTTTACATGAGCAGGCTTGTTGCACAGAATGGAGCTTCTTCCTGTTTCTGTTCTGCTCTGTGTGTTTTCACTTGCCGTCGTCACTTCCCTGTTTTGTAGCTCCATTGGCCAATTTTCAATGTTCTTCTCTTTGTTCTCTTCCTTTGCTTTAGCCTGTAAAGTCTAGCTTGTTTAAGAACCATTTTATAGCCCATTTTGTTAGTTAATCTGATCTGGTTGCTACCTACGTGGTTATTAGGCCTCTAAAGTGTTTTTAATGCTTTTATTATCGTAACAGGAAGTCTGTCTCAGTGCATCTGCTCAGTGGGCTAAAACCCCTAAACACTGGGGGAGCAACAAGTGGATGCTTTTCTTTTTAACCGCTATTTGCTCTGTAAATACACCATAGTTCTGTTCGATATAGCACCAGGCGCTTTGACAGAAAATCTCTTTTGAACTTTCATCTTTGCCTGTGTGGAAAAATGTAGCAGCCTGGCCTCAAATCTGCTGACAGTAGAGCCAAACAGGAATTGGGAAATATCCATGAAAGTCTGTTGTCAAACCATAATGAACTTGCAGAGTGTCCTTGTTGTGTAACATAAGGTCCCCCGTTCTCTTCTCCTCACTTAAGTGTAACAAATATTTCCCCCTAAATATTGGCATGTCCATGCCAATTGGACTGGAATAGATCAGAAAATTGTTGGATGACAAAATAATTGTTGCCAAGTGTACGTTTCTGTGCACAAAACTTTGGTAGACTGAATATTTAAAGGACTTGAAAAGTTGTTCATTATACTAAGAATTTGTTTCCATACATAAAATGTTATTTGAAATAAAAAATAAATAAAAATATTTACATTCTTATGAAAGATATGACGCAGTTTAGGATCAATAGGAAATCGTTTTTAATGAAGACTTGGCAGCTGTCTTACAGACAAAGTTGCAAAAGGTCAATGATAAAGTAGCTTTTTGCAGATTTCTGAAATCTAGCACATTCATGGAAAGTTAAGTGGAAGGAAACATGTGGTAGAAACCGGTTTAAAAGACATTTACTGCAACTGGAGTCAATGGTTCAAGAGAAAGAACAGAGATATGCAGGGAATAATAAAAGTTTGGGTTTGATCACTCTTTAAACCAAACCGAGCTGTCTGACCTGGGCTCGGGTGAAAATGAACTCAATTGTTGCTCAGTGGTTCAAAGTCCGCTTTTCAGTTAAAAGTCAACTAGAAATTAATCCATGAGCGATATTTTTGTTTTCCACCAATAATTTGTTCCACGTTCAACAAACACACTTAGGTGGAGGTTCACCGCGTTTTACTTAACTTAAAACAACACAGACACAAATGCAATCTACAAATTATTTAGGCGGTTAAATGGAATAAATAGAGAAATGGACAGATATAAATATGAAGACAGACTTTCCTGATCAAACTGTAAAATAAGGGAAACGTACAACGAAATCTTTAAAATATTATTAAACTCTGACTTATAGCCAGCCCACAACAAAGGGCTTCTTACTGAAGCGCCCAGCATCATTTTAAATCTATAATTCATAGGTTCCCGCTTTAAAACAGCAGTGCAACAAGACGCCGTTACCCAGTGAACGGATACAGCAAACAAAACTCTTGTCTCAGGGGTAGCTTTAGACCAGCGTCTCAGCTTAAAAGTCTCAAACATGGCTAAGATGAGCATGATCGACCAGAAGGTGCTGCGCATGCAGATAGAGGCGATGCAGACAGTGAAGAGCCTGGTGGCGGACAACCTCTTCGTGGTAATGTAGGATCTGTGAACAACCGCTTTTACAGTTTCCCAGAGTCTTATGCTTGCTTTGTCTATTTTTGCGTTTGACATGCAGGGAGAGAAAAACAATGGCTTTGATGTGCTTTACCACAACATGAAGCACGGGCAGATTTCCTCCAAGGAGCTGACGGACTTCATCAGAGAAAGGTAAGAGCCGCTGAGTAAACCGACACTTATCAGGCTGCGGCGCATACAGCATTACCTTTTGTTTATTTGGGTTTTAGGACTATAAATTTAGTACAGTATTAACTGCATTTCCTGTCCTTTGTGTAATAGCTGTTAAAATGTCAGCTGCAGGCACTAATCATATGTTTGATTTTTACCAGTTTAGTGCTGCAAGGCTTTATTCTGAAACCTTTTCACTCAGGTTTTTTAGCATTGTTGACACATAATAAAAAAATCATAAACTTTCCCACCTTCAACCTGGAAACCTCGGCCTCCACACATAGATAACGCAATAACACTAGGTTCCTTTTTAAAAGGTAAAAGGTGTAGCTGTAGAACCTGTCACATGACACCACGTCTGCTGCTGGAATTTGACAGGAAATTCTTCCATCCGTCGCTTTCAGACGAGTGAGCTGAGTCACTCTGAGATGTTGTTGCACCCTGGGGAATGTGCTTAATGTGTTGTACTTAACTGAGTGAACAAGTTTGAATAGGAAATTGTAGGATTTCTTTGCAGTTTTTTGGAAAATAATCTGATTTTTAAGTTTAACATTTCACTTGGCTAGAAAGAAAAGCTTTAGCATAGAAAAAAATTGGATGTTTACATTCTTCCAAGTTGTTGGTAGAAATTTTGAAATAGATCTGGTTAATGTTACTCTAGATGGCAAAAAAAAGGAGGTTCATACCTCATTCTTTAATTCCGTTCATTCCAAATAATTTCATGATTAGTAGTACATTAGGAGAAGAATAATGTTTTAGTATTTTAGAGGGGATATTTTGTGCTGTAATGTCAAATGACAAAATAATTGATACTTTTTTAAAGCGGCTTATAAAAAGCTGCACAATGACCCCCTCTAGTGGTAATAAAATCAGTGCACCACACTAGTTTTTCCAGCATCTAAAACCCAACTAGTCATCCACAGCTGACCTTCTGATATTGTTTACATGTATTCTAGTCAGACTTATATGATGATCGCTCTCTTTTAGTTTGTATTGTAAACAGATATGTGCATTATTAACCCGAATTCTCCAGGTAACTAAGAGAGGATTTTTTATTCGAATCATAATTTGGTGTTTATCTATTGGCTTTTGAGGGGCAATGAAATGCTTGTTACCTGAGTTTTTTTTTTGTATTTTGGTTAAACTTAATGTTCTACATATTTCATTTTGTTTTGTAACTATAAATTTTCCCGTTCTTAACTAGGGTTACTGTTTCTAGCTCTGTGGGACAAAAGTCATTTAATAACTATAATAATAGTTATTTTTATATAAAAATATATTTAATCTCAATGTCGGTGTATGCAGTACTCTTATTGCAAATTACAGTTTATTGTCAACTAATATATTCCAGGTGTTGGAATATATTAGCATTTTGCCTTTTGATGTTGTATTTAGCCAATGGGGCATTATATAGATTATCATGCCAGCAGATGCTCAGACTTTACATAAGTTATATTGCTCAAAATGCAATAGGCCAAAATGTGGTGGAAGTACAAATGAGAAAGAAAGGAAAGAAGAACATATTCAAATACTGCACCTGGTATCATCATTTCAGTGGGTATTATTATCATGGCTATTGCTTGTTTTGTCTAATGCTGTGAGCCCATAATACAATCTAAGTATATTTTGTGGCATATTTGTTTGAAAATTAATTGAAGTTATTAATTTATCATTCATCCCTGTATCAATGGTCCGTTAGTGTTGTTTAATGGTTCAGGCGATAAAGCCAAAGTGTCTAATCTCTGCCGTATGTGTTGCTACTGTATGTGACATTTCCAGTTAACTGAATAGATGTCTATCTATAGAGTATGACACATATGATGTTACGTAGCTTGTGGTTTATTATTGTGGTTTGATTCTAAAAGACTTAAAAAAGAAGGAGTTGGGGATCCATAGCAGAATCAAAGAGTACAGAGTGAGAATGAGGAAGTTTAAACCACCTCTTCCATCAATGTGAGATTGCTAGCTAATAAGCTGGATGCTGCAGACACATTGGAGATTGAGTGTCTTCAGAGGCGAAATACTGAAAACTAGAGCTGCACAATATATCAAGAAAACACTGTGATCAGAATATCTGTGTGTATAATATTAACATCTCAAAGATCTGTTAAAACCGTGTAATTATATTTTGCTAATATATTTTAAAGTTGTATTTTTCATGCAAATTACATATTCAGCTAGTAGCACAGGTAAAACAACATTGTCGAATATGAAACATTTCTATTAAAACAGGAGGAACAATGAGAAGAAGAGGAAATAAGGAAGCTGGCATACATTGCAACTGATATATTCCTGTGAAAATTTACCAATATTATGGCCATCACAAGATTTTCTAACGTCGTGCAGCCCTACAGAATTTGTCCTACTTCCTTTTATTTCACAACCATGCACCATTTAGCTTTGGTCAGCTAAATATAATGTTCTTAAAATGAATGAGGTTAGTGCCTTTACCTTGTTGCATCTTCTTAGTGCCGAACACTGACGTTTGCGAGGGCATGCTCGGTTGACCTGTTTCCCCCGGACTGACCTTGACCGTTGAAACAAGATGGCTGAACGAGACATGTATAATTCAGATTTTCTCTTGTTTTTTCTCTTACTGTCATGTTGTCGGCGAGTAAAATAAATAGAAGGTAGTGGCTGGGGATTCAAGGTTCATGTATAAATTATTTACATTTGCCTTTATACAAATTTTGTACTCAGTCAAAGGCTGCACGTTTGTCACGTTTTATTTAACATATGTTAAACACTTATTTCAAAGATGAAAACATAATACTTTTGATATCTAAGTCAGTGCAACACATCCCTTCTCTTTGTAGGAGTACCATTGAAGAGGCCTATGCCAGGTCCATGACAAAACTCGCCAAGTCAGCTGGGAACTTCTCCCAGCTTGGGTGAGTTTATGAATTGTATTACTCTGTCAAAACAATGAAAATAATAAAACATTTTTACTCTGGAGGATCTTACCCTATCGTTGTACCGCTGTTCAACAGGACATATGGGCCAATGTGGGAAATCTTCAAAAGCTCAACGGAGAAATTGGCCGGTTGTCACATGGATCTGGTGAAAAAGCTACAAGAGCTTATAAAAGAAGTACAGAAATATGTGGAAGAACAGGCCAAAGCACATAAAAAGGTGAGGACGTGTACGATTTAAATTAATACTATTCTTTTTAAACTACATTACCTCAGTGAATCCTACGGGTTTCATTTGCTACCATACATATAAACATTTCTACCAGTATAACATGACTTTGAGTTTTTTTTACTGTGCTGGGTTATTTCAGCAAAGCTTAGAAAAACTGCTTTAGCCAGTATTTCAATTTGTTTATGGTTTGTTGTTCAACAAGGGCCTAATTGTATGCTGTCTTTTTGCACATATTTAAATAAATGGCAAAAAACCTTTATTTTTATTCATCATTGTTATTTTGTCTTAGTTAAAGACCTAAACTAAAAGCTGTGAATCAGTGAGACTCTTCAGTAAAAAACAGCAGTTTTGAAAGGCTCAAAAATAAGCAAACCGATTGAAAGTGTGACTGCTTCCCCCTGCTGGAGAAACTAGTAACATTGTTCTCCCACATATTCAATACTAGTCATGAAGTTTAATGTGTTTTATCTTAGTTTTCTATTCTAAAACCAACATTGTGAATGAATGGGCTTTAAATGAAAATTGTTCCTATCGGAAGTTTTATACATTTAATGCCTATTCTGTAGATTTTAGTACTTTGTGCTTCCCCATGCTAAAGGTCTGTTTCACATCTGTGAGAATTAACAGGAGAGCTGGAAGAGGATTTTACAGGATTACAGCGCGAGTCACAAAAATGTCTGAAACTTACGGATGGATTCACCATGAATCCATCCGTAACCAATAAGTTTGTTCATCCATCTTTCCATTTTAGTGAACTCAGACGTTGAACAGAGGGTGTTCTCTCTTGTTCTCATTTTATTAATGTAAACACGTATTGGTACCGTGGCCAAGTCTTAAGCATGTTATTTGGCTCTTTGAGTGACTTAACAAGCACATGTGGCGTTTCAGACAAAAGAAGAAGTAGCACCAACCCTGGAAGCCGTCCAGAACATTCAGTCCATCTCTCAGGCTCTTCAGAAGTCCAAGGAGAACTACAATGCCAAAACCGTGGACCAGGAGCGGCTCCGCAAAGAAGGGGCCACCCAGAGGGATGTGGACAAGGTGGGAGGTCACTTTCCGCGCACACACACGCGCTCCAACAAAATCTCAGCTCGGTAATGCGGCATGATGAAGTGAATCTTGGCGGTTCTGGTCCACTCAGAAACCCTAAGCCTGAGCGCTTCTCGTCCTCTGATGTCGAATCCGTCTCTGGTTTCACTCTGATGCATTTAACTTGATCTGGAAAACAAACCGGTGCAAGTCATTATTTCGTTTGTTTACACTTTACAGGCTGGAGTCAAAGCCAAGAAAGCCACAGAAACCTACAAGTCGTACGTGGAGAAGTACGCTACGGCCAAGTCCGAGTTTGAACTGAAGATGGCAGAAACTGCACAGGTTTTCTAAGTCTTTTGTTGATTTTTCCTTCCCTCTTCTGTGCACGTGTGCTCTAATGCAAAATGTGCTCATTGTCTGTCTTGGTGGCACGCAACGCTTCATTGTGTAATCTGTTAGTCCGGCGCTCGTCTGTTCCACGTCTTGGGTCCTGTATCATCTCCAGATTGTGTTTTTTCCCGTGTAACGAAATGATTGTGTAAAAGACCCTGATTGGATCCATCCGAGTGGCTGATTAGATAAACTCCAAATTAAAATGAGCTTAACAGAATTGGGCCTCTTTATCCTTGCGCACCGCAGCAGCACTGCCACCAGGGCTGGTTTTAGTTACCTCTGCTATATTCTATTTTATTTTTATTTTTGATTCTCCTCGCTGTGGTGGAGAAAGCGGCGTTACAGCTCTCGCTTCCCCTGGATCACCGTCTACAGCTTATCACCCACCCCGCACATGTGGCCATATAACTCTTAACACTAAACACATGTGCTCTCTGACATCCCTGGGTCTCTGGCATATGTGTAGAGTCGTTTGTCTGCATACGCTAGCTGGAGTACAGTCCTACTTATAGCACCTAACAACAGTATGGATCCCTTTGAACTGTATTTCATATTTAAATGTAAAAGTTTGATCATATCCCCTACTTCAATGTCTCTGGCAGCTATCAACCATTAAGTCAGCGAAGATGGTTTTAAGAGGGGGGTATGCAAATGAGGCAATTTTGTAGTACTTGGCAACAATTGCTGATGTCATCAAGGACAGATCACTTTGGGATATCATCCCTACTCTGCGGATATTGTGCTCTTAGCGTGTTATACCGACCGATTAGACCTTCATACTGCAAAAGTTTCCGGTCAGAGGCCTCTTCAGATTTGCTGCAAGATTGACTGCTAGTCTAGATCCTTCCTGCACAGAGCGTCACATCCACAACATTTAATTTCCCTTTGTTAAATGAAATATTTTGGAATTTCATTGAAATATTGTACTTGGAAAAGGAAACAATTTAAAAGACAGTTTAACAGTGGTTGTTTTTTTTATAAAAAATGTGTGTTTAGCCTGCTGTAGTCTCATAGCTCTTAATCAAATCTGGTTTAATCAACTGCATCTAGTTAGTTGCCAATGTCTTTCATATCAGTATTAATTCATTACATTACATTAGTAAAACAATTCTCTGACGATTTTTAAAGTTTTTTTTTTTTGATTGTTGAATATCAAACAAAACAGCAGACTATTCAGGGATGAACATCTAAATATTCCACATCATCAATCTGGATCAAACATCTGATACTGATTCGCATTGGTTGATGTCAACTCTACACAATACTAAAATGCTTAAAATGGATTCCCTGTAAGAGACGGTGGTGGCAGGATCAGGCTGTTGTTTACGTCTTTGTTAGCTGGGGATAAAGCAACCGGTCAAAGTTGATGGAAAGATGGCGGGCACATTTTACTGGGCTCTTCTAGAGGAAAGGTGTACACTTAAACATACAGTGCACTTCTGACTGTAGAGACAACGCGCCAAAGAGCAAAAGCAGTATTTGTGTATGTTATCATTACTTTTATCATTATTGCAATATTACAGATATTTTGAAATTTAGACATGATAAAAGTGAAACCAGATCCAGGCGTATGAATACTTTTGCGCGTCATCTCGGGTGTGTGCCCTTGTCAGACGTGAGAGGCTCTTTTATAAGGCTGTTTTCTAATTATTAACAGCTAATCTTCCCCTCAATGCCGGGATTTTCCTCTTCGCGAATGTTTGCGCTCAGGCGTCTCAGTTTACGTCTAAACCCGGGCTTCAATAGCAGCACTCAAGCCTGTGATCTCTGTGCAGCGCTGCAGTAAAAACGAATCCTCATCAGGGCCTAACATGATCATAATTGACATCTTGTGAAAGGACTTATGCGTGCATGTGCCTGAGACCACCCAGTCAGTCACGCGTGAGGTCAGAGTGAGAAAATAAAGAAGCAAGAAGATTTTCCTCTGGCTTTTTTCTATTTCTTATCTTCCCGATGAATGCGACGTAACGTTTTTGGAATGCTGTTCATTAGGTTTATGTGTATTTTTGTAAGCTGACTTGAGGAATTTCTGCTGCTTAACCAGTTTTGCCGACGTTTGTTTCAGAGATTCCAAGACATTGAGGAAAACCACGTTCTGCACATGAAGGAGATTATTCGGTCGTACTCGCAGTCTGTGGAGGAAACGCATGTTGAGATGGGCGAGGTGAGTCTTTTTGAGGGGTCCCTGTGTTTTGGATGGTGAGGTATCTTTGTCGCGCTGTTCCCTGGGTAATCCTGCTGATCTGTCATCTAGGTAGTCACTGAAGTGAAACCTGTGAAATTAACCATTTTCCTTTGATTCTAAGCAAAAGGCCAGCCAAATGTAAATTTTCAGACTATCAAGGTCAATATAGAAGTCAAAACCCTTACCAGATACTGTCTGATTGATGAAAGTTGTCTCTGGAAGATGCCTCAAAATGGCATTAGGTTCAGCTGGAAATAGAATTACATTAATTTAATATTATCTAGCTAATTTCTTGTATTTACTCAGCAATTTAACTAAATGATTTACACCAGTTTAAGACTTTCAGCATTCTGCTGGCATGTTTTGGTTAGTTTGTTGCAGCTCTATTTTTATTGCCTATAGGGGGCGATAATGTTCCATTAAATGGAATATCTCCCCACCCCACAGCTGGCTGGTGTACAACTAGATATTTTCATGACAAAATAGTAACTGAACAACAAAGACAGGGCAAATATTTTGAGATTCAGCTTCATCATATAATATATTTAAGATGTTTTTTGTTTGACATGTCATCTGAAGCTCTGGTTTAGCATCTTTGATTTGTGTCTAATAAGATAATTAAATTGCATAATTTCTACATAATTTAGCATAAATAAGAACATGTAATTTTAGCAAAACATTTACAGGGTATTTTTCTTTTTATCCGTCACTGGATATGTAAACCTTCATTATTATGTGGAATTGACTTGGAAAAGTTGCTGAAACTTGATTTAAAAAGGACTTATCTCCTTAAACTAAATAAAATCAATGTTTCAGGGTGAAAAAAATAAACAGTTGACGCAACCAAATAAAATCCAATTTTCTTGTAGCTCTGTGTTACGCTGCAAATGTCAGCTTTTACATCTCTTATGTAAGACATTTAATGACCACCTTTTCCCTCAAATCGACTCAAAAGTCTTGAAGCTGGTTCACATACTTTAGTGATGTCCCATTTCAAATCTCTTTTATCTTTGCGCTTGTGTACATCTTGGGGAAAAGTTCTCAATGACGACCAAAATACACCCCCTCACCCAAAAAAAAAATCAGTTTGCCACATTTTCCTTTAGCATGTAGGACATTCTTTAGTAATGACTAGAATTAGTGACGTCACCACTTCTTAACATCAGTGTGGAGGACTTTAACTGCTTAGGATTACCCAGTTCTAGTCAAACTCTAGCTTTTGTCCAGATGTTTACACGTTTGTCTCCAGAATGCTTTGGTAAACAGCAGAGTTTATGTGGTTGACCCTACCAACTGTTTCCAACATGTCCTGTAAAGTATTGTGTTGCCAAAATAAGCTCAAATAACCAGGCTGGCAACTTCATGCTTTAAAGTTGGTGTAAACAAATTCTTTCTGATAAGTTTCATTTGGTTTTTGACTAATATAAAACATTTTCATTATTAGATTCTACTCAAGTAATGATATTTATAACGGGACATAGTTGTAGACGTCTCAGTTGGATGGATTTTTGGTGGCCATGTGTTTTTTTGGAAAGTATACCTTTTCTTTGCAAATCCAAAAGTTAATACTTTACAAACCATTTTCTAAATGCATCATCTATTACTTGGCATGCTTTTGTTAGAGAGTCTGACTTGTTTCTCTAGACCAGGAATCTACAACCTATAAGCTCTGGACTCTCAAGCGACTCTTTGAACTTTCCATATAATGGCAATAATTGTAAAGAATCAGCTATATATCTTTATTCCATGTACAGCTACTAAAATAACGAATGCATTTTTTTTCCACGTGCAATATATTATGATTGATTTTCCACAACAGAATGACATCTAAAGTTCACTAGTATGAATATTTGGGTTAATATTGTAATCAGTTATTAATATTGGTGTTATAGGGTATGATACTATTAACCAATATGATATATTTCCTTTTTCAACACACTTAAAACCCCTCCACCGGGAACATTGCCTCTCTACTTCGTTTAGAACCCGCCACATTCCTGAGCTGCATCGCTATGACAGTCGCATTACCAGGCAAAAACCACGACCAACCACTTCATCTCCTGAAACTCGGAACACAGATGGAAAGAAAGATTAAAATGACTCCAGGTTCCAAAATTGGCCAGTTTTAACTCGCCAGACCTTTTCCAATATGTTGAGAAGCAACCGCCATGGGCCAATCCCGATGTTAACGCCGATGTATCGCGCATCCTAATAATTGCAATCACTTTTTGTGTCGGCATTACAAAACTGTTACGTAATTTTCCAACAACATCAAGACCCCATACAAGAAGCCCATTTCAAAAGTTTTTTTTTTGTTGTAATTTTAAACCTTAAAATTCAAGTGAAATAGTTTTTGAAATGTTCTACAGTAGAACGGCTCTTTGAATTGTAGAGGTTGTATGTCGATGTTGTAAACAGCACCACAATGTCCCTGTTTTGTACGTTTGCAGGGAAGTCGTTTGGATACCATGTTAAACGTTAGTATTTATTAATTTGTATCTCTTTATAGAGCAATTGATTGAAAACATTCAGTTTTCTAAGGTATTTCTAAGGTTTATGTTTTCCTTTTTTTGCTTGGGGTTGACAGACAGCTGTATGTTTCAGAGCAGCATCTCACCTTTAGTTACTGGTCATCAGTATTCAGGTGCATTCGATCACCAGGGTCTGGGTCCTGCTTTGCTTTTCAACCACTACTAACGTGCTGGATGCATCATCATTCAGTGGATGATCCCTTTCTACAACTGTAACTCCTCCTTCCACGTTAGTGTTTTATGATCTTGCAGATCATGCAGACGTTTCTGGTTATAATGTGACAGAATAAGCTCGGATCACCGTTGTGGGCAAACAAAAACAAGCAACAGCAAAACGGCTGTTGGTTTGTTTGTTTGTTTGCTTAAATGTCCTCCATTATTCGGGTTTAATGCTAAGCTACTTTCAGCCGCTAAGCTGTCATTGTTGAGGGCCGGCGGCTTTTTAAGCAGAACCAAAGCAAACGAGCCTCTTATCAATTATCTTCAGGGAGATCACAGAGCGCATAAGCTCTGCGGGCCTGAGTGGTCAGTGAGGGATATGAATAAGAAAGACAGCTTTATTTAGATTTATTTACTTTTTGAAGCTCATAAGCAGTGAGAAAAGAAGAGAGAGAGAGAGAGAGGGAGTCGAAGCGACTCAGCGTAGAGGCAGGTGCGTCTGTCGCTGTGTTGAGTCCTTTTTTGTTTTTGTAAGTGAACGTTTGTGTGTGAGCGAGAGCGTGCCTTCAGGGCAGACGCATGATTTTTTTTTTTTCTTTCTCTTTCTTCTTCTTTGTTTCTTCTTCTTCATGTGTGTGTGTGTGAGATGAGCTGGGCGGACACGCCGATGACATTAGTGACCTCCATCATGCCAGCAGCACCTGACTCAACAAGCATACTTCCTCGCCACGGCAACCTTCTTACCACCTCACCCCCACTACTCACCACCACAGGCCTGGCATAGATGGCTAATGCACTCCACTGGGGGCCCAGAAGGGTGGGTTGGGGTAGCTGTGGCAGACACATACATTCACACGTGTGTGTTTGTCTGAGTCTGTGAATGCGTCTTGCTTTGATGATGAAGCCACTCGCTAGCGCTTTGGAGTTCCACACACATCTAGATGATATAAGATGCGACACTCAGCCCCTCGTCTTTATCTCCATGCCTATACATCGCTTTCACTTCCCCCCACTCTCTGAACTCGAAAGGCACACGTGCGAACAAACGCTAACCTATGTGCGATGCTGCCCGAGGGTTCTCCATGGCGGTAACGAACACATCCTGTGACAAGGCGCTCCAACTGTAAGGTGCAGTCAAGGCTGCACATGTGAAATGAACATTACATGCTCTTCATTTTTTAAAAGTGGGAGCGGAGTCAAGTGTTTGGAAATCACTAAAATGAAGGAAATAAGGGTGAAGTTTAACATATTTTTGTAATCGTAACAGGTATAGGTAATTTTCTGCTCCTGGATGTTATTTAATAAACACTCATAGACATGTTCCATTAATGTGGAGCGAGTAGATCATGGAATACATTTAAATCATTAGTGGTAAAACAGGAAATAAAAGCTCTGCTGAAATGAGTGAACCGAGACATGGTCGGCGTAACTCCAAATCTACAAAGCAGCTGGGTCCAATAGTAGGAAACGCTGAGGGGGCAATAAGCCAAAAATCTGTTAAGAGTTGTTCAAATGGTTGTTTTGGAATCAAGTTTTTACAAGGAGTAAGCGTGACAGACGGACTTTATCGTACAAAAACACTATGAGCTGCTCTAACTGGTTTTTTCGTAATGGTTGAGCGGAGGACCAGCACGCTCGACTGAATTTCAAATACATTACCAACTTTTAAAACCTAAACAGTTTCTAATACATTCTTCAAGTTTTTTTAAATGTATTTATTTATTTTTAGCTCTATTTGTTTTATTGACACGCTCTCTGTCCCAAATTACCACAAATGTCATTGGAAGACCCTTTTCAATTCCAGTCGTGACCATCCAAATTCAGTTTAAGTTAGTGTAATTCATTCATTTTTTAAAAAGTTTTTTTTATGTGTTCTCCCTGAGCAATATATGCATTGATGCTGGTTTCCTACATGTACCCAAAAAAACTATTTCTGGGGCACGCAGTACTTTCCTCTACTATCTGTGCTGCATTTCTGTATTTTCTTTCAATTGGCTGTTACATTATGTCTGTTATAAAGTAGGACTTCAATAGGGGAATTAATAAAATAAACACAACTTTTGACTTACGTATGTCCATAAAAATGTTTGAACATCTGTCTACGTGGACCCATGTGGGCTTAGGGTCGGATGGACAGCATACGTGTAGATTTGAGATTGCCTTTAAGATAGGTAAAAATACAGAAAGGATGTATCATATAACAAAAGGTCACAGATGGCTTCTCAGAGATTCAGTTTCCACATATAAGAATGCAGTCAGCTTAGTTATGAACAACACATTTATTTAGACCCCTCAGTTCATCTGTCTTATTTTTGTCTGTGTGATGATATCATTTAATTAATATTTATTGCCAACTGAAATAATGTTCTAAATTGTTACTCAGCCCTTCAGTAGCATTTTAAGTTTTTATTTAAGTTATTTCTTGAGGGGCTACTTTTTAACTATACTTATAAGATATAAGTATATAAAAACAAAACTAAAGTAGTTCCATGAGTCTATTTTTGTGTTATCTTTGTAGAGCAGACTTTTGTGACTGTTTTTGTTATAGATGTTCCCAGGGACACATTATATCATGGTTTTCGCGTCATTGTCCCATCAATAGGCAGTTTTCTTATTCATATCCTTCTTTTTTTTTTCAATATAGGTGCACAACGAATTTGTGAGGAACATCGAGAACACGTCAGAGGAGAGCTTAATACAAAAACTTGCTGAGAGCAAAGGAACGGGCAAGGCGAGGCCAGGTAAGCCTCTACTGGGTCCTACTACTGGAAAATATGTCTGTGTCTGGGCAGATTGTGTCTGGGTTACAGGCCGGCTGCCTGATTCTGCCTTTTCCTTATGGGAGGGGTGTATAGAGAGAGGCAATTAGACGTCCGAGCAGGCCATCAGAGGAAATCATAGTAATCTCCTCTAAAGGAAGGCCGGCTTTGCATTCCTGTAAGCATGTGACACACTCGGATTAAGTGGGCATAAGCAACTTTTTGAGGAGGTCAGAGCTCAACAGAGACTCTTGTGTAAACTTTGTCTTGCCACAATAATCTAGGGAATACTCGTCCGGCGTCTTTGGCTTACAACAGTCACTTCCCTCTTTTTTCACACGCACAAATCTGACTAAACCTGCTTTTAGTTGCGTTGTTGCTGTAAATACCTTTGCTTCCTCTGAGGCTATCCTCTGCAGTTCCTGAACTATACACTGTTCTAAATGTGACCTTACTAGTCTGCTTTTTTTTTTTTTTGTCCTCTCGTTACGTCAGTTCACAACCACGGAGGCTCCGCCTCTGCCGTGCTTGTGTGTACACAAACGGTGACCCCTGTGTCCAAACAGTTCGTCCAACAAGTGGTAGCCCTCATTTGTTTGGACAGCGGATTTAATTGAGGTTGAAGAAGTGGTCTGAAAATTCCTCCCGTATCAAGCTGTTCATTAGGGATTGCACAGCAGCTCCGGTCCTGTCAGGAGAAATAACCTCCCTGTCCGATGATTAAATAGCTGAACGGATGGCCGGTCCGGGGCCTTTTCAGCGAGAGAGAGGGAGAGAGAGAGGGGTTGAATAAACTTTCTTTTGCGGAAACAATCCCAAAGTGACACGCTGCGAGGCAGAGTGGGGGGGTCGGACTGTTCAACGATATCCAGCTGAGCTGTCAACTGGCAGAAGGCCAGACACGCAAACTCTCCCGGCCCCGCCCTTCTTCTCTCTTGCACCCTGTGCCATGTGAAGCATATGCAATTTAAAAAAAAAAAAAGCATTTTCCACTCATGCGTGACTGTTTGCTTCCCTCACAGAGGGCCGAAAGAAAGGAACCATCTTCCCTTCGCATAAACACACTTGTGTGTATGTTTAGAGATGCTTAAGCAATTCCTAATGTCTGTCCAGATTTGGGTAATATTCATGTGTGCTTTGTGGACTCTATTTGCAGCTTGTGTGCATAAATATTGTCAGTGGGGAGAGGAGAAAAAAAAAAAGGGGGGTTCCTTCTCTGCCCGGTTCTGACATGGATTTTCCAGTCATTCCACTGGTTCTGGGCTCCCATTTGATATCTTTGTTAATACACATGATGTCATATGTTGAAGAGACAACCAAAATATTTTTCTACCCATTTTTTATGGCCAAACAGTGATCTGAGGTGCATAATCTGAGCCACATTTCAGGTGGGAGGAAAAGCTATTAGCTCTAGTCCTGCTGAAATTGGACTTTTACGAAAGATTGCTTGGTTGTTTTTTTCTTTTTTCTTTTTGCATCAACGCAAAACTCATTCCTATGATTATAACATACTGAGGGAATTTTTTTTCCATAATGAAGAAACATTTAAGGCTCGAGTGGAAAAAACAAACATGGATCATGTAATAAAGCCAGTTAAGACTCAAACAGGGTGTATAACGTATTTTCCAATCTTATATTATTATAGTATAGTTCAATAACTACTTACCTCCATATGTTTTGAAAATACTATATATCATAAAAGCAAAATACAAACTGACTCATATCATATATCTGGTGCTTAAGATTGGCCTCTGCCTCTTTAAAATGCCGCTTCTCTTTTCAACAGTCCCCCTTCAGCTTAATATTGCTTTTCCATGACGACCATTGAAACCATTTACAGCTGTTCTTGTGTGCGTTGTATTTTGTTTCACAAAGGAGCTACATTATATAATATTCTTGGAAAAAATGGCAACTCCGGATATTGCCGCGTACTTCAATCATATTTTTGTCGAGTTCTTCTTCCGCTAAACTGGTGGATAGGTGTGGCAGAGGCAGAGGGGTGCTTTGCCGTTTGTTTGTTTTTTGGTATGAAGCGCCAAGACGGGGTAAATATTTGTATTGCAGGAGCAGGAGTTTATAAAAATATGCACAAATTAGTCAAAGCAACATTCTCAATATGTTGTAATGACGAGATGCCATTCTGATGTTAAAACATCTAAAAAGTGGTTATTGCTTTGCACTCCCCTTTAAGACTGTAGTGGATGTTTATGTTCCATTAACTTTGACTTGAAGATGAATCCACAGCCACCGGATCAGGGTATTAAATGGATTCTCTACTCATTT
Organism: Orestias chungarensis; assembly: GCA_032876305.1. Taxonomy (NCBI): domain Eukaryota; kingdom Metazoa; phylum Chordata; class Actinopteri; order Cyprinodontiformes; family Cyprinodontidae; genus Orestias; species Orestias chungarensis. Next base: position 1,914,422 of record JAVLVB010001034.1, on the reverse strand, counting down.
TGCAAATTCAAGAATCTAATTTGACACCTCTGTTTCACCGTAGCACCAAATCACGATGACACTCCATTTTATGGCCAAACAAATCCCATTGTTGCGTGTTTAGAGCGTCACGTCTGAGGCAAAGTAAAGTTGTTGATTCTGTTCCGATTGGGCTTACACTGTCGGTAAGCCGCCGCCGTGCATTTGCCGACGGTGAGGAGGGCCTGACATTGCACAGTAGAGTAGAGCGGTCATCGGCGTGCTTTATCCACTTCACTTGCCGTGATGCGAGCCTCTCGTGACTCGCTGCCTCCCTGCGCTTCACTTAGCCCGGTGCACGCCAGACAATGCGTCAATTCCTCTGGGGAGAGCACATCGGCCCTCCGCCGCTGTGTACATTTTCAGTTAAAATATCATTAGCTTTGTTGTTTTCGGGTCAAGGCATGTTAGTGTATCGGAGAAACCGCCAGAGGGCCCTGCCCCATCTTCCTGTGTCCCTCTCTCCGTCTGTGTCACCCTTTCTGCTGATCTGACTGTTTATACTCCGCATCTTAAAGCACACAGCATATTTGTGTCCGTCTGCTTTGGTCGCAGATGAATGGTGCTCGTTCGTTTGCACATACGGACACGAGAAGTACTCTGGATTTGCCTCACTGTCATGGATCCACATTGCATGTCCTGCCTCCAGTTTTGGTGTTTGCGGGGAAAACTGTGCAAGCCTTTTGTGCCTCCACCCTTCGAGAGAAGCTTAAGTAAATCTGTCTGGAATGACACGTGAAGCGTGACGAAGGAGGAGCAGCATCCCGGAGGCGAACTTGCATTATTGATGAGCGATAAATCAAGTGTAAACCTAGTTGTTTTTTGGCAGTTTTCTCATCCTCTGATTGATGTATCCAAGTATCCAAAAGAAGTGTTATCTTTTCCTAAAAATAAATTCATGGCTGGTTGTACTCTGTGTGACATCACAGCTGTTAGCTAGAATAGATGCTAAGATTTGTCCAAATATTGATCCGTGTTTTTCATCTTTTTCATGTTTTTTTTACCAATCACAACTGGGCTTTGGCATATCTCACAATTTTAAAAAAAAATCGTTTTTTTACAATGATAAATTGCGTTTATTTCTATTCCACTATTGTTTGTTCCAAAATTAATAAATAAGAAAAAAATGATAATTAAATGCAATTACTGTGTACAGTTTAGTGATAGAAATCACTGGTTTAAAAGGTGTTGTTGTAAGTACAACAAACAAATTCATCATACGTTTTGTTGATAGCACATGAAGGTACTTTTTTTATTTTTTATTTCCTGAATACAGTTTTTACATTTTTTACAAATTGTGCACAAGTAGTCCGCCTCCCTCGAATCTTTTTCTATACAACATTTTTAGATTACGGGCCATAATGAATGGAAAGGTTTTTTAAACATCCATTTTAAAGTTTGTCTCCAGTGTCCTAGTAGATTCATGCCCAGACTTTGACTAGACCATTCTAACGCGTTAGTAAGCTGTTCGTCACAAGTCTTCTGTTTCCATTAGCCATTTTAGATTCAGCCTAGGAACTCTGTTCAGTTTTCCCTTCCCTAAATTAATTTACCTTGAATTTTCTCCAATTTTGTCAGAATGTTTGCCTCTACTTTGTTGGCGCTAAATATATCTAATATAACCAGTTTCCACTAATAAGGGAGAAGTTTATCATTAGCATTAGCTACCATCTTGGTTTAAAACTTGTATTTGTATTTGATTTGAATTCAGGTCAACTCATAAAAAAAAGAATCATTTAAAATCATTAATAAGATTCAATAAGGACAAAATCTCAAAACCCTAGTCTAAGAATAGCCTAGCCAAAGGGCAGAGCTTATTAGCCAATAGCGTTTTTTGCGTTGGGTTTTGCAGGACACAGATAAGGCTGTGAAATGGGCTTTTCTTGAGTCAAAGGAGCCGAGTTCTCCAGGCAGCTTTAAACACTTTATTTGCATGTAATCTTGTGCGTTGTTTTTTTTTGTCTCATTGTAACAGGGTGGCTAGCGTTGCGTGTCTCATGCGGCGGTGGTTTACTTCCCGCTTGGCATCGGTTTGCTATGAATCACGATGCCGCTGCCTCCATTTCAAATTCATTTCTAATCGTGTGGTCCACCAGATGGATTTGATGGGTGGGTGATGGTGCGCACGGGAGGGGGGTGATGCTGCGTGTATCTCTCTGAAGAGGACTATGCGGAGGAGTTGTTGTGCTTCTAGTCACCGGGAGGGACCGTCACATCTCTGCGAGGGCCACCAGACGCACAGTTGACTTTTGCTATTGACCCCGTCTGCCCTGTGGGATCAGCCCGACTCTGTTGGTGTACACATTCTGCATGGCACGCCAGGCTCAGTGTTTTGTGTGTGTGTTTGTGTGGTTATTGCGTGACGCACATTAATAACAGTCACACAGTTGTCGGCCATTGACCCTTCCTATGCCGATAGCACCTCATTTTAACTTCTGTTTTTTGTCTCATTAGGACCCATCGAGTTTGAAGAATGCAACACAGCCATTGCAACAGAAGGTAGAGCTTCAACTGAACGTTTAGCCTGGATTTGTTTTTGGCAGTTTGAAGTGAAATATAGGAAGCTAATAAAAAAAAGAGTCTGTGTGGGAGGAAGAACAGATAGTTTGGTTTGTCAAAACGCTTTGTTTTGTTTTAAGGTGCCAAACCTAGAAAGAGGAAAACATTTGGGATTCCCGGCCGCAGGAAAGACAAGGACACGGACTCGACGTAAGTTTGAGCTTCGGTTCAAAGCGCAGTTCGTGCAGTTCTACTCCTTATTTTGTAAATCTTTGTACATCAACGTGGCTGTTTTCGTCTTTCAGTGAGTCGACAGAAGTCGAAGCTGCTGTGAGTATAAAGTTTATTACAACAGACGTCAGCTGCATGCTTGATCTTCCTGAGTTTCCTTTGGAATTGTTTCATGTCGGTGCGGTCTGTTGTTTTGATGTCAAACTACAACAGGTGGACCGGACCGTTGTTCTTTTTCCTCTGCCATGTGTTACTCCGCGCCACCCCCTCAGTTCTCTCTTGTTTGTTTTGTACATTCATTCATTGCTCTGTTTTGTTCACACAGAACACTGCCAATGGTGCTCCCCCAGGATATTATGGCTCCATAGACATCCAGAATGCTGTAAGCAAGCTAATTACCCCACACCTGCCGACATGCATTTAGGAACCGTCCACATGGACGTCTGTAAAAGTAGAAAATAGGGACACAATTTTATCTTACTGAATAAAACAAATCATATAACTGGTATTTTGATATGTTCAATGTAGTTTTGTCAAAAGATTCTGAAATTTCATTCATAACTTAAAAATAATTGATTGTTCTTTATAAAGTTTTGTATTGTTTTACTTTGTTTTATAAATGTCATATATATATATATTATATTATATATTTTTTTTATTTATTTATTTATTTTATTTTATTTTATTTTATTTATTTTTTTATTTTATTTTATTTATTTGTCTGCAGAGAAAACTTGCTCCCATGCCTGAAAAGTTATTCCACGTATGAAGGCTTTTAAGGTTGTATCTTAGAAACATTTTGTATAAAAATATATATATATATATATATATATATATATATATATATATATATATATATATATATATATATATATATATATATATATATATATATATATATATATATATATATATATATATATATATAT
>JAVLVB010001034.1:1895305-1910645 GCA_032876305.1 Orestias chungarensis | reverse complement strand
GTTTAGCTATTAGTTAGTTGAAAATCCAAAATAAGTACTGTTCTTTAAGTTGACTTATTTTTAATTTTGTTTGAACCTTATTCTGATCTTAACTGTTAAAATTGTATTGGTTTGTGTTGGTAACATTTTTGGATGACCATCAACTAAAATTGGCTAAAAGGTTTAATGTTGCTGTTAAAAATGTAAACATTTGACAGATTGTTCATCTAAATCCAATATTTCAGTATTAGTTTCTTACAAGAATGTTCTAGACCTTTGAGGGTGCATCGGTATGAAAAAATAAAGTTTGTTCTCGAAACTTTTTGTTGAGCATCCAACATCCTACTAAAGCTTAGGTATATTTATTTTTTATTCTGTGCTTTTAAAGATTTTATAAGGTTCTTGGTTTATTGCGTAAGCACAAAGCTCAACAAGAGAGGTTGGGGTAAAAAGAAAAAACAAGTTATGCTCTGGAAGCAGTTGATAAAAAGCAGAAATCTTTTTCAGAAAGCTAACACGTTATGATTTTTGCATTTAACGCTTATTATATGATTTTATAATTAACAGTGACATTTTTTTAATTTACAGCTGGTTTTTTTTGTCTTTACAGAATGTTCCCCGAGTTGATGCAGAGGGTTTCTGCATCAGGCCAGAAGTGAATGAAAACGATATCCTTTTTCACTGCCTCATGATGCTGCTTCTCTCTTTCCGTGGGCTTTGATCTGGTTGTGCTTTTGTTATTTTGTCCTTAACACATCTCCTCACATCCCAAAGACAACTCCTTCTACTCGTCCAGCGATTCCGAGGACGAAAATGAGCCCAGGAAGTTCCACGTGCAGATCAAGCCCGTTGAGCCCAATAATGGCATGCAGCAAAACCGAGCAAACATCGACGAGCTCAAAGCCTCCATCGGGAACATCATCCTGTCGCCTTCGACCTCGGTATGCTTCGAAAGATGTGCTGAAAACAACTAAATACATTATTTTAGCCAACCTGTGGATGTTATTATACAGCGGAAGGCCACTCTGCCTTTCTAACACTAGAGGGCAACAGGAGAACACCTAAAATTAAAAGGAGAGCAGGAGAAGTGTTTAGTATGTTTAATGTATTTTGTTATATTGGAAATAATTCCTAACATAATATCTGAGTTAGTTAATATGGCACATCAGCTTCCAATTTAATAATTAACCTGTCAACACTTATTCCATTCGTTGTTCTTACTTTGAATGTTGTTTAATATGAATAGACTCTTTTTTTTTTTTTTTACTTCCATGGACTTAGGATTCATTTCACTTGTGATTTCAGGGCCTCATGCTCATAAAGATTCACTCAGTATTTCTTTTAATGCACTTTGCTCAACTCCCGACTTCCCCCAGGCAGCCTCTCTTTCAGCTTCTTGTCCTCTTCCTTCACTCCATCTCTGAATTGCTCTCCGCTGGTCTACGAAAAATAGCTGAAGTCATTCAAACTCTGCCTATGTAAAAAGTGGAAGTCCAAAGTGTTTGGCTATGAGGTGGTTAAGCATGTTGTGAAGAAGCTGGCTGATCACTAAATGGTATCTCGCTTTTCACAGTTTTTTTCCAGGTCTCTTGTTTACTTTCATCTCTTAGTTCTGCCCTATTTTAGACGCTTCTGTGTTGTGGCTTTATTTTTTAATTTGCTAGAGATGCAGATATCATTCCCAGCTTTCTTTGAAAACTAAGCTGCTGCGTTAACAATATATATTTTTTTAATTCTAAGTGTCAGAACAAGAACAATCAAAAACATGCCACGTTATGTGGTATGGCCCAAACATTTATTCAATTTTTATCAAACTTAAAGAAAAGAAGAGAATCAGAGTTAGTTATTGTGCTTCAAGAACCAAAAATACTGGGATTTCTTTGTTGTCATGACTGTAATGAGCCAGAAATAATTATCCTGATAGAATGACCACCCACTAAACTAATGACAACACAAAGTTAAAGAAAGAATAGGAAAGTGACTTAGTCCTAAAACTGATTAATTAAGTGGATAAAATAATGCAGTAGTTTTATCAAACAGATTTTAGAAATGAGAATCAGAACCAATGAAGAGAAGATGAAGGTCCTGATTTTTTCTTTCTTTTTCTTTACTTTAAAAAAAACAAGAAGAGAGAAACTCTCATGTGCTACATGAGAAATTGTGACCAAGTACTAAGTTGTTAACCATTACATGAGTTTTTTTAAACCTTTGTTAGTGTATTTGTAGGTCAAAAATAGTGGGATGTTGTTGCAATACAATAAATTCATAATAAAAAAAATAAAAAATGTATTGATCAGTGCCAATCAAGGCAAAGCTTTCAGATCACTGAACTGTTCTAGTTTTCCTGTTTTCCTTCTTCTGGATAAAATTATGATAAAAGTAAGTTTCTTTAGAAACAAACAAATTTTCTAATTTTAATGTAAAAAAAAAACAACCACATGGAGAATATGTATATCCATGTTGATATGAAAATTTTCAAGATACAATAATATTTCTGAACTCAGTAGCTGTATTAAATAATGCCACTATTATATTTGCCATCATTTCACTTTTGTTAGTTTTTTTTTCACCCTGATTTCCAACCACAGAGACACTGTGCACCCAAGGTGGTTCGCACCGTAGCTTCATCTGGACTGAATTATTGAGCGCTGTTCTCGTTCTCTGTCGTTGGCGTTCTGTTTCTCGCCCCCCCGCCACTGCTGGTTTTTCTGTCTTTTTCATTTCTTCTCCCATTCGCTTCTCCCACTGTGGCGTTCCCTTTTATTGAAACTGCAGTGGAAGCCGTGTGAGTGAGCGTAAGTGTGTGTGTGTGTGTGGCCAGCAAGAGCTGTAATTGAACCCATTTGCCGCTTAGCGCCTGTGGGACTAAGCTTCGGCCTCGCAGCTCTACGGTGGTTAAACGTTTTGCTGTGTTCCTTTAACCCATTTTGTTTCTTTTTTCTCCCCTTCTCCCCCCGACAGCTTCTCTAACCTTTTCTTCTTGTGAGAAATAGTTTTTTTATTGAAACTGAAGTTGCTCTTGGTTGGGCTGCCAACCCCCCCCCACCCCCGAGAGCTTACCTTGCGTATCTTGTGTTTCGCAGCAGGACGTGGCAGATTTATATCTGAGGGAGAAAAAAAAACAAAACCGGCTATGTAAAGGAAATGGGTGAAGTGTCGGGCCACGCTCTCCGTTGTCCCCGACTGATCGTTGTCTCGGCTTAAATACACTGTTTTGAACTGCTGGATTCTTCACCCTAAGTTTAACGTCTGGTATGTGTAAGTCCAGAGTCGTCCTGTGATTTACTATCGTTAACTGTGAGGTGGAAACTTCTCGCTGCCACTGAGGTTCATTCATGCCGTCATTTCCCAAACCTTAACATATTCTTTAAGCATTTAATTTAGAATTTTGGAAATTAAATAAGATTTTAAGAACATAATATTCGAAAGTAATGATGTTTTGGGGCTTCAGATTCAACAAGTGAAATATGAAAAGCATTCCCTGACCCTTAAAATATTACATTCCAGTTATTTGAAAAAACTTTCAGTGCCTTATTTTTGGAAGATCAATTTTTTCCACCTAAACTCTAATACTACTTGTAAAGTGCTTTTTTTTTTTTTTTTTTTTTTTTTTTTTAGTAAAAAATAGGGCAGCGTTTTGAAGTGAAGGATACATTGTTGTCCGCTTTGTACAAATGCAAATCCTGCATTTTGAAGATGATAACGTTTTACGGGGACATCATTGTGCTGTGATGATGAACAGATGCTAAAATCTACTACAGGAGGGTAAAACGTTGAGGCTGTGGTGGAGTCATATTTTAGAATCTAATTGGCAACCAGTGGCAGGGTTTGAAAACTGGTGAGCGCTCACAGAATCGATCCTACTTTGAGGGTGATTTGGAGATGTTAAAATAAGGGAGGGCGTTTATCCTATCATCTAAATCTATTGTGATAGATTTCTATTCATGATGAAACTTGTGACTTGTCATCCCAATATTACATTAAGATTAATGAAACTGGGTGGTTTGCAATTTTTACTTTTTTCCCCAGCGTTTTTTGTTTCCATTAGAGGATTGCTTTAGTAGAAAACTGAGATTAAAAGCAGTTAGTGCAGTTTAGTAATAGAATTCACACTTCTTTGTTTTACCGGTGTCCCAAAGAAGCCTTGTTGATGTTTTTCAAGAGCATTGTTTGTGTTTGTTATGAGCACTTGTATTATTATCATCTGTACCAAAAAATTCCATGATCAAATTTTAAATCCATTTCACCTAACCCTATTTGAAGGTGTGAGGGGGGGGGGGGTGCTGAAGACCTATGCACACCACATTTTTTGAAATGGGAGAAGTAGAAATACTTTTTAAAAGCCCAATCTCTTAACCAGTCCTTTTTTTGCACGTGTGTTTTCAGGGACAAATGCGGAGGAACCAGTCCAGTAAGTAGTTTTTGATTTTCCTCTAACCTTTTTTTGTGACTTTGTGTTTCTGGATTGAGAGCAAAGACTCAAAGGCTGAATTTTTGTTGGTTCAAGTTGTTCCTAAAGAAAAAAAAAAAAAAAAAAAAAGAACATCAAGCCAGCACCAACAAATCCCAAGAAAAGTAAATAACTACTTTTTATTATTATTATTATAAATAAGCATAAGCGATGCTTTTCTCCTACTAGTACAGTTGGAACAAAACGTTTAATCAGCTGGATGTTTTGAGTCGGAACTTTTGTCCTTCGCAAATTTGGTGAGTTTTTATGTGTATATATATATATATGGAATTCATAACTGCGATTTTTAAAGCAAACACAATGTATCAGAAACATGCTCACCACATAACCGGGTAGGATCAACACTCCTGTGTGACAGTGCACAGCAGTTTGATAGCGCTGAGCTTTACACGAAGTAAAGCAAATCACTAACAAGTTATTCTTTGGCTTCTCTTTCAAAAGGACAAATTGAAACGGCTCACATTTTAGATGACAAATCTGCAAGGGTCTCGTGTGATGTAGCGGGTTTGATCTAGATGAGGGACTTTCAGAGCAGTTCAGACCGCATCTTTTCAGGCCGCGTTGTGACACACAAGGCCGCGTGTGCATGCAATTAAAAAGGATTTGTTACGTCAATAGAACCAAAACATTTGGAAAATAGCAGTAATCCCCCCCCCTCCTCCAAAAAATCAACACAAAAAATAAAATAAAAACAGGTGCTTGGTCTAGTACACCGGTACCACAAGACAAGGCAACAGGATTGTTTTGTTTGACCTGCTAAATCCTTGACATCTGCTCTGCAAAGCTCTGTGTGACAAGTTCAAAGCCAGATATAAATTCCAACCAGAAAAAAATAATAAACTACTGGAACATGTTGGATTATTGAGTTTGGTAAGAGTATGCATATGTCTTTATACATATGCATACTCTTACCAAACTCAATAATCCAACTAGTTCCAGTAGTTTATTATTTTTTTCTTTATACATAATAATAACCTCATTGTCTTTAATGCATTTAACAGCATTGATATCGCATGTGTTTGTGTGTTTAGCTTCTCTCATGTACATCCGTGTTTTTCTTTGCATTGGCTGTGACTTATTTGGCAGAATTTAAACAAACAATGTAGAATACAATTTTTTTTTTTAACTTTCTGCAGAAAAAAAAAAGAATTTCAGCGTTGATGAATTTGCACAAGGTGATAGCATTCAAACTATACTCTGCATACACTTAGGGTTTACAGGAGTATCTACCTTAAGATCTAAGGCTAAGATTGAGTATGTTTTAACTACAGTTGTTGGCCAGCCCACCTGAAGGGAGGCTTTTACACTCCCTCTGCAGCAAGCCAACCCCCCCCCCCCCCCAATAATATCACTGAAATTGATCTCTCACTGCAAACTTCTGCTGTCCTTTTTTTGTCCAATTTACTCACATGAACTGCTTTGAATTTGGGTTCTCCTATATGCATCTTCCTACCAAGTCCGTATTGGTACAGTTCTAGTCAGAAGCCTATATCCACTCACCATGGACTCGAATGTCAAACATACTTTTTTTGTTTTGTTTTGTTTATCCTATTGTGGGTTGTCTGTAATCTACATCGGTTTAGAATGATGTATAACTGTTTAGTTTTTTTTTTTTTTTTTAACTGGCACCTCTTTTTTTTTTAAAGTTTTAAAGTTTAAATGAAGCCAAATGCCTTTTGCAGCCATCACTGATTTGGAGAAAGTCAGTATTCTTTACACCTTGCTGGGCACCAAAAAGGTCCCGTAGCACGATGCTGCCAACACCATGCTCAACAAGCTGCTGTGGGGCTTTCAGATTTGATTCCTCTTAGTTGCAGTCTCTGAGTCCAAGGCAAAATTGGTTTCCCTGCGGATACGCACACATCCTTCCCAGGACTTTCCAGTCTATAATAAGCATTGCTAGCCAGTGGTATTCTTGTTCCACCCTGGAATGAAAACTATGTGTGTGTGTTTAAAACTCCTGATCAGAGCCGTGCTGGATAATTGAGATGCACTGTAGCAATTTAGAGAGGGGTTCAAAATAACAATGCCTGATGGGGCACTTGCTTTGTGACCAGATCCAACCAAAACCCTGGTTTAAACTGCTTCTAATGTATTAAAAGCCCATTACTGTATTAACACCTTGGAAGTACTTTGGTGATATAGGGTTGTAATGTCTAAGGCAGACATGATTTTTTTTTCAAATGGTACCAGTCAAAGGTTTGGAAACACTTTGTTGTAGTTATTTATTTTTCGTAATCTGTTGTGTTCAGACCTTTGACTCGTACGATATCTATCTAACTCAGTGGTAGGTGGTAGTTTTCTTGAGTTTATGTCTAAGGTGAGGGAAATGGAAATGGTTATATTTCCTTTAAAATCATTTAACCACATACAGCATAACTGTAGATCTTCATCTGTGCTCGTCTCCCTACAGATGACGAACTAGCAAAGTCCAGAGGGTCAACACCGTTCGAGTGAGTTGAGCAAAAAAGACTACTTTCTATTTCATGTTTACAACCAAAATGATATCTACCTCATGATTTCAGTTGTTCTGATTTTGACATTTTTCTCACTATGTTTCTTTTCCGTTTGTCCTCTGGCAGGCTGACCAACAATGATCTTCTCTCTCTGGATCCCTTTAGCTCTACTTCAGGAATTGGATCATCCTCTGTGTCATCCACAGCAGGTAGCCGCAAAAGCCTCAACGCAACATCTACCCTTTACACGTTATTCTGCAGATTATGTTCTTTAATAGGTTATTTAGGGGTGTCCCTCACCACCAGTAAGGTTTTTTGTTTTTTTTAGGGGGGGGGGGGGTGTCACGTTTAATTTAAAGTTATTTTCTTAAACATATTAGGTCTTTGTTCCATTTTAAATTATCATATATCAAAAAAATGTAAACACTGAAATGGTTCAAGACGTATTTTAAACCTGTTTAAGTTCATCTTCTAGATGTTAAAACACAGCATTAGGAGTGTTGTATGGCATCATGCTGCCCCACAGCATGATGCCACCATTTCCATGCCTGACTTTTGGTGCAGTTTTGTTCTTAAAGTTTGAACTTGAATCCCACCCATCATACTTCTTGTTTTTATAGCTAAACAGTTCAATGAGGCTCTGGTCAAACAGAAAGACTTTTCCAAATGTCAAGTGGTTTGAAGACTTAAATAGCTGACAATTCTGGTCACGGTTAAATGAGTTTATTTGGAAACAGCAGTTAAATTATTGACATAATAGTTCCTAGCTAGTTTGTGAAGTTTCCTATATTCTTATAGTGGCAGTCTCACACAAAGTCAAAAACAAGCTTTTAAAAAAATTACCTATTTATACTTGTTTCCTGCTGTGGAGATCTGGAATTGTGGAGTCACATTCCAATCGTAGCATCATAAACTTTGGATCACACCTGTAAATGTTACAATAATCCCATTGGCTTTCTTTTGACTCTTTCATTGATTGGCTCTTCTCTTAGCTTTACCTTGTGCACCTTTAGCTTAAAAAGCTAAAAACTACATAGTAAAAACATTTTCTGAATTTTTAAAGTTTTTTTTTTCTAAACGTTGCTGGTGCTACTTTTTTATTTAAAACTCCAGTAAGTAAGGGCTATTACCATGTCTTACATAATTAATACACGATTAAATTGGTCTGAAACCAGTTTCTATCAGCATTTGGCCGGCTGCTTTGAAAATATAAAATACACATTTAAAAACGGAGTTTTAACGGTCTTAATATGGTATAAACATAATCTAATTATATTACAGAAAGTATAAATGATTAAAAGGTTAAGAAAAAGCACTGCTGTGCATTGTACTTGTGAAAAAATGTTGAGTTGATAGTCATGTAAATCGTACTTAAAAATGTTGTCAGCCGAATATGTTATTTTTAAACAGCTGAATTTGAGAAATGTATTGGGTAGTCTTCCTCACTGTACAAGTTACTGTACAGAGGAGTTGTTTTGATCTGTTTCAACATGTATGCATGATTGGAATGAAATGGTTTTCTTGTAAAGCACCTTAGCACAACATGTGTTGTTAATTGGCTCTATGTAAATAAACGTAAGTGAATTGTATTGAGTCAAACTTCCATCCAACTGCAGATAAAAGTGTAAAAATTTCTTTAAAAAAATCAGAAAGCAAAATAAATCATTGTCACAGCCAAAGTCTGGATTTGACGAAAAGAAAGCAATACATTTCCCATTTTCTTTCCCTTTTTTGTGTAGAGCACAACCTTGACCATTTTTTCGTATGGTTTTACATCTACCGTATGTACAGTAGAACACTGTTTAACTTTCCCATCACACTTGCTATAAATACTTGCACTTAAAGTCGTTTTTTTTACTTGGAGCACTAAACAGGTTTCTCATGCTTTACAAGCCTGACACCAGCTTTTAAACAGAGTGACATTAGCACTGATCCGTTAACAAGGTTAAACGTAATCCACAGTTAATTGGCACCTAGTCGAGGTCAAAAGGTCGGCCATAAAGCCCACATGCACGTATGTTGTCAAACAAAGTCTCATTACTGTCAAAGGTCGCGGCTTTGAAATCAAAAGAGCATCAAACAATGACCCGATTTGGATGCTGCGATGACGAGCACATGTCTTAAGTCTACAGAGTAGCTGTGTTATGATTCTTAAACACACACAGGGCCTTGTAGTGTAAGATTACTGAATTAAGTATTCTGATCAAGTGTATTTGTGCATTACTGCTTTGAAAATGGAGAATGTTTTTCCTTGGGCTAATCTGTATTCATGGCACTTAATGTTGGTCTTTATGTTCCTCTCACCTGTTCTTGTCAGACCTTGCCTCTGTCTTCTTTCCAATCCCCTCATCTCCATCTTTTCTGATGAATGACTCTGAGGTCTTTCTGCCAGAGGCCCCAGGTAAAACAAGTGTGCCTCTTTCGTCTCAAAGAGGAATACTAACCTGAACGTGAGGCATTCATCAACAAATGACTCCCATAATTTTACCATAAAAAATGTTGTTCCCATTCTTACATAGAAGTGCTATTTTCTTCACATTTACGACAAAATTATATTCTGGCTTGGTCACATTATTAATGTGTTAATTTTACTTTTTGAAAGTTTACTGTAAGCACGAGGCTCCTTGTTTATAGTGACTGCACTGTACCTTTGAAAACTACAATAGACGCATATATTCAATAGTAATGATAGTAATATTTAATGTCCGACCCATCTAAAGGTAATATTGTTATATTTTGCAAACCACCATCTAGAAAAGACTTTACCTGGTGGCTTCCTCTGTGCCTCTTTACTCTCACAACTAGCTGCCTACGCTAGCTATGCTTTCTATGGCAACGTATTTTAATTATAACGAATGTTATCAGAATTTTGTCATAAAACTATATAGGCGAATGCAAAACCAATGCTAAATGCATAATAATAGCTTTACTCAACAGACAAATAGGGCTTCACCGATTAAGACTTACTCACTTCAGAATGCTGAATCCTTGAAATACTCTCTTTACAAAAAAATCTATCTAGCAAATATTTAACCACATGCAAGACTTTTTAAGTGTGTTCAGCTTTCCTCAGGAGAAGTACGGTTTTGGGGGGAAAAACGGTTAAATGGAACAAAAGTAGCACTTTAATGTTTTAATGTCACAGAAAATTATGAAAACAAACTGACCAAAGTGATTGCTAACCCTGGTTTATGATTCACCTGAATGACATAACATCTAATGTCTTTATCTTTGTTTGATACTCTAATTGTTAATTAATTTATAAAAAACCTGTGATGTTTCCCTTTACCCTTAGCTATAGGTTTAGTTGTTAGGTGTTGGTGTGCTTTTCTACTAAAAAGTGTATTTTATCAGAGTAAATTTGTTTACTGTGTTGTGATTATCTTTATTATATACCACAGATGCTTAGTTTATCAGATAAAATCATATGCTCTACTTTTTTTAACCTTTAATGCCTCTGTCAATCACGTATCTTCCTTCAGTCGACACTATGGGCCGCTTTACCCCAGTGGCAGGGAGCCAGCTGTCCAAAGACGTCTCCTCTTTCTCTTCCTCCACCACCTCCCCCTGGGATTCCCCTGAAAACACTTCCCATGAGCCAAAGCTCGCACCGGTGAGGGCCCAGAACGCCCCTATCACCCAGCCTACTGAGCCAATAGACCCCATCAAGACCCCAACCTCTGCCAGTCCGCAAAAGACCCCGAACTATGCCGATAGCTCTTCCACGGTATCCTGGTCCCAGAGCCAGTGGATTGCTTTAGGAGAAAACTCTGCCCTGCCTTGCCGCCATGGCTCCGGTTCTTCTGTAGCAGAGTTGCAGAGGGTGCAGGCAGGCTTCCGCAGGTCAAGCCGCTTTCTGTCAGATAACTCTGCAGAAGCTTTCAAAGCAACAGCTGGGGAAGTCAGAGAGGCCAGCAGTGTCTGTTTCACTGACGTCTTCTCTGATAGGACAGTAGCGGCCGCCGCAGCGATCAAAACATTTACTGGTAACGGTCATGTTGATATGCGAGACATGCATTATGCCTGAAGTTTGGAGTTTAGTTTTTTTCATTTGATTTTGCCTGGAAGTCGTGTTTGATATTTCCATTTATTTTAACTTTTATGTTGTTTTGCTGATGCTTTTCTGTTCCTGCTACCTGATATGCAACATTTCAACATTTTTGTTTGGTAAATTTATTTTGGATTGTACTTTCTGCATTTTATTTGATCTTTCTGGTTATTTTTATTTTTTTGGATTACGACTGTGTGACGCATGAGAGCCCTGCATTCCACTAAGCACACACCTGCATGTTTGTACCTCGCCATAGATTTTGACTCTTAACGTGAGTGTATGTTTTCTATCCAGTACCAGTACCAAACCGACCTACGACCCCTCTGGCCGCCGGAGCCCTTGTCCCACCGCCACGTCCCTCTTCTAGACCAAAACTTCCCACTGGAAAGCTCACAGGAATCAATGAAATAGTACGTAATCGTATCACTTCGTTATTGCTGTGGGAGTTTGCGTGCAGCGCCTCTGCTAGTATGGCGGATAGAGCAGCAGGTATTTAGGTCCTTCATTTGCGTGGCTTTACAAGTGAACATTTTCAAGTTTGAGC
The DNA here is from genome assembly GCA_032876305.1 of Orestias chungarensis. NCBI lineage: Eukaryota > Metazoa > Chordata > Actinopteri > Cyprinodontiformes > Cyprinodontidae > Orestias > Orestias chungarensis. The sequence goes on along the minus strand of JAVLVB010001034.1, from coordinate 1,899,144 downwards.
CCTTTTTGGCAGGTTTCACTGCATGTTTTCAGTTGTTTTGCAGCTCAGGCTTTGTTTTGGGTATATTTGTCAAATCCTAGCTGAAAAGGCTTATTGAGATCCCGGGTTACCTTCCATGTAATTCTGTTTGTCAACACATAAATCCGTAAACGGACTGAGGGCAATTTGTATTTTTATAAGGTAACAGGCTCTTTGTTATTGTTTTTAGAAAGTTTATGCTAAAAACCTAGTCTTTACTATTGCCCCTAATACAAACTGAAATTATGACCTAATACCTAAAATCTTCTGTCATTTAAATCTGACATCATTAATTCCTTATACTGTAAATAAAACTTGTTAGAACGTATATATTCATTTTAATAATTTAAATCTTTCAGTTCTTATCCTTCCAAGTTGTCTAGTATGAATTCTTTCTAAGGTTGTATCTGTATTTAAACCTCAATCTGATCCATTATTCTGATTGGCCTTTTCTCCGCTACACTGTAAATATTTAACATGAAGTGCCCTCCTATGCTTTATGTACTGTGTTTTAGTTTTATTGTAGCAATTTTTAAAATTTGCCTTTAATATTAGCAGTGTTAAAACAAGAACCTGTCAAAGTGGTAGAAAATATTTCAAATTTCTTGTTTAATTATCCTTAAATTGTTAAAGGAGAAGGTTTCTTATAGATATTGATGGCGTGTTGTACGAGTCCTATCAGTGTTTAAATGTAGTTGACCTTCCACCTTCGAGCAACGTTTGTCTGCTATTAGATATTTGTTCATTTATTTTTTTTTATTTGTGTCATCTTTAAATCCCTTTAGGTTCGGCCTTTCAGTCCACCCAAAGCGTCCAACGCCAGCCCGCCTCTGACGGCGCCACTCGCCCGGGCTGAAAGCTCTTTTTCTTTGTCCTCAAACACATCACTCAGCATGGGGAACACGCCCACTTTTGGTAGGATCGTTCTCTACACGTGTTTGACACCTATTTGAAAAAAAATCTCCCTCTCCTGCTTTTATCTCACCCTTCTCTTCTTCAACTTCTTCGCTGCCTTTCGTAAACTGTTTTTTTCACGGCACCATGATGTGTTTTCTGTACGACATTCTCCCCTTGCTGTCTTTCCTTCACTCCTCTTGCTGCAGGAGCTGAACACACTTTTGCTTCTTCCGTCTGCTACTCAGGCTCAGTCTTCAGCACCTTTTCTCCTCATATGCCTCTTAACCAAAGTGAGTCTGCCTTTTCAAATGTGATCCCTTTTTTTGATGCCTTTTTTTTTCTCCTTTTGTAATGCTCATTGTCAACATCTCGTTTCTTTGTTCATTTCATTTATTGCAATTTATGCAAGTGTACAAAAGTCTTGAGCCAACCCTCATCTTTTAACACGCCGCTCCCAGTGAGCCAGACCTTCTCATAAAGGGACCGGAGGAAAGGCTAATTGGACTTTGAAACCTTTGACTTCAACAATCACAGCCAAACAAAAACAGCCCTTCTTGTAGAGATATGTTTAAAGCTGTAAAGAATGTATTTTTTAAGAGCATTCAATCAGTTGGTTTGGAAGAAAAACTAACTAAAAGGACAATTTTTACATTATGGCTCCCTGCAGAATAAAGTGACATCTTGTCGTCATAAAGTCTCATTAACAACATATAAGCACCATCTACGGGTCAGGAAAAAGAGCTCTCTGTCCAACCATCACAAATGTAAAGAAGAGATTTAATAAACTTTGATGTATGTGTGTTTTCATTGGACAAGAACTTTGAGTGTTTTCACAAAAAACACTCTAGTTGTGCTTGGCCTGAAGGAAAGGAGGTGAAAATGGTACCTCACAAAATTCATCACCCTGATGCTGGGGGCCCTGCTTCTCTACCACAGATTGCGGAAACTGTGATAGGTATTTTTAGATAGAAATGTCGGGTGGGGTCTTGTAGCATGTGGCTAACAATATTAACCAATTGCGAGCTGAAAAGTAGAGAGTGCTAAAAAGGGTCTAGATAATCTAGTCAAGGTGCAGAAAATATTAAAACTTGCTATTTTCTGTTTTCTCTTACACGCCGGTATTCAAAAGTAATTTATTTGATGATCAAACTAATAACACTATGAAACAGTCTTGCAAATAGTCAGAAATACATGGACAAACTGTCGGTAACCTAAAATTAAAAAAAATCTTGGAATTAGCAAAGTATCACTTTAAGAACTTGGATGAGTGTTAATTCAAGACTTTTATTCGCAACACTTGCTCTTTGTTGTTAATCTCTGTGTCAGATCACTCGTGTTCATTCAGGGCTCACTGCCACCATCGCCACACTTTTAGCAAAGTGTCTCAGCATCACATCTCCTCCTCACGCTGCGCTCTCTGGGTTTGTGTGTTTCCCCCCACCCCCCCACCCCATACCTTTAATGTGGTGTAAAGAGGATGATTTGTTTATAGCCAAGCGGCCTGCCTTTGAGAAGCGATGTGAAGCACCGGCAGGTATGGATGGGGTTCTCGTTGGAGCACGCTTCTTTAGTGTTTTTAGATGAACTAGAAACCTACTATCAACAGCCTGCCTAAAAACAGAAATAACTGGCGGCTAAACACGTGATGGTCTGCACTAGTAGCAGACGTGTCTAGGCTGCTGTTTCATTAACATTTATGCTTATTATGTTTTTTACATCGCCTCCTGTCATGAAAAGCTTTTATTTGAAATTATATAAAAATGCTAATTTTTGGGCTTTTTGTCTTCTACTTCGATCTGCAATGTCCGCTCTCTATGTTCATAACTGCAAGTGAGTCCATCTAAAACCTTATGTGCGTTTCTTGATCTAAAATTGTACTTTTTTTGCTCTACTACGGATGATCTGATAAAAACAAACCTTGGTAATTCCGACCGCTTCCAAAGTCACATCTGCAGCCGAGACAACCCGATGTCTCTAACTCTGAGCCTTGCTCCTTTTTCAGGGACGTCCCGCGGCCCCAGCCCTGTGACCCTGGCATCCCAAGATGCTTTGCCCATTGCCGTGGCCTTCACAGAAACCGTTAATGCTTACTTCAAAGGAGCTGATCCTGCTATGTGAGTCTCACATGATACTCAAAGGCCATGGCACTGATCTCCACATACGCATGTTACTTTTTTATGGGATTTTTTGACTTTTATTTTATTTTATAGCTCATAGTTACTATACTGCACATTCTTTAGAGTTCTGCCTGCAAAGCGTCGCTGCCTTGTCTATATATGTAAGGCTTTGCACGAGTCTGACACTGTTCTTTCAGGATGGATGACCTACATGAGGCAGATTATAGTCTGGGGCAAAGCAAACATACAGCCTTTTTATTGGTGAGCTGCTGCCCAAATTGCTGCTGCGCAGGAGGCTTATTTTTTCAGGGATTAGCGAATGGAACATTTCATAAGCAATGCAGCGAAGACGCACCGCAAGGTTGAGAGCCACTGTGGGCCACTAGCACCACAGCAGCACTCCCTCTGATGATCGACTGCGTTTTATATTACACCACTGAAGCATGCACATCTACAGAATATTACATACCGACTAAATCAGCCCCACATTTTAAAGGTAAAGCAAAAAAAAAGAAGCAAACCTGTGGTCATATCAGAGGATCATGGGGCCAGAAGTTTCAGAGTAGGACCAAATGGGTCTAGTTTAATGGGAATTTCTTTAGATGCAACCTTTTTTCTGGTTAATTTGGAATTAGCACAGTTGTTGTAAAGATGCTAATTAAGATGGAAGGGGCTACCTTGATTAATAGTGTCTTTTTGAAATGTAAGAAAAAATGACAATGAAACAAACATGTATTCTATTATTTATATATATATATATATATATATATATATATATATATATATATATATATATATATATATATA
>JAVLVB010001034.1:1877580-1888009 GCA_032876305.1 Orestias chungarensis | reverse complement strand
ATATATATATATATATATATATATATATATATATATATATATATATATATATATATATATATATTCAATTAAAGCAAGATAGAATTTTGAGAGTTTTAGTGAATGTGATTTATTTTATTTTTTTTGAAAATTCTGCCCACGTTCTAATCAAAAGTTTCAAATTTAATAAAAGAAAAATTATAGAATTGCTCTGAATTTAATCAGCACTCAGTCAGCAACAGAGGAAAAAAATAAAAATAAAACATCTTGAAGCTGCACCTTAAAAACCCCCGAACCTGCTTATAAACACCCTCATTTGACAAACTAAACAGTCAAACCTGTAAAGTTAAACACGGCGAAGCTACATGATAAAAATAACAAATCCTCTGTCACTTTTTTTTTTCCAGAACTCGATCCATGTCCAAGGACATCTTGGCCCCTATCCCTATCCCTATCATAGTGGATTGATAGAGCATGAAAACAAAGCTCTTAAAGGTACAACTGCACATGTGTTGCAGCCGTTATGTTTGGCCCGAAAGAGCCCCATGCAGCGCTTTGCTTACAGCATGATGTGTTCATGGCTGTGCGTGCACGCTCACTGTATCAACACCTTGTGCATATGTACACACTCAGTCATCCCCTTGTGTCCGCCTGACAGAGGACTTCCTCCTTGCTGTTTGAGATCCAACCTCTGAGCTGTCTCTCCTCAGCCACATGTGCGAGCCATCAGTCCCGATTTTGTGTTGTTAAACCCAGAGAGACCGAAGTGAGACGTGCGCGCAGAAACCCCAAAAATCCCAAAAGGGTTGTGATCCATATGTGGATCCTTGCATGTGGCCAAGCCATTTTGATTGTCTAACTTTACAGGATGAATGAACGTTCAGTCAAACATAAGGCATATCCTTTAAAAGCTAGCTTGTGTTTTAATTGTATGTCTGAATAAATTAGATAAAGGAAGGGAAAACATGTTATTGGTGTAAATAAAACCAAAGCAAGCTAGCTTTAGTTTGGCCAATTAAACATCCGTCGAAGATGCTAAGATTTAATATTAAATATCAAATTTGAATAAATTATATGATGACTTTATTAAAAACAGTAACAGAAAGCTGTGTCCTGGTCTGACCTTTACTTTGAAGCATAATGTGGTTAATAAAACATTTGGGGTTATTTTATGTGTGGATTGAAACTATGGAAAATAATGTGCACATATGATCCAGGTTCTCAAAAAGGGATTTCATGTATGAGTATATGGAAATAATTTGGTGTTCATATAAAGATATATGTAGCTAAGCACTATTTCTACTGTATGTAGAAGAATGGGTATAGATACAGCAGCTGATCTGGAATCATTTTAATAGGTGGAGGGTTCTTCTTCCTCCTTCATTTCAAACATGATTTTGAGCTGTCTCATATACAGTCTTTAAATGTTTGGTTATTGTTTTTATCGTTATTACCTATTTAGTCAATTATATATTACCTTTTATTTGCATTTAACAGTTTATTTGGAGCACGACCTACAGAAGAAGGCTTAATCAGTGTATACACCTATACCTCAATTCCACTAAAGCTCCTGCAGCATCATTGGACACTAAACCCAACGTAGCCAATGAATCTACATATCTGTGTAGACATGTGTGCGTGTTTGGAGGGTAGGTAGGTAGAGATGATGACATTGTTGTTAAATTGACGGTGGAGCAGACTGAAACAGCTCTCTTCATTTCATCATGATAAATGGGTTTCTTGCTACCTACAGATGTAGATCAATGAAGAAATATTGGGTTTACTTGGTTTTCGTATAGAGTTCTGTAAGTATTTTTTAGGGCCACGCAATGAAAGCATAAAAGGGTCACCTGAAGGAAGCACACTACATTTTTACTGCTCAGCTGACTTGTCCTATCGCTGTTGAAAGGGTTGGCTTGAAAATGCCAACAGAACCCCAATATCCAGCTAAGATTAGAAACACTTTCCATTTAACAAGTGTATGTTCAGATTTAGATTTAGAAAAACTCCATTTCAGGTCATCTCACGTGTTTCATTGTTGGGTTATTTGCATCCAAAGTTACCTTGAATCCAAAAAAAAAAAAACCGACACAGAACAGTCAGGTTTGGCTTTCTTGCCAACTGTTAGCCAGAATGGAGGATGCAACTTTAGTCCGCTAAAAAAACAAATACAAAACAAATGATTGGATTTGAATATATTCAGTAAATTCTGTGGGAAAGATCCCAAAGTTGGATGAGTCTGTCTTGGTAAAGACGTGGATTAAGATTGTTAAACCATAAATCCTAAAACACTAAACACACTTTATTGCTTAATTGTTCATCTTCTTTCCTGTGAATGATTTTGGGCAGATGATCTTTCACTGTATTTCCTAGTTGTTTTGTTTGTATGTGTTGTTGTACTTTGATCATGGAGGCTGGTGTATGGAAGGATTCTAAAGCCAAGTGTGTATAATATGTGCTCCATGACATAGTTGTCTGTTAACTTCAAGACTGTACGTTATCTGTAAATATTCTAGCCTTAGCTATTTTATTATAAAGCTGCAAAGGTACTGGACTGAACTCTTTCCTATGACCTGGTAAACGGCATTTTCACGGCTGGCTGATCCGTCTGTCTGGTGTTGATTCAGAGTCCAAGCCTTTGCAACAGCCCTGTGAAAGGGTCTGAGCAGAGAGCAACGAAAGCATTCGGTCTTTATTGTTCACCACACAGTTGTGTTTGTTCAAAGGCCCACTGGAGTCATAGAACTGAGTTATTCTCCAATCCAGAGAGCAAGACCGACATCAGTAACATTTACGGACAATTTAAAAGTGATGTGTCCATTTGATCTTCCTTCTCGTCGCGAGGAAAACCATCTGAACAAATAAGCAATAGAGTAAGTTTATGGTGTTAATATGGATTCCTATCCTGCTCTTTCCAGAACCCAGAGGACCTCTTTAAAATAACTCAAACCCTGCACGTGTCAAACTTGCATCCAAGTAAATCTTTCACATTTTTCCACCAAGCAAGCAGTTTTCTTTCAACGGGTGCCCTAAATTATGAACTCCTTCTCTCTATATATGTGGCTGACACCAGAAGAGAATTTGCATTACTGTCCATCAAGGATTAAAAAAACAAGGCCTTATGACTTTTAATGGAAGCGCTTTACACAGAACAGCATTTTTATGTTTAATAGATGACATAATTCAAGTGATATTACCAAACCTACCATATTTGTAGGGATTCTTACATGAAAATCATTAAGTATGGCGGCCATAACTTATAGTAAAAGTTAGCAGACTTGGATTAAGGCCCATGCAATTCATTCCTACACTAGTTAGACATGTTTAAATCACTCAGATCTGTCTTTATTGTTCCGATTTAATTAATAATAGGATTTTTTTTTCAAAATGCAACTTGAAATTCTAATTAAGAACATGCAAACACACTTTTTCCTGGGTGTCTGGAGCTAGAGGTGATTAAATCAAGCTTCACAAACAGCTGATTTTTAAATGAGCAACCCTTGTCTGTTGGCAACTGTTGAGCCGCTGAGTCATGTGAAACCCTAACCCAGAGGTCAGACGTAGATAATGAGAGCGCCTAATTGCATCACTGCTCTTTGGCAGCAACGAAGAGACTGCAATGCTTCTGGGTCTACTGTAGGCAAGTTGTTTTTATTTGTTGTTGAATGGATTCCTTTGTCGAAGAACGTAGACCAATGAAATGCCAGCAGCCTCCACTCCAGTGGCAGCCCTGCATAGTAGTGGACCCTTTCGTGTCATGTTCACAGAGGCACGTCACAGGCTATTTGTCATTGTAGGGGTGTGTGTGTGTGTGTGTGTGTGTGTGTGTGTGTTAACGTGTGTGCGATGGGGGAGGGATATGACTGAGAAACGATCATATTTGAATTCCTGTGGTGGACCTTTGGAGCTTTTAAAATACCTATGAATGTCCTAATAATGTCAGACTGATGTTGATGAAGAAGCAAATAAATGACTATTTATGGTAACCGACTACTTAGATATATCTTAAACGTGTTAGCTTCTTTCCTGATGTGTATTTTGTTTGTTGTCTTTGAGAACATCAAACCCAATTAAATTCAATCCAGTTTTTTTTTTTTTTTCTTTAAATGCAGGAAAATCAAACTCTAAAGGGCCTTGTGTGAAGAAGTGACTACCCTCCAACATCAATATATAAATTTAGTTGTTTTGCACAACTGAGTTAACTTTCTAGGCCTGATTACCTCCACATCCGTTCTCAATCCAGAAATCCATTTAAATAAAGGATATACAAATACACTTCTTTAGAGCCAGAACCTGAGCTGCCTTTTTAAAAGCACACCTGTGCAGAAAACAGCCGTGTTAAATGTTTCATTTCCAGACTTTAACAGACCTGAAAAGATTGCTAGGCAGGAAACTGAATCATTCAATTTGGAGGTTTTGGAGCAGGGATGCATATGAAAGTTTCATATCTGCATAAGTTCCTTTGTCAATCTTGACATGTTGCAAAATTACTAAATCCCAAAGGTATATACAGTATAGATACACTGTATTGTCTGTTTTTGGAGTTTCATCGTCCAGGTACAAGGCACATACGTTTTCAAAGGAGGATTGCAGTTCTGAAGCTAAACAAACCTTGAGCCCAAGGGATCAATGGACCCAGGAGTGAGTCAACAGGAGACGAGCACACACAGAACCTTCCTTCCTTCCAGAGAGGAAATGTTCTCTCTATAAATATTTGGAGTTTGCTAATTGAAAGAATCTGCACAGCTGCAATTCCGGGACGTTTCTTTAAACACTGCTCTCATATGGGCCCTTTGTGTCTGTCCCCCTTGTTCATTAGCGTCAAGTGAAATGAGCTGGGGTTATGGTAAACAGTGGGACCCAAACAGGTTAGATTTGATCCGTCTCTGGGATTGTGTGCGCGATAATCAGTTGTTTCCCCCCGAAGAGCTCTTTTGTTTTGCTTTGCCATAAGCATTATCCTTGCTCCTTGATTAGCGGGGTCGCTACATGCAACATCATGAGGATGTTCTTTCATGTAGGTCTTTGAACAACATATCTGCATGTCACTGTTTGCATTTGGAATTAGAATTCAATGAACATATGTGATTTTTTTAATTTTTTTTTATTTCACCACACTGCACAAACACATGTCAGACTGTTTGTAGACGGTTCTGCTGCCCCTCACACTGAGAAGCCAAAAACTACGACTGCACAGTCAGGATAAACAAGCGTGTACATGTGCAGCACACATAAAAGCGGGGTAAACTAACAGAGAGAATGGTTTCCTGAGCTAAAGTCATCAAAACGACTTCTTGTTTAGTCTTGCCTACAAGAAAAAAAAAGAAAAGAAAAGTTTTCATGAAACAATTTGCGATTTTCCTCCTTTAGGTCCTAGCAAAAAAAAAAAAAAAGCCCCAAAGCACCTAACCTGTTAGATGTAGATCGCTTGACTTTAAACTATAAGTGTGATGTATGTATAACCTTTATCGTTTTAGCTTGTGCTCTGGTAACAATAGCAACACGTTAAAAATCGAGATAAAAGCAGAAATGACATCTAAAGTTCTGCAGTTTCCCTCATTTTCCTTGTTTTCGTGTGTTTTCTCATGTTGTTGCTGAGTTCATTTGCAGTTAAACTGATCACTAGTGATGAAATGTACCTCATTTTACCATCTGAGATTTCACTTTTTTTTTAGATCTCACTCAGTTGGCTGTCATCTAAACCTAAAATATCCTTTGGGGGTTTTCTATAACACTTTCTGTGTAAATATGAAAGAAAATGCTACAGTTTGAATCCTCCTGAATGATGCAAAATCTAAAACGCGCAACCACAAAAAAGTGTTGCAGATAAAACAATGCTGAAATCCCTGACAACAGAAAATAAAAACTCTCAATAAATAAAAAAACATGCAATTTAAAATAATCAAATGAAAATGAATAAATAAATTGTTTGTAACATTCCTGTCTTTTAGTTGCTCTACAAAATAGGAAAGACAAGATTTATTATCATTCAAAGGTGAGCAGATGTGTTGAGCTTTATAAATTAGAAAAAAAGGTACAAAAAAGTGCATGGAATAAACTCGATCAATCCAACCAAATCTACAAAAAGGACAATACCTGAAAAGCTTGAAACAACTAAAAACAGACTTAAACTCTTATTCAAACAATTCAGCTTCCTTTAAATGTAAGCAATAACAAACACTGCTTATCGTTCCACAGTTTCAAAAGTAGCAAGTACTAAAATCCGCAAATTTATATGTATATATATATTTCAGCAGCAAACTGACTTTTATTCGGTCACATTGTCCACATTTGTGTGAACTCTGTTTTTCTTTAACCAGCAATACATAAGAAAAAGTTAACTTGTAACTTGTCCTCTTGACTGGAAATCCACAGAGTTACTCAATGTTCATTAAGTTCACCTTGCTCACCAGACAATGTGTCCCAGATTCAGCCACCGTCTACATAATTGATGTTAGATTAAGCGAAGCACCAAGACGAAGTCTGAGATTACTGGACTAACATGTTGGAACAAAGGCCTTTGGAGACCAACAACACTCTTCCTCGTCCACATCTGCCAGACAGATTGCTTGATGGTGAGAAAACCAGCGCTGCCCTGTTGGTGTCTGGAGTCTTTCTGGCCATGCTTGGTGTCACCTTCACCGCCATGGGCTGGCATCACTACCAAACCCACCTGAGCTTCCAGTGGACCCAACTTCTGGGCCCTGTCCTGATCTCAGTCGGAGGTACTTTCCTGCTTACCAGCATGTGCAAATTAAATTTGGTGTCTTGTTGGCCTTGGAGACAACAAGAGGAGGGGGAAGTATATGTTATACCTGTGAGGGAACAAAATTCAAGAGGGCATTCGGTGGTGGTTCATTCCATTAATCAACAGGTCATGCTGCAGGGAACCACAACAATGCGGTATATACCGCCTGCTTACGAATTCGTAACCCAGGAAGCACGACCGGAAAATGGTCCCCAGCCGGATGGCTGTGTGAGTGGCGCGAACGCAACGCTCCCTTCGTATGAAGCCCTGTACTGCCTGGACAACGCAACGTTTACAGCAGAAGAAAGCGCAGAAACACACCAGAGCAGAAGCAGGTAGGACATTATTTCAATAATTGGAAAGCTTGACTTAAACTACAATAAAAAACTGTCCTTGTGACTTATTTATGTATTCCACATTTTGTCATAATAACTATTCGATTGCCAATTTAGTTTTAGACTGACAGATGGGAATCCATAACGGCAAAGTGGAAATTAAGTGTTTTTAATTTTTTCTAAATATGTTATAGTAGATAAATAGGAAAAGTGATGCATGTTTTTGTATTCAGCTTCACTGAATTGATTATGTAGTTACTCAAGCAACACCTGAGTGGCGTATGTTTCTATCAACTTTGCATATTCAAAGGCTAAAATTGTCAAATTTTCTTCACTGAAAGCTCTGTCGGATTGCATAGAGAGTATTTCGCGGGCATACGCGAACCTTCTGACTGCATGATTAGGATTGCTATCCTGCAGGAGGGTGATCTCTCAGCCACAGACCCATTTCTTTGCAGCCACTATCAGGTTTTCTACCACCATATCTTGTAGGCTACTTAGCGCCACCTCTTCTAAGGTCAAAATTGTTTCTCTGCTCTAGACCAGCACACAAACCATTGCAAAGGTCCTCATAGCAATCGATAAAAGCATTGATTGGTTCTCAAGACCTGAGATGCTTATTCAAATGTCATCTATATACTTTTGGCTTTTCTTCAACTTTTGATTGATTAGAGCACTTACAGGCTTTATATATTCATATTCTTTTTAAGATTTTATGTACCCCTTTATTCAAGTTTGTTGTTATCCTTTGGTTAAACCTTCAAGCAATTTACAAATATATGTGACAATAATGTGCTTTTCTCTCACTGATATAAAAAAAATAAGCTGTCACCAAAAATATGATGAGATTTTTATGGCCCTGCAGCTAAAATTTGTTTGCCATTCTAAAAAGATTGCAAACATAATGAGATATTCCTTCAGCCATTTCTTGAATTAAACTTTTTATCACTGGAATATGGGGACAATTTAACCTGAAAAAGTAGAAATCCTGTTACAATTATGCATGCATTTTAGTAAAATGGACACAGTTTTTGAAAAGAAATGAGAACGTTTTATTTTTCCACCTGTTCCTACTACTGTTTTTTTCTCCTCTTTTCACCAACTGCAGGTCCATCTATTTGAAATTGAATCAAACAGTCTGCAGAAAGACTTCTTGCTATAAACACAAAGCTGCATTCCTGGTTTTCCCTTTCTTTTTATTGCCTTTAGACAATTACTCCCAGCAGGTCTCCGAGCGAACAAATCTCTTTAACGCAAGCAGACAGCGGGAATAATACAGTTAACCTGGGATGACTAAAAAACTGCTGCTTCGCCAGCTCAGTCATCAGTTTTGTCAACTCCTGACCTGCATTTTACTGTGTTTCCAGGAGTTAATGCCAAATAGAGGAAATTGTCAAGGGAGAAATCGTCCGACCTCTGTGTTTTCTTTGAAAGGGCAGCGGGGTTTAAGCATAACCAATTGGGCCTATAAACATTGGACATTTGCCACTTTTTCTCTCTTTCCTGTAAGACTACCTAAAGTCTGGTGTTTGTGTTTATTCTTTTATTTATCGTAGAGTACAGAAGATTGAAATTGAAAGAGGACGACTGGATGGGAATTCGTCCACCTGTTCTTATCTCCCTGCATACGAAGACCTTTACCCTTCCTCTCCTAAACACAATTCAACATAAATGGCAGATCTGTTGGTGATGTTTACTCTTACGCTGATGACAATGTTAATTTTTCTTGTAAAAAAAAAGAAAAAAAAGAAAAACATTTCAAAGTGATTTTAGTTTGTGTGTCACATGTTTTTAATAAAACACATTTGTGGTGTATCATTTCGCAGCAGCACAACTGGGACTTCTGTTGAATTTTTACCACAACACTGCAGTCATGAAAAGATTAAATGATATGTGTAAAGCCATAAAATCCGCATGGATGGGGGGTCTTCTCGTTGAAAAGCTCATAAAGCTGAGATGGATCAGCGAACTCCGCTCCAAAACGTTCTACTTTTAAAACACATTCACTTATGTACTTTTTGTCTGTTAGTATTTCCTCAAACATTTACAGGACGGATCATAAAGTGACCAAAAAAATAAATAAATTTAGAAAGTACTGAAAATGGTTGTTAAAAAAAGAAAAAAAAAAGAAACAATTGTCATATGGCTGTAATTTTTGGCCATTCATGGCAGAGACATGCCTAGAAACTGACGGAGTATTCAGGATTTGTTAAGTAAATTCCAGCTTAGTTGAGGGAACCTTTTTAAATATTTTAACAGTTCCGCCCTAACTCCCTCCAAACAGCAGGGTATTTTCTGTCCAAACAGTTAACTTTAGTCTTAGGTAAGTCAGAGTAGCACTGCACCACATGGGGGCAGAAACACTGAGCAAATATTCTGCACTCCCCCATAGAGGTTAAGTCAGGTGGTTTTGCCCAGAAATTATCTAAAATGTATTTGACTTTTTTTTTTAAACTAGGAAATATAAAAATGGATTTTATTTATTCATTTTTATTAAATAAAAACCTGGAAAAGAAAGGAAGCAAAGTTAAACAATTGAAATGTAGTAAAATACTTTTACTGCTTTTTTCATCTTCTATTTATTATTCATTTTTGTATAATTATTATTATTCATAGTACTACAGTTGTGGTATGCTGATTTTTTTAATACTTTTAATAAACAGCCATTGTTTAAATATGCTGTTTAGATCAACAGCTCAAAAAGGATAATCTGGGTTTTCTGCTCTTCGATATTCTAATTTCTTTAAAAAAAATCTAAAGCGTTGTGCTCCAAAAATGATACAGAAAAAAACCAAGTGTATATAATATATATATATATAAAAAGGAAAACCCTGGCTTTTAAGGCTTTAGGTTGGCAAGGTTTTTTTCTTTATTCATCTATCTATCTATCTATCTATCTATCTATCTATCTATCTATCTATCTATCTATCTATCTATCTATCTATCTATCTATCTATCTATCTATCTATCTGCATAAAGAACAGGTCTGAGGACAGTTCACATCTGAAGCTCAATATGACCTCCATTATTTTTACAGCACAGTAAAACACCGGTGGCCCAACAAGGCTTCGTCTCTGGGAGTTCGGAGACAATTTATGAAGGTATTACAGAAACTGCTGAACGACAATATAAACAAATGAAATCCAAAATAATGAGAAAACTCAGAAAAATGGGAATTTTAAGTATTACTTTAAATTAATTTGTGGTTGTTAATATCACTTCTGTGATAGCATGACACTTTAAAAGACTAATGGTTAGAAAAATCAGAAGTAAATGGATAGTAAAAAAATTAGTTAGATGCTATGTCCCTCCGGTGGAGATGGAGAAAGCCTATTTCTGATTCTGTGTTTTTATAATTATGGTTAAA